>CM077650.1:21125720-21133220 GCA_039707465.1 Rhabdophis nuchalis | reverse complement strand
GGTAGGTAGGTAGGTAGGTAGGTAGGTAGGTAGGTAGGTAGAGGGAGAGAGCGAGAGGGAGAAATACAGTAGGTAGGTAGGTGGGTAGGTAGGTAGAGGGATAGAGAGGGAGAAATACAGTAGGTAGGTGGGTGGGTGGGTAGGTAGGTACGTAGAGGGATAGAGTGGGAGAAATACAGTAGGTAGGTAGGTATGTAGGTAGAGCGATAGAGAGGGAGAAGGAGAAATACAGTAGGTAGGTAGGTAGGTAGGAAGGTAGGTAGGTAGAGGGAGAGAGCGAGAGGGAGAAATACAGTAGGTAGGTAGGTAGGTAGGTAGGTAGGTAGGTAGGTAGGTAGGTAGGTAGAGTGAAAGAGAGGGAGACGAGAAATACAGTAGGAAGGTAGGTAGGAAGGTAGGTAGGTAGAGGGAGAGAGCGAGAGGGAGAAATACAGTAGGTAGGTGGGTGGGTGGGTAGGTAGGTAGAGGGATAGAGAGGGAGAGGGAGAAATACAGTAGGTAGGTAGGTAGAGGGATAGATAGGGAGAAATACAGTAGGTAGGTAGGTAGCAAGGTAGGTAGGTAGAGGGAGAGAGCGAGAGGGAGAATACAGTTGGTAGGTAGGTTGGTAGGTAGGTAGAGGGATAGAGAGGGAGAGGGAGAAATACATTAGGTAGGTAGGTAGGTAGCTAGAGGGATAGAGAGGGAGAGGGAGAAATACAGTAGGTAGGTAGGTAGGAAGGTAGGTAGGTAGAGGGAGAGAATGAGAGGGAGAAATACAGTAGGTAGGTAGGTATGGGGATAGCGAGGGAGAGGGAAAAATACAGTAGGTAGGTAGGTAGGTAGGTAGGTAGGTAGGTAGGTAGGTAGGTAGGTAGGTAGGTGGATAGAGAGGGAGAGGGAGGAATACAGTAGGTAGGTAGGTAGGAAGGTAGGTAGGTAGAGGGAGAGAGCGAGAGGGAGAAATACAGTAGGTAGGTAGGTAGGTAGGTAGGTAGGTAGAGAGAGAGAGAAAGAGAGAGAGAGGGAGAAATACAGCAGGTAGGTAGGTAGGTAGGTAGGTACGTAGGTACGTAGGTAGGTAGAGGGATAGAGAGAGAGGGAAAATACTGTAGGTAGGTAGAAAGGTAGAGGGATAGAGGGGGGAGAAATTCACTAGGTAGGTACGTAGAAAGAGACAGAAAGAGAGAGAGAGGGGGTAAAAACAGTAGGTAGGTAGGTAGGTTGGAAAGTAGGTAGGTAGGGAGAGAGAGAGAGAGAGAGTGAGAAATACAGTAGGTAGGTAGGTACGTAGGTACGTAGGTACGTAGGTAGGTAGAGAATGTGAGAGAGAGAGAGAGGGAGAAATACAGTAGGTAGGTAGATAGGTAGAGGGATAAAGGGGGGTGAGAATACGGTAGATAGGTCGGTAGGTAGGTAGGTAGGGTGATAGAGAGAGAGAGGAGAAATACAGTAGGTAGGTACGTAGGTAGGTAGGTAGGTGGATAGACGGAAAAATACAGTAGGTAGGTAGGTAGGTAGGTAGGTACAGGGATAGAGGGGGGAAGAAATTAAGTAGGTAGGTAGGTAGAGAGAGAGAGAAAGGGAGAGAGAGAGGGTAAAAACAGGAGGTGGGTAGGTAGGTTGGTACGTAGGTAGGGAGAGAGAGGGGGGAGAAATACAGTAGGTAGATAGGCAGGTAGGTAGGTAGGTAGGTAGGTAGGTAGGTAGGTAGGTAGGTAGGTAGGTAGTTAGGTAAATAGAGAGAGAGAGAGAGAGGGGGGGAGAAATACAGTATGTAGGTAGGTAGGTAGGTAGCTAGCTAGCTAGGTAGGTAAATAGGTAGGTAGGTAGGTAGGTAGGTAGAGGGATAGAAGGAGAAATACTGTAGGTAGGTAGGTATGCAGGTAGGTAGATGGGGATAGAGGGAGAAATACGGTAGGTAGGTAGGTAGGTAGGTAGGTAGGTAGGTAGGTAGGTAGGTAGGTAGGTAGGTAGGGAGTTAGGTAGGTACGTAGGTAGAGGGATAGAGAGAGAGGAAAAATACTGTAGGTAGGTACATAGGTGGAGGGATAGAGGGAGAAATACAATAGGTAGGTAGGTAGGTAGGTAGGTAGGTAGAGAGAGAGAGAGAGAGAGAGAGGGAGAAACACAGCAGGTAGGTACGTAGGTAGAGGGATAGAGAGAGAGGGAAAATACTGTAGGTAGGTACATAGGTGGAGGGATAGAGGGAGAAATACAATAGGTAGGTAGGTAGGTAGGTAGGTAGGTAAATAGAGAGAGAGAGAGAGAGAGAGGGAGAAATACAGTAGGTAGGTAGGTAGGTAGGTAGGTAGGTAGGTAGGTAGGTAGGTAAATAGGCAGGTAGGTAGGTAGGTAGGTAGGTAGGTAGGTAGAGGGATAGAAGGAGAAATACTGTAGGTAGGTAGGTATGCAGGTAGGTAGATGGGGATAGAGGGAGAAATACGGTAGGTAGGTAGGTAGGTAGGTAGGTAGGTAGGTAGGTACGTAGGTAGAGGGATAGAGAGAGAGGGAAAATACTGTAGGTAGGTACATAGGTGGAGGGATAGAGGGAGAAATACAATAGGTAGGTAGGTAGGTAGGTAGGTAGGTAGAGAGAGAGAGAGAGAGAGAGGGAGAAATACAGCAGGTAGGTAGGTAGGTAGGTAGGTACGTAGGTAGGTAGAGGGATAGAGAGAGAGGGAAAATACTGTAGGTAGGTAGATAGGTAGAGGGATAGAGGGGGGAGAAATACAGTAGGTAGGTACGTAGGTAGGTAGGTAGGTAGGTAGGCAGGCAGGTAGGTAGGTAGGTAGGTAGAGGGAGAGAGGGAAAGGGAGAAATACAGTAGGTAGGTACGTAGGTAGAATGATAGAGGGAGAAATACACTAGGTAGGTAGGTGGGTAGGTAGGTAGGGGGATAGAGGGAGAAATACAGTAGGTAGGTAGGTTTGTAGGTAGGTAGGAAGGTAGGTAGAGTGATAGAGAGAGAGGAAAAATACAGTAGGTAGGTAGGTAGGTAGGTAGAGGGATAGAGAAGGAGAGGGAGAAATACATTAGGTAGATAGGTAGGAAGGTAGAGGGATAGATAGGGAGAATACAGTAGGTAGGTAGGTATGTAGGTAGGTAGGTAGGTAGAGGGATAGAGTGGGAGAAATACAGTAGGTAGGTAGGTAAGTAGGTAGGTAGAGGGATAGAGTGGGAGAGGGAGAAATACATTAGGTAGGTAGGAAGGTAGGTAGGTAGAGGGAGAGAGCGAGAGGGAGAAATACAGTAGGTAGGTAGGTAGGTAGGTAGGTAGGTAGGTAGGTAGGTAGGTAGGTAGAGGGATAGAGTGGGAGAAATACAGTAGGTAGGTAGGTAGGTAGGTAGAGCGATAGAGAGGGAGAAGGAGAAATACAGTAGGTAGGTAGGTAGGTAGGTAGGAAGGTAGGTAGGTAGAGGGAGAGAGCGAGAGGGAGAAATACAGTAGGTAGGTAGGTGGGTAGGTAGGTAGAGGGATAGAGAGGGAGAAATACAGTAGGTAGGTTGGTAGGGAGAGGGATAGAGAGGGAGAGGGAGAAATACAGTAGGTAGGTAGGTAGGGAGAATGATATAGAGGGAGAGGGAGAAATACAATAGGTAGGTAGGTAGAGGGATAGATAGGGAGAAATACAGTAGGTAGGTAGGTAGTAAGGTAGGTAGGTAGGTAGAGGGAGAGAGCGAGAGGGAGAATACAGTTGGTAGGTAGGTAGGTAGGTAGGTAGGTAGGTAGAGGGATAGAGAGGGAGAGGGAGAAAGACATTAGGTAGGTAGGTAGGTAGGTAGAGGGATAGAGAGGGAGAAATACAGTAGGTAGGTAGGTAGGAAGGTAGGTAGGTAGGTAGGTAGGTAGGTAGGTAGGTAGAGGGAGAGAGCGAGAGGGAGAAATACAGTAGGTAGGTAGGTAGGTAGGTAGGTAGAGGGATAGAGTGGGAGAAATACAGTAGGTAGGTAGGTAGGTAGGTAGGTAGGGGGAGAGAGCGAGAGGGAGAAATACAGTAGGTAGGTAGGTGGGTAGGTAGGTAGAGGGATAGAGAGGGAGAAATACAGTAGGTAGGTGGGTGGGTGGGTAGGTAGGTACGTAGAGGGATAGAGTGGGAGAAATACAGTAGGTAGGTAGGTATGTAGGTAGAGCGATAGAGAGGGAGAAGGAGAAATACAGTAGGTAGGTAGGTAGGTAGGAAGGTAGGTAGGTAGAGGGAGAGAGCAAGAGGGAGAAATACAGTAGGTAGGTAGGTGGGTGGGTAGGTAGAGGGATAGAGAGGGAAAAATACAGTAGGTAGGTTGGTAGGGAGAGGGATAGAGAGGGAGAGGGAGAAATACAGTAGGTAGGAAGGTAGGGAGAAGGATAGAGAGGGAGAGGGAGAAATACAGTAGGTAGGTAGGTAGAGGGATAGATAGGGAGAAATACAGTAGGTAGGTAGGTAGCAAGGTAGGTAGGTAGAGGGATAGAGAGGGAGAGGGAGAAATACATTAGGTAGGTAGGTAGGTAGGTAGGTAGGTAGGTAGGTAGGTAGGTAGGTAGAGGGAGAGAGGGAGAGCGAGAAATACAGTAGGTAGGTAGGTAGGTAGGTAGGTAGGTAGGTAGGTAGGTAGGTAGAGTGAAATAGAGGGAGACGAGAAATACAGTAGGAAGGTAGGTAGGAAGGTAGGTAGGTAGAGGGAGAGAGCGAGAGGGAGAAATACAGTAGGTAGGTGGGTGGGTGGGTAGGTAGGTAGAGGGATAGAGAGGGAGAAATACAGTAGGTAGGTTGGTAGGTAGAGGGATAGAGAGGGAGAGGGAGAATACAGTTGGTAGGTAGGTTGGTAGGTAGGTAGAGGGATAGAGAGGGACAGGGAGAAATACATTAGGTAGGTAGGTAGGTAGGTAGCTAGAGGGATAGAGAGGGAGAGGGAGAAATACAGTAGGTAGGTAGGTAGGAAGGTAGGTAGGTAGAGGGAGAGAATGAGAGGGAGAAATACAGTAGGTAGGTAGGTAGAGGGATAGCGAGGGAGAGGGAAAAATACAGTAGGTAGGTAGGTAGGTAGGTAGGTAGGTAGGTAGGTAGGTAGGTAGGTGGATAGAGAGGGAGAGGGAGGAATACAGTAGGTAGGTAGGTAGGTACGTAGGTAGGTAGAGGGATAGAGAGAGAGGGAAAATACAGTAGGTAGGTATGTAGGTAGAGCGATAGAGGGAGAAATACAATAGGTAGGTAGGTAGGTAGGTAGGTAGGGAGAGAGGGAGAGAGAGAGAGAGGGAGAAATACAGTAGGTAGGTAGGTAGGTAGGTAAATAGGTAGGTAGGTAGGTAGGTGGGTAGAGGGATAGAGAGGGAGAGGGAGAAATGCAGTAGGTAGGTAGGTAGGAAGGTAGGTAGGTAGAGGGAGAGAGCGAGAGGGAGAAATACAGTAGGTAGGTAGGTAGGTAGGTAGGTAGGTAGGTAGGTAGGTAGGTAGAGTGAAAGAGAGGGAGACGAGAAATACAGTAGGAAGGTAGGTAGGTAGGTAGAGGGAGAGAGCGAGAGGGAGAAATACAGTAGGTAGGTGGGTGGGTGGGTAGGTAGGTAGAGGGATAGAGAGGGAGAAATACAGTAGGTAGGTTGGTAGGTAGAGGGATAGAGAGGGAGAGGGAGAAATACAGTAGGTAGGAAGGTAGGGAGAAGGATAGAGAGGGAGAGGGAGAAATACAGTAGGTAGGTAGGTAGAGGGATAGATAGGGAGAAATACAGTAGGTAGGTAGGTAGCAAGGTAGGTAGGTAGAGGGAGAGAGCGAGAGGGAGAATACAGTTGGTAGGTAGGTTGGTAGGTAGGTAGAGGGATAGAGAGGGAGAGGGAGAAATACATTAGGTAGGTAGGTAGGTAGCTAGAGGGATAGAGAGGGAGAGGGAGAAATACAGTAGGTAGGTAGGTAGGAAGGTAGGTAGGTAGAGGGAGAGAATGAGAGGGAGAAATACAGTAGGTAGGTAGGTATGGGGATAGCGAGGGAGAGGGAAAAATACAGTAGGTAGGTAGGTAGGTAGGTAGGTAGGTAGGTAGGTAGGTAGGTGGATAGAGAGGGAGAGGGAGGAATACAGTAGGTAGGTAGGTAGGTACGTAGGTAGGTAGAGGGATAGAGAGAGAGGGAAAATACAGTAGGTAGGTACGTAGGTAGAGCGATAGAGGGAGAAATACAATAGGTAGGTAGGTAGGTAGGTAGGTAGGTAGGTAGGTAGGTAGGTAGGTAGGTAGGTAGGGAGGGAGAGAGAGAGAGAGAGAGGGGGGGAGAAATACAGTAGGTAGGTAGGTAGGTAGGTAGGTAAATAGGTAGGTAGGTAGGTAGGTAGATAGGTAGGTAGGTAGGTAGGTAGGTAGAGGGATAGAAGGAGAAATGCTGTAGGTAGGTAGGTATGCAGGTAGGTAGATGGGGGATAGAGGGAGAAATACGGTAGGCAGGTAGATAGGTAGAGTGATAGAGGGAGAAATACAGTAGGTAGGTAGGTAAGTAGGTAGGTAGGTAGGTAGGTAGGTAGGAAGGTAGGTAGGTAGGTAGGTAGAGGGATAGAGGGAGAAATACAGTAGGTAGGTACGTAGGTAGAGGGATAGAGAGAGAGGGAAAATACTGTAGGAAGGTACATAGGTGGAGGGATAGAGGGAGAAATACAGTAGGTAGGTAGGTAGGTAGGTAGGTAGAGAGAGAGAGAGAGAGAGAGAGAGAGGGAGAAATACAGCAGGTAGGTAGGTAGGTAGGTAGGTACGTAGGTAGGTAGAGGGATAGAGAGAGAGGGAAAATACTGTAGGTAGGTAGATAGGTAGAGGGATAGAGGGGGGGGAGAAATACAGTAGGTAGGTACGTAGGTAGGTAGGTAGGCAGGTAGGTAGGTAGGTAGGTAGAGGGAGAGAGGGAAAGAGAAATACAGTAGGTAGGTACGTAGGTAGAATGATAGAGGGAGAAATACACTAGGTAGGTAAGTGGGTAGGTAGGTAGGGGGATAGAGGGAGAAATACATTAGGTAGGTAGGTAGGAAGGTAGGTAGGTAGAGGGAGAGAGCGAGAGGGAGAAATATAGTAGGAAGGTAGGTAGGTAGGTAGGTAGGTAGAGGGATAGATAGGGAGAAATACAGTAGGTAGGTAGGTAGGTAGGTATGTAGGTAGGTAGGTAGGTAGGTAGGTAGGTAGGTAGGTAGAGGGATAGAGTGGGAGAAATACAGTAGGTAGGTGGGTGGGTGGGTAGGTAGGTAGAGGGATAGAGAGGGAGAAATACAGTAGCTAGGTTGGTAGGTAGAGGGATAGAGAGGGAGAGGGAGAAATACAGTAGGTTGGTAGGTAGGGAGAAGGATAGAGAGGGAGAGGGAGAAATACAGTAGGTAGGTAGGTAGAGGGATAGATAGGGAGAAATACAGTAGGTAGGTAGGTAGCAAGGTAGGTAGGTAGAGTGAGAGAGCGAGAGCGAGAATACAGTTGGTAGGTAGGTTGGTAGGTAGGTAGAGGGATAGAGAGGGAGAGGGAGAAATACATTAGGTAGGTAGGTAGGTAGGTAGGTAGGTCGCTAGAGGGATAGAGAGGG
>CM077650.1:21118220-21120720 GCA_039707465.1 Rhabdophis nuchalis | reverse complement strand
AGAGGGAGAAATACAGTAGGTAGGAAGGTAGGGAGAAGGATAGAGAGGGAGAGGGAGAAATACAGTAGGTAGGTAGGTAGAGGGATAGATAGGGAGAAATACAGTAGGTAGGTAGGTAGCAAGGTAGGTAGGTAGAGGGAGAGAGCGAGAGGGAGAATACAGTTGGTAGGTAGGTTGGTAGGTAGGTAGAGGGATAGAGAGGGAGAGGGAGAAATACATTAGGTAGGTAGGTAGGTAGCTAGAGGGATAGAGAGGGAGAGGGAGAAATACAGTAGGTAGGTAGGTAGGAAGGTAGGTAGGTAGAGGGAGAGAATGAGAGGGAGAAATACAGTAGGTAGGTAGGTATGGGGATAGCGAGGGAGAGGGAAAAATACAGTAAGGTAGGTAGGTAGGTAGGTAGGTAGGTAGGTAGGTAGGTAGGTAGGTAGGTGGATAGAGAGGGAGAGGGAGGAATACAGTAGGTAGGTAGGTAGGTACGTAGGTAGGTAGAGGGATAGAGAGAGAGGGAAAATACAGTAGGTAGGTACGTAGGTAGAGCGATAGAGGGAGAAATACAATAGGTAGGTAGGTAGGTAGGTAGGTAGGTAGGTAGGGTAGGTAGGTAGGTAGGGAGAGAGAGAGAGAGAGAGGGGGGAGAAATACAGTAGGTAGGTAGGTAGGTAGGTAGGTAAATAGGTAGGTAGGTAGGTAGATAGGTAGGTAGGTAGGTAGGTAGGTAGAGGGATAGAAGGAGAAATGCTGTAGGTAGGTAGGTATGCAGGTAGGTAGATGGGGGATAGAGGGAGAAATACGGTAGGCAGGTAGATAGGTAGAGTGATAGAGGGAGAAATACAGTAGGTAGGTAGGTAAGTAGGTAGGTAGGTAGGTAGGTAGGTAGGTAGGAAGGTAGGTAGGTAGGTAGGTCGGTAGAGGGATAGAGGGAGAAATACAGTAGGTAGGTACGTAGGTAGAGGGATAGAGAGAGAGGGAAAATACTGTAGGAAGGTACATAGGTGGAGGGGTAGAGGGAGGAATACAGTAGGTAGGTAGGTAGGTAGGTAGGTAGAGAGAGAGAGAGAGAGAGAGAGGGAGAAATACAGCAGGTAGGTAGGTAGGTAGGTAGGTACGTAGGTAGGTAGAGGGATAGAGAGAGAGGGAAAATACTGTAGGTAGGTAGATAGGTAGAGGGATAGAGGGGGGGGAGAAATACAGTAGGTAGGTACGTAGGTAGGTAGGTAGGCAGGTAGGTAGGTAGGTAGGTAGAGGGAGAGGAGGGAAAGGGAGAAATACAGTAGGTAGGTACGTAGGTAGAATGATAGAGGGAGAAATACACTAGGTAGGTAAGTGGGTAGGTAGGTAGGGGGATAGAGGGAGAAATACATTAGGTAGGTAGGTAGGAAGGTAGGTAGGTAGAGGGAGAGAGCGAGAGGGAGAAATATAGTAGGAAGGTAGGTAGGTAGGTAGGTAGGTAGAGGGATAGATAGGGAGAAATACAGTAGGTAGGTAGGTAGGTAGGTATGTAGGTAGGTAGGTAGGTAGGTAGGTAGGTAGGTAGGTAGAGGGATAGAGTGGGAGAAATACAGTAGGTAGGTGGGTGGGTGGGTAGGTAGGTAGAGGGATAGAGAGGGAGAAATACAGTAGCTAGGTTGGTAGGTAGAGGGATAGAGAGGGAGAGGGAGAAATACAGTAGGTTGGTAGGTAGGGAGAAGGATAGAGAGGGAGAGGGAGAAATACAGTAGGTAGGTAGGTAGAGGGATAGATAGGGAGAAATACAGTAGGTAGGTAGGTAGCAAGGTAGGTAGGTAGAGTGAGAGAGCGAGAGCGAGAATACAGTTGGTAGGTAGGTTGGTAGGTAGGTAGAGGGATAGAGAGGGAGAGGGAGAAATACATTAGGTAGGTAGGTAGGTAGGTAGGTAGGTCGCTAGAGGGATAGAGAGGGAGAGGGAGCAATACAGTAGGTAGGTAGGAAGGTAGGTAGGTAGAGGGAGAGAATGAGAGGAGAAATACAGTAGGTAGGTAGGTAGAGGGATAGCGAGGGAGAGGGAGAAATACAGTAGGTAGGTAGGTAGGTAGGTAGGTAGGTAGGTAGGTAGGTAGGTAGGTAGGTAGGTGGATAGAGAGGGAGAGGGAGGAATACAGTAGGGAGGTAGGTAGGTACGTAGGTAGGTAGAGGGATAGAGAGAGAGGGAAAATACAGTAGGTAGGTACGTAGGTAGAGGGATAGAGGGAAAAATACAATAGGTAGGTAGGTAGGTAGGTAGGTAGGTAGGTTGGTAGGTAGGTAGGTAGGTAAGGAGAGAGAGAGAGAGAGAGGGAGAAATACAGTAGGTAGGTAGGTAGGTAGGTAGGTTAATAGGTAGGTAGGTAGGTAGGTAGGTAGGTAGGTAGGTAGGTAGGTAGGTAGATGGGGGATAGAGGGAGAAATCCGGTAGGCAGGTAGATAGGTAGAGTGATAGAGGGAGAAATACAGTAGGTAGGTAGTTAAGTAGGTAGGTAGGTAGGTAGGAAGGTAGGTAGGTAG
>CM077650.1:21108220-21110720 GCA_039707465.1 Rhabdophis nuchalis | reverse complement strand
GAGAGAGGGAAAATACAGTAGGTAGGTACGTAGGTAGAGGGATAGAGGGAGAAATACAATAGGTAGGTAGGTAGGTAGGTAGGTTGGTAGGTTGGTAGGTTGGTAGGTAGGTAGGGAGAGAGAGAGAGAGAGAGAGAGAGAGAGAGAGAGAGAGGGAGAAATACAGTAGGTAGGTAGGTAGGTAGGTAAATAGGTAGGTAGGTAGGTAGGTAGGTAGAGGGATAGAAGGAGAAATACTGTAGGTAGGTAGGTAGGTAGGTAGGTAGATGGGGGATAGAGGGAGAAATCCGGTAGGCAGGTAGATAGGTAGAGTGATAGAGGGAGAAATACAGTAGGTAGGTAGGTAAGTAGGTAGGTAGGTAGGTAGGAAGGTAGGTAGGTAGGTAGGTAGGTAGAGGGATAGAGGGAGAAATACAGTAGGTAGGTACGTAGGTAGAGGGATAGAGAGAGAGGGAAAATACTGTAGGCAGGTAGATAGGTAGAGTGATAGAGGGAGAAATACAATAGGTAGGTAGGTAAGTAGGTAGGTAGGTAGGTAGGTAGGAAGGTAGGTAGGGATAGAGGGAGAAATACAGTAGGTAGGTACGTAGGTAGAGGGATAGAGAGAGAGGGAAAATACTGTAGGTAGGTACATAGGTGGAGGGATAGAGGGAGAAATACAGTAGGTAGGTAGGTAGGTAGGTAGGTAGAGAGAGAGAGAGAGAGAGAGGGAGAAATACAGCAGGTAGGTAGGTAGGTAGGTAGGTACGTAGGTAGGTAGAGGGATAGAGAGAGAGGGAAAATACTGTAGGTAGGTAGGTAGGTAGGTAGAGCGATAGAGAGGGAGAACGAGAAATACAGTAGGTAGGTAGGTAGGTAGGAAGGTAGGTAGGGAGAGGGAGAGAGCGAGAGGGAGAAATACAGTAGGTAGGTGGGTGGGTGGGTAGGTAGGTAGAGGGATAGAGAGGGAGAAATACAGTAGGTACGTTGGTAGGTAGAGGGATAGAGAGGGAGAGGGAGAATACAGTAGGTTGGTAGGTTGGTAGGTAGGTAGAGGGATAGAGTGGGAGAAATACAGTAGGTAGGTAGGTATGTAGGTAGAGCGATAGAGAGGGAGAAGGAGAAATACAGTAGGTAGGTAGGTAGGTAGGAAGGTAGGTAGGGAGAGAGCGAGAGGGAGAATACAGTTGGTAGGTAGGTAGGTAGGTAGGTAGGTAGGTAGGTAGGTAGGTAGAGGGATAGAGAGGGAGAGGGAGAAAGACATTAGGTAGGTAGGTAGGTAGGTAGGTAGAGGGATAGAGAGGGAGAGGGAGAAATACAGTAGGTAGGTAGGTAGGAAGGTAGGTAGGTAGAGGGAGAGAGCGAGAGGGAGAAATACAGTAGGTAGGTAGGTAGGTAGGTAGGTAGGTAGGTAGGTAGGTAGGTAGGCAGGTAGGTAGGTAGGTAGAGGGAGAGAGGGAAAGGGAGAAATACAGTAGGTAGGTACGTAGGTAGAATGATAGAGGGAGAAATACACTAGGTAGGTAAGTGGGTAGGTAGGTAGGGGGATAGAGGGAGAAATACAGTAGGTAGGTAGGTTTGTAGGTAGGTAGGTAGGTAGGTAGGTAGGTAGGTAGGTAGGTAGGTAGGTAGAGTGATAGAGAGAGAGGAAAAATACAGTAGGTAGGTAGGTAGGTAGGTAGGTAGGTAGGTAGGTAGGTAGGTAGAGGGATAGAGAGGGAGAGGGAGAAATACATTAGGTAGGTAGGTAGGAAGGTAGGTAGGTAGGTAGGTAGGTAGAGGGATAGATAGGGAGAAATACAGTAGGTAGGTAGGTATGTAGGTAGGTAGGTAGGTAGAGGGATAGAGTGGGAGAAATACAGTAGGTAGGTAGGTAGGTAGGTAGGTAGAGGGAGAGAGCGAGAGGGAGAAATACAGTAGGTAGGTAGGTGGGTAGGTAGGTAGAGGGATAGAGAGGGAGAAATGCAGTAGGTGGGTGGGTGGGTGGGTAGGTAGGTAGGTAGCGGGATAGAGTGGGAGAGGGAGAAATACAGTAGGTAGGTAGGTAGGTAGGTAGGTAGGTAGGTAGGTAGGTAGGAAGGTAGGTAGAGGGATAGAAAGGGAGAGGGAGAAATACATTAGGTAGGTAGGAAGGTAGGTAGGTAGAGGGAGAGAGCGAGAGGGAGAAATACAGTAGGTAGGTAGGTAGGTAGGTAGGTATGTAGGTAGGTAGGTAGAGGGATAGAGTGGGAGAAATACAGTAGGTAGGTAGGTAGGTAGGTAGAGCGATAGAGAGGGAGAACGAGAAATACAGTAGGTAGGTAGGTAGGTAGGAAGGTAGGTAGGGAGAGGGAGAGAGCGAGAGGGAGAATACAGTTGGTAGGTAGGTAGGTAGGTAGGTAGGTAGGTAGGTATGTAGGTAGGTAGGTAGAGGGATAGAGTGGGAGAAATACAGTAGGTAGGTAGGTAGGTAGGTAGAGCGATAGAGAGGGAGAACGAGAAATACAGTAGGTAGGTAGGTAGGTAGGAAGGTAGGTAGGGA
>CM077650.1:21100720-21103220 GCA_039707465.1 Rhabdophis nuchalis | reverse complement strand
GTACGTAGGTAGGTAGAGGGATAGAGAGAGAGGGAAAATACAGTAGGTAGGTACGTAGGTAGAGGGATAGAGGGAGAAAATACAATAGGTAGGTAGGTAGGTAGGTAGGTTGGTAGGTTGGTAGGTAGGTAGGGAGAGAGAGAGAGAGAGAGAGAGAGAGAGAGAGAGAGAGGGAGAAATACAGTAGGTAGGTAGGTAGGTAGGTAAATAGGTAGGTAGGTAGGTAGGTAGGTAGAGGGATAGAAGGAGAAATACTGTAGGTAGGTAGGTAGGTAGGTAGGTAGATGGGGGATAGAGGGAGAAATCCGGTAGGCAGGTAGATAGGTAGAGTGATAGAGGGAGAAATACAGTAGGTAGGTAGGTAAGTAGGTAGGTAGGTAGGTAGGAAGGTAGGTAGGTAGGTAGGTAGGTAGAGGGATAGAGGGAGAAATACAGTAGGTAGGTACGTAGGTAGAGGGATAGAGAGAGAGGGAAAATACTGTAGGCAGGTAGATAGGTAGAGTGATAGAGGGAGAAATACAATAGGTAGGTAGGTAAGTAGGTAGGTAGGTAGGTAGGTAGGAAGGTAGGTAGGGATAGAGGGAGAAATACAGTAGGTAGGTACGTATGTAGAGGGATAGAGAGAGAGGGAAAATACTGTAGGTAGGTACATAGGTGGAGGGATAGAGGGAGAAATACAGTAGGTAGGTAGGTAGGTAGGTAGGTAGAGAGAGAGAGAGAGAGAGAGGGAGAAATACAGCAGGTAGGTAGGTAGGTAGGTAGGTACGTAGGTAGGTAGAGGGATAGAGAGAGAGGGAAAATACTGTAGGTAGGTAGGTAGGTAGGTAGAGCGATAGAGAGGGAGAACGAGAAATACAGTAGGTAGGTAGGTAGGTAGGAAGGTAGGTAGGGAGAGGGAGAGAGCGAGAGGGAGAAATACAGTAGGTAGGTAGGTAGGTAGGTAGAGCGATAGAGAGGGAGAACGAGAAATACAGTAGGTAGGTAGGTAGGTAGGAAGGTAGGTAGGGAGAGGGAGAGAGCGAGAGGGTGAATACAGTTGGTAGGTAGGTAGGTAGGTAGGTAGGTAGGTAGGTAGTAGGTAGGTAGGTAGGTAGAGGGATAGAGAGGGAGAGGGAGAAAGACATTAGGTAGGTAGGTAGGTAGGTAGAGGGATAGAGAGGGAGAGGGAGAAATACAGTAGGTAGGTAGGTAGGAAGGTAGGTAGGTAGAGGGAGAGAGCGAGAGGGAGAAATACAGTAGGTAGGTAGGTAGGTAGGTAGAGGGATAGAGTGGGAGAAATACAGTAGGTAGGTAGGTAGGTAGGTAGGTAGGTAGGTAGGTAGGTAGGTAGGTAGGTAGAGGGAGAGAGCGAGAGGGAGAAATACAGTAGGTAGGTGGGTGGGTGGGTAGGTAGGTAGGTAGAGGGATAGAGTGGGAGAAATACAGTAGGTAGGTAGGTATGTAGGTAGAGCAATAGAGAGGGAGAAGGAGAAATACAGTAGGTAGGTAGGTAGGTAGGAAGGTAGGTAGGGAGAGGGAGAGAGCGAGAGGGAGAATACAGTTGGTAGGTAGGTAGGTAGGTAGGTAGGTAGGTAGGTAGGTAGGTAGGTAGGTAGGTAGGTAGAGGGATAGAGAGGGAGAGGGAGAAAGACATTAGGTAGGTAGGTAGGTAGGTAGGTAGAGGGATAGAGAGGGAGAGGGAGAAATACAGTAGGTAGGTAGGTAGGAAGGTAGGTAGGTAGAGGGAGAGAGCGAGAGGGAGAAATACAGTAGGTAGGTACGTAGGTAGGTAGGTAGGTAGGTAGGTAGGTAGGCAGGTAGGTAGGTAGGTAGAGGGAGAGAGGGAAAGGGAGAAATACAGTAGGTAGGTACGTAGGTAGAATGATAGAGGGAGAAATACACTAGGTAGGTAAGTGGGTAGGTAGGTAGGGGGATAGAGGGAGAAATACAGTAGGTAGGTAGGTTTGTAGGTAGGTAGGTAGGTAGGTAGGTAGGTAGGTAGGTAGGTAGGTAGGTAGAGTGATAGAGAGAGAGGAAAAATACAGTAGGTAGGTAGGTAGGTAGGTAGGTAGGTAGAGGGATAGAAGGAGAAATACTGTAGGTAGGTAGGTATGCAGGTAGGTAGGTAGGTAGAGGGATAGAGTGGGAGAAATACAGTAGGTAGGTAGGTATGTAGGTAGGTAGGTAGGTAGAGGGATAGAGTGGGAGAAATACAGTAGGTAGGTAGGTAGGTGGGTAGGTAGGTAGAGGGATAGAGAGGGAGAAATGCAGTAGGTGGGTGGGTGGGTGGGTAGGTAGGTAGGTAGCGGGATAGAGTGGGAGAGGGAGAAATACAGTAGGTAGGTAGGTAGGTAGGTAGGTAGGTAGGTAGGTAGGTAGGTAGGTAGGTAGGAAGGTAGGAAGGTAGGTAGAGGGATAGAAAGGGAGAGGGAGAAATACATTAGGTAGGTAGGAAGGTAGGTAGGTAGAGGGAGAGAGCGAGAGGGAGAAATACAGTAGGTAGGTAGGTAGGTAGGTAGGT
>CM077650.1:21005824-21093324 GCA_039707465.1 Rhabdophis nuchalis | reverse complement strand
CCGAGAGATCTAATAGGACCAGGATGGAGGAACAACCCCCATCTCTGGCCCTCCAGAGATCATCTACCAATGCGACCAATGCCGTCTCAGTGCTGTGTCCGGGCCGGAAGCCGGACTGGCGCGGGTCCAGATAAACCATTTCCTCCAGGTGCCGAGGAAACTGTTGAGCCACCACACTCTCTACAACCTTCGCCAAGAAGTGAAGGTTGGAGACCGGACAATAATTTACTAACAATGCTGGGTCCAGGGAAGGCTTCTTTTTTTTTTTTTATATTGAAAAAGTTTTATTGGTTTTACAGTTTTTCAATAGGGTAGGGTAAGGGATACAAAGAAATTTTGAGAGCATTCACGTCAAAGTCGTCGGCCCTTCCGGGACATCAAAATAGATCATAAACAAAAAACATTTTTCATATACTACAAAGTGAAAGCAAGTACATATTTCTAAGTTCTCAGTTCTATGCTGTCAGTCATTTACAAAAATCCAGATACACATGTTATACAATATTACTCAGAAAATCAAGGCAAAGTTATTTTTTAGATCTAAGTCTCTTGGCAATTGTATCTTCTATCTCTCCTTCCAGGCCCCCAGCGGGCGGGGCCGTGCCCCCCCCTGCCCCCCCTGGATCTTCCCCCAGGACAGAGGAATGTTTTTTAAGAAAGGCTTCCGCCTCAGAAACTGTTTTAATCCTCACTCTTCCTCCTTCCCAGAACACCAGCATCCCTTCGGGCGTCACCCACCTGAACCAGATCCCGTAATCAAACAATTTTTTGGACAAGAAGGAAAATTTCCTTCTTGCTTCTCTAATCTTTCTTGGGATCTGCTTCAGGATGGCAACCTCCTTTTGTTGGTAAATTAACGGACCTCCTCTTTGCACTTTCAAGATTTCCTCTCTGGTTGACCTTCTAACAAATTTAACATGTATCTCTCTGGGTACTTCATTTATCCTGGCATATGCAGAGTTTATTCTGTAGGCTAGGTCAATGTCCCCCCTGATCTCATCCTTAGGTTTATGTAAATAGTCTGCTATAATTGTGCTCATGAGTTCAGGGAGACATTCACCAAATTCCTCAGAAACATTCTGAAATCTCAAAAAATATGTCATCCTTTCCATATCAATCCTAGACACATGCCCATTTATTTCCACAACCTCATTAGTAACATTTTTAATCTCTCCCTTAGCCCCCACCAGCCCCCCTTCCAACTCTTCATTCTTCTGTGTGTTCTCCAGCATTTGTTTCCGTGTGTCCAATAGCTCCTTTTTAAAGTTGATATTTTCTTCTCTCTGGGCCTTGATTTCTTGTACCAAAGTTAGTATAACAGATTCAAGAGAAGCCATCCTTAATTCCAAGCTTGCCAGTGCTGATTCTTGTGCCATGATTAGCTGTTAAAGTCAATGCCACTAAAATGGCGTTTTTTGGGTGGGGCTGTTGAGGCAAATCAGGAGCCAAAAGTTCAAATCAGGATTGTAAAGTTCAGGAACCAAGAGAGAAACAGTTTTCCAGATCAATAATTATAATAATGAAGGCACTCCAGAGAAGAGATCACAAATCCAAAAAAAAAAATTCTTCTTTAGTAACAAGAGGAAGTCCAAATCACAAAGAGACGCTGGGAATTTTTCATAAGTAAAATAGTCATTCAGGGACAAAGAGAAGCCATCTTCAGGGAAGGCTTCTTGAGGAGGGGCCTCAGCACCGCCTCTTTCAAGACGGCAGGCAAGATCCCCTCACTCAAAGAGGTATTCACTCCTGGAGCCAGCCTCGTGTCACCTCCCAGGATGCCAGTACAAGCCAGGAGGGACACGGGTCCAATAAACATGTGGTAGCTCGCAGTCGCCTACGTAACCTGTCCATGTCTTCGGAAGTAACAGAGTCAAACTCCTCCCACAAACTTGTCTCAAGACCTGCCTCGGGTAATCCCTCCAGACTATTTTCAATGGAGGCCAACTCGCTCTGAATCTGAGCGATTTTCTCCTGCAGATACTCTCCAAATTCCTCTGCTCTACCCTGTAGAGGGTCTTCCTGTGGCCTCTGTGACTTCGCCTTGGGTTAGTTGGGCAGAAACTGAGCAGGGCTCAAACCAAGGGTGAGGGTGCCACCCCTGCCACCCTCCAGGCATTTGTTAACTACCCCTTCCAGCCTTCCCCTCGAGGGTGAAAGGCTCAGCTGCCAGTTCAAATGTAGCAATAAAGTAGCCAGATGGGTAACACAGTAGCGATAGCTTGTGAAACCAATTACCATCTAGTTAAAGCAATTACTAGGCAGAGGAACTAGTCAGATTTCCCAACTTCATTTCTTTTCAACAGAGATAAACCCTTTTTCCTTCCAAACAAAGCTAAACTAAGAAAAGTATCCCAATAAATAATAGAATTAAAACATCATCAAATACAGGATTTAATTCTCAAAACCATGTGTTAGGCTGAAAGGCTCAGAAAGAGTATATGACCTCACATTTGGATGGCAATCAGTCTACCTAGCCAAGAAAACTTTGCTGAATGTCACTTGTCTTGGTTTCTTGTCATTAAAATACTTCTTTCCGGCAGCTCTCCTTTGCTAGTCCTTTTATTCTTCAAAGCATTGTTTCCCGGCTGGAAGAATTCTCATCGGGAGGCATTTTCCTCCCAACAGTACGTTGCATTCATTGCATTCGTTGCATTCGTTGGGGACAAGCACTCATTGTTGTGTTACTGCTCCTGCCTGCAAGATGGCTATAACTGTAGCAAGCAAGAGAGGAAGAGAAAAGTTTGTTTCAGGTGGGTACCTCTATGTATTTGATAAACTGAGTGTAGTTGATTCTTGCCTTACTTTTTGGGTCTGTGAGCAGTGTGATAGATGCCGTACCAGAATTCACACAAGACTTGGAGAAATAATAAAAAGAATCAACAATCATTCTTACCCTGCCTCGGCTTAACAGGTTGCCATAGCTCATTTCCTGAGTGGCATGAAATGATGGGCAGAGGAGACAATGGAGGGCACTTCTAAGGTAATCCATACGTGTCTTGCCAACGTGAGCCCCGCAGTCTACTCTGCAATACCAGCAACCATAGCATTGCGAAAAACCATCCACATAAAAAGGAACCAAATACGGGCAGAACCCTCAGACCTGGTAAGCCTTGATTACCTCATTTTACCTGAGAAGTACAAGACATATTCACCAACTCCTAGATTACAAGAGCCTTTCCTACTAAGAGATTTTGGAGAGGGGTCAAGGAGGATGCTAGTATTTGGAAGAATGTGGTTGAACACCTTCATTTCATTTCATTTCATTTTATTGGACTTCTATACCGCGCCACTCTCCCAAAAAGGGACTCGGGGCGGTGCACAGGAAACTAAAAACATGAATATAACCATATACCAAAAAGAATAAATACATCATAAATAATCGATAAAATCTTATTAAATTAAAGCATACCCTGTGCTAAAAACAGTGTAAAAAACCCATTTGTTAAAACTTAATTTAATTTAAAATCAGTCGGTAAAATAATCTCGGGGAATTAGGCCAGGCCAGCTAAACGAAAGAAGTGTGTCTTTAGATGTTGGCGGAAAAGGCGGAGGTCCGTGATGTTCCTGAGAGCGGGGGGCAGCTCGTTCCAGAGGGCAGGGCCCGCCACAGAGAAAGCCCTTCCCCTGGGCGTCACCAGCCGGCATTGCCCGGCTGACGGTACCCGGAGAAGGCACTCTCTGTGGGAGCGAATCGGTCGAAGGGATGTATGAGGTAGGAGGCAGTCACGCAAATGGCATGGTCCCGTGCCATGGAGCGCTTTAAAGATGGTGATCAACACCTTGAAGCGCACCCGAAAGGCCACAGGCAGCCAGTGCAGCTCGCGCAGGAGAGGTGTTACATGGGAATGCCGGGAGGCGCCCAGAATCCCCCGCACGGCCGCATTCTGCACTAGCTGTAGTCTTCGGATGCACCTCAAGGGGAGCCCCATGTAGAGAGCGTTCCCATAGTCCAGGCGGGATGTCACGAGTGCATGAGTGACTGTACAAAGGGCGTCCCGGTCTAGTAAGGGGCGCAACTGGCGGACCAGGCGAACCTGGAAGAAGGCCCGCCTGGCCACGGCCGTCACATGGTCATCCATGGACAGCCGCGAGTCCAGGAGGACGCCTAGATTGCGAGCCCTTTCCACCTTGCAGTCATCCGACACCTGGTATGTAGATGGGACTTTTGCCATAGCTCCAAAATTATTTGTCATATTATGTCATTCTCGCCAAGAAATATGAAGGAGTGCATCTTGTCTTGTATGCACTTCTGCCAAACAAACAACATGCTACATATGGAAGGCTGTTTGAGTTTGTTAAAAACCTGATGCCTGACACTCAGTCGCGTTCCATTCACTGTGATTTTGAACTGGCTGCCATTAATGCCATCAGGGAATGCTTTCCAGAAGTAGCTTTGAAAGGGTGCTTTTTTCATCTAGCACAAAATATGAGGAAGCATTTGGTTAGAGATGGAACCGTACATGAGTACAATACAGGTCCTGAGTTTGCTGTGAGGGCAAAAATGGTTGTGGCCTTGGCTTTTGTGTCTGTCCCAGACTTGGATGAATACATTACTGCTCTGGAAAGTTATCTTTCCAGATACATCCTCACGGCCGATTCGCTCCCACAGAGAGGGACTTCTCCGGGTGCCGTCCACTAGACTTTGTCAGCGGGCGACGCCCAGGGGAAGGGCCTTCTCTGTGGCGGGCCCAGCCCTCTGGAATGACCTTCCCCCCGATATCAGGACAACCACGGACCTCCGCTCCTTCCGCTTAAAATTAAAGACGCACTTTTTTCGTCTGGCCGGCCTTGGGTAGTCTCTTTTTAGGTCAGGGTTTTTTAGGGGTAATTTTTAGTTTAGTTATGGGTTTTAGCGCAGGATTTATTTAATCTATTTTTAACTTTGTATTTTGTATTTGTTTGTGGTCTATTTGTATTTTTAATTGCCTGTGCCCCGCCTCGAGTCCCCTTGGGGAGAGAGAGCGGGATAGAAATTAAAATTATTATTATTATATTATTATCTTCCAGAACTTTTGCTCCCCTTCCTGCACTGCTTTGAGGATACCTACGTTGGCCGTCCTGCAAGGCGGGGGCATGGAAGACCTTTGTTCCCAAGAGCCATTTGGAATCTTTTCCAGTGAGCACAGACAGCAGAGGATCACTTGGAAGTAGCTCATCATAGACTTCGTGCACAATTGGGCATGTGTCATCCAACCATTTGGAAATTTATAGATGGCCTGCACAAGGTTCAATGAGGCAGGGATGCATTTTATGAACAACTCTTATCAGGACATAGCCCTCCATTGAAACTGAAGAAATACCGCATTGCAGACCAACGGATTGCCTGTATTGTCAGTGAATATGGCAACTGAAACCATATCGATTACTTGCGTGCCATGGCACACAATTATCAAATAGATTAATAAAGGCTGATTTTAAGTGACCTTGTTCTGGCATGTGTTTAACATAGTGTGTGAATGAGAAGGGAAGTCTGGAGCCTGGTGGTCTCCTTTCCAAATACCAACCCCATTCTGCTGCATTTTCCAAATTATCCTCTCTCAATGGGTTGAGCAGCACTGCCTGTTTGGTTTCGATTTGCTGTTAGGGTTCACTTGTAGCATTTCAAAACTCCTGTGTCAAGCTCCCAAGAGAAACTTCAAATGATTCACGGCCTCAAGTAAAAGTTCAAAGAAATGTCCGTTTATTAAGTGTAACATCTTGGCAGAGCCTCGGTTGCAGCCAGGACTGACAATTATTGGATGGCTTCTGCACTTTACCCCCTTATGCCCCCTCCCCTCTGCCCGTCATAAATCACATTCCCCAATTAACATTGAAAATAATTGCATGCATGCACAGTCACAGGCCATCTTGAGATTCCTTTCCCGACCACAGGAATGTCAAGAATTTTCACTTCGTTAAGACAGGCAGATAATGTCCATGGCAACATCGGGATGTTAACATCCGGCTCCCCTCACTTCTCGAAAGCAACCTATGGGAAACAAAACAATCTGAATTCAGGTGTATAACTTAGGGATGCGTCGTCGTCGTCGTCCCCCCCCCCCCCGGCTTGCTTGGATTTTCTGCATGGAATTTTGCTATAAGGCGATCAGCTTGGATGTTTCTATGTTTCACCCACGATGCCTCCGATAAGGGATAACCCTTCCACTTGATTAGATATTGGAGTTGCCTTCTGTGCCACCTCGAATCAAGAATTCTTTGAACTTCATAATGGGTTTGGCCCCCTATGACCAGAGTGGAACCAATCACGGGTTTCAAAAGGCTACTATGAAACGATTGGTGTGTCTTCCCCAGCAATCGAGGCAGTTTCAATATCACTGTGACTGGGTTGATGATCTTTATTATGGGGAATGGCCCCACAAATTTCGGCCACAGTTTTTTGCTGGGGTTAAGTTGATCAAGCACCTAGTGCAGCCTGAGTCTATAAGGGCTTGAAAATCCCCCTGTTTTCCCATCTTCGGGGTTGTGAGGCGTATTGGGAAAAGGAAAGGGTAAATCAATTCACTCACCATTGGGTCGTTTTCTCCCTCATCCTCGCTGCCATAGGGTTCAAGTGACTGGTCATTGTTGCCTGGGGTTTCACCACTTTCGCCTGGGTGGGAGGAAACCCCTGCAGCATGAAGAGCCCTCCTGGATGTGTTGATGGCCCATCAGGGGCTTCGTTCTTGTCGGGCCCTGGGTGGTAGGTCCGGCCTTGGTTTCGGGGCTGGGGTTGGGCATGCAGCTACCATGTGGCCCATCCCCCCGCATCTGTAACACCTCACGGAACTTCGAGGGAGGGCTGGTCTCAGGTCTCGCTGTGGTGCCATTTCTTTCTTTTGGCGGGGTGGTTTCAGATTAGGTTGACTCCTCTCTTTTGTGTCTGGTTCCTTCCTTGTGTCGTTGGCACGTAGCCCACTGTTGACTTTTGTTGCCACTCGGAAGCACTCAGAGAGTTGGTTTGGGATGTCACGGTATGCAGTTACTTGGGCAATGCGTTTGTCCAGGCTTATTCTGAAAAAATGCACCAGCAACCGTTCTGGTAGGTGGGGTAGTCTTCCAATTACCCTCCTAAATTCACAGATATGCTCTTTGATGGGGCGGCCTCTTTGCTTTAGGTTGCTGAGTTCCTCCTCTGCATATGGGTCCTCCTCCCCCTCTTCAAACCTGGCCTCTAGCACTTGCAGGAAGTCATCTATGTCTTGCAGTTGGGGGTCTCTCCTCTTATGGAGGGCTGCTAGCCATTCTTTTGCTTCCCCCTCGAAACCCTCTGCGATGGCATTCACCATGGCTCTGGGGGATGGGTAGAGGTGCCCATAGCGTTCTAAGTGGATATCAGCTGAATCAAGGAATAGAGCTAGCTGGTCTGAGTCACCATCAAACTTTCCCCTGAATCGGGGTGGATCGTTTAGTTCCCTCCCTCCTCTGTCTTCCTCCCGGCCTCTATATGCTCGTGCCTGATATGGCTGGTCATCTTCTTCAGCTCTAGGAGGGGGAGAGGGAGGGAGTTGCCTGCTCTTGGCAGCATGCTTGCTTCGTGGGAGGGGTGCTGTTTGCTGTTTTGGGCTTCTTCTTCTTGGATTGGGTGGGGGAGAGGGGCTGCGCTCCAGCCTGCGTCTCCTCCCTTCAGCAGGATCAGATATGCCTCCTCTCTCTTTCGGACGGCAGGCTGGCCTCTCGTCATGAAGAGTGGCTGGATCAAAATCCTCCCTCAGTTTCTCTACTGCACCCCCCAGGGATCCCATCTGAAGCCGTGGGCACCTGGCTTGTTCCCAGTCCCACATCCACTCCACCCTTGCCAGTTCGCTGGAGACTCCCCCTTTTTGGGGGGAATTAGGGTAAGGGAATTCAAGCTCGGCTGCTTTAGGAGCTGAATTCCACCAGTACTTATCTTTTCTTGCTTCTGCTGCTGCGAAAGGCTTTACAGGCTGGACGTCTGGAGCTCCGCTGTTCAGGGGGGTTGGCTGGCCTCCAGCTGAAATGAGGCTTTCTTCTGATAGTCCACCTTCTGCCATGGTGGCCTGATTTCCTCCCCAGGTGCTCCAGATATCAGGCAGTGCCTGGAGGAGGCGGGACTCAGGTAGCCCGGAAATCTTGATAGATTTTTTAAAAAGTCCTGGCTGTCTGTCAAGCTCCCAAGTGAAACTTCAAATGTCAAGAATTTTCACTTCATTAAGACAGGCAGATAATGTCCATGGCAACATCGGGCATCCTGTTTTGCTATCTGTGAGATCTCCTGGTGGTCTCCTTTCCACATACCAAAAACATCATGCTTTGCTTTGCAAATTAGCTGCATTTACTATCTGTGAGCTCTCCTGGTGGTCTTCTTTCCACATACCGACAACATCGTGTTGCGTTTACTAAATTAGCCACACTTTAACAATGCTCTTGTTTAGCAACCAAAATGTTGGGTTCAATTGTGGTCGTAAGTTGAGGGCTATCTCTTCCTTCCTTTACATGGCAGCTTTCATTTTTCTCCCCCTCCCTCCCTCCCTCCCTCCCTCCCTCCCTCCCACCCTCCTTCCTTCCTTCCTTCCTTCCTTCCTTCCTTCCTTCCTTCCTTCCTGTCTTTCTACCTTCCGTCCCTCCTTTTCTTTCTTGTCTCCCTTCTCCCTCTCTTTCTCCCTCTCTCTCTCTTTCTCCCTTCCCTTCCTCCTTCCCTCTCTCCTTTTTTTTTAATAATTATTTTTTTATTTTTTTAACATAAACACAAATAATACAAACTTCATAGAGAAAAAAAGAAAAAAACCATCAAAAAGCCATTTCCCATAACAGATTATCAATTTTTAAGAATGTATCAATTCATCACAGGTTTCTATAAGTTTCTTCAAATGTTATCACTTATTTTTCGTATCGATTATTACAATTCTTATATCTCAACCCTAATCTTACAAGTTATTTTAACATCCTTTTATATACAGTAAGATTATATAATGGCTTTCTATTTATAAAACCAACGAAGAGAGAGAAAAAAAATGGATTCAAAAAGAAAAAGTTCACTCTTAATAATGTCCTTTAAAGACTATTTTAACCGGGTGTTTGTGAATTCTATACCTCTCTAAAATAATTATTTTTTATAAGTAATCTCATTTTATAAATTTTAGATCTAACAATTTATCATGTAGCTTAATATCAATATCCACAATTCTTGTCAAATATTTTAACATCAATCTATTTCTTCTTTAAGAGTGTCTTTAAAGCCTGGCTAACTGTTAACATCCCTTATTTAGTCCCGTCATACCAATATAAATTCCGTAGTAATATAATGTAAAACAATCTTGAGCTTTATAAGTAGTTATTAATTAAATAATAATTTTCCAACAACATTATAACCATCTAAATAATTAATTAATTATTAATCATCTAAATATAACAATTCCCATTTTATCAGTATTAACTATCATTTTCCCATTACTCTATAGTTCTTCAATAGCATCTAATAGCATCTTACATCTATAGATAAGTAAATGTATATCATTAACCAAGACATTTATTATAAATTAATCTTATTGTAAGTGTCTATAATTGTTATTTACAATCAATTGACTAATAATCCTTTAATGATATTTTACACACAGCCTGGCTGGTTATTACTCATCAAGGGATAGTAATTTCCCTTTTCAACCAGTGTCTTTCCAGTAGTGGATTAAATTTATCTCTTCTATATTTTTTGATCTCCATCTCTTTTTATTTCCTTTTCCAGGTCCTTTGCCCACTTCTTTTGGCACTTTATAATCCGATATAACTGTCCAATCATAACGCTGACCAACTCCTTTCCTTACATATTGTTTGCTTTTAAATGTCAAGTTTATTCCTGGAGAGATTTCTCCTTTTTTTTTTTTTCTCTTTTCTTCTTCTTGCCAGTCAAGCTGAGAACCAAATTCCTGATAACATCCTGATAAACTTTTGATGTTGTCCCTTCCTCTGCACTTTCCCCATGGTTTAATGGGTTTGCATCATCATCGTCCTCTTCAATTAAATTAAGTTCATTATCTTGGTCACTTTCCTGTTTTTCTTTAATTTTTTTTAATTTCTGAAATCTTCAATTGGTCTTCGCTTAAAATAGTAAATGACTTTCTATCAAATATGTCATCTAATCTTTTTATTTCATTCAAAATTTCAGCCAAAAGCTCCTGATTTTCCGTGGTATATATATCTGTATGTGTGGACATATGGGCAAATCCACAAGATAAAAAAATAGGTCTAATTGCCTTCTTATTCGTTGGCTTTCTTCGATGTATCTGAGAGCTTAACTGCTCTTAAGTATCCATCAACAATCCACCAACAATTTCCGGAGGCAACAGAATGTAACAAAGTATCTTCTTTGTTAGAGGAGGAGCAGAAACAAAGTAAAATAAAAGTATAGTCCTTGTTTAAGTTTAAAAATGCGCAATAAAGTTTCACAAATATTCCTTAAAATTGTAGAAATAATCCAAATTTCCCGATTTTAAGTAAAGTAGATTAGAAGGAAAAGATGATAAATAAATCAGCCATAGTCCATTCTCTTTCAGCGCGAGCGGAAATGGCTTTGTTCTTTGTTCTTACGCTTCAGTCCGCCATTTCAAAGAATTCTATTAACAGAAGAAATCTGTCAATTCGGTTAAGTCTGCCGCTTATTTCAAAATACAAAGCTTTAGTAAAAAAGAAAAAGTTTCTTCGTGAAGTGTTTCAAAAGCAAGATAGCATACCTTCCCGGTGTTGCACTTTCACTTTAAAGTTCCTTTCAGCTCGGAAACTCTTCCGTCACCTTAATCCGCCCACAAGGGGGGGGGTGCTTTTTGTCTTAGGGAACTCCGGTTGTGTCGGCACGGGTGGCTCCGCCTTCTCCTTCCCTCTCTCCTTCTAATGCTAAGATACCTACCCAAAACAAAACAAAAAACCTCCTTTGGATGAAGCTGACTTATTAGCTCCCTCCCCCTCTTCTCTTCCCATTGTCAGGGCAGCATGATCAGGGGAGCTTCCACCCCTCCCCTTCCTTTCTCCTAACAAGTGCCTGAGGCTGCAGCACCTCCTACAAAGCGTCCCAGCCCCTGTATTGATCGTACCATGGCTTCTGGCTGCCAATTGGCTGCCGGTGAACTGTCCTGTGTGCCCAAAAGTTCGGGGTGAACCATATTTCGATGAATGGGCCATTGCGAAGGAGCTGGGATGGAGGGGCTGGGCCCTATTGGCCGTGGCAAACAGCTCGGGGCATCTCAGCCGAGGAAAAACATTAGGAGTCAATAGCTGGAGGCGGAACCCTGGTGGCGAAGCAGGGGAGGCCAAGGGTATGAGACAAACAGTCCCATTCTGGTATGAGAGAGAGTACAGAGGACAAAGGTTGAGTGAAATTGCCTCCATTGCATGTTAACTTCTCTCAGGCTGGTGGGAAGAGCTTCTGGCTGTGAGGGGGGAGTCTGAGAGAGAGTACAGAGGACAAAGGAGCAAAATTGTTTGAAGAAATGTCCATCTGGGTTCAGTTCCAAGTGGGAAGAAAGACACTGGAAACATGGAGACTGCTTTGAAAGATGGTTTAATGCCTTGGAGCTCCTGGGTGAAAAGGGAGGGGGTGCTGAGAGAGCCTGAGTTTCATACCCTCTCTTGGGCCTCACCTTAAGAGTTTCCTGTTCCTGTGTAAGAAATGTATCCCATTGGCTGTCAGACTCCCAGGGGCGGGGGTCTTAGCTAACTGTAGGCTGTGTGTTGAGCCTTGCTGGCTGATGTAATCCTCCCAGGTGCCATGTGGTAAGATTGGTAGAGGGCTTAATCCTATCATGTCCTAAGGGTGAAGGTCTTAATCCCATCGCCCTGCAGCTGATTGGGGGTGGGGGCAGGGAGCTGCAGGGAGCTTCTTTGTCTTTAAAACGTGTTTCTCCATTTCTCATCCAGGGAAATATAATATTCTGCCTTTTTAATATTCCCCAGGATATTTCATTTTTCTAGGAGAGGGGTGGGTGCTAACTTTATTCAGCTGCCTATCTTAAATACATAGCTCTGGGCAGATAACCAGTTCACAAAACCCAATATAAAAGCCTCTACCACAGAATAGTTAAAAACAATCCAATACAAAAAAAAACACCTCTGAGGCAACATGTAAAAAACTCATATTGTATATACATGTGTATGAGGCTTCTCTAAATCTTGATCCGTCCCATGAAGAACTAGGGGAAAGGCCAGGTCTCTGTGGCCTTCTCAAAAACCAAGAAGGCCCGGGACCAGAATCTAGCCAGTTTTGACCGGTTCTCGCGAACCAGTAGTGGAAATTTTGACTAGTTCAGAGAACCAGCAAATACCACCTCTGACTGGCTCTGCCCCTGATTCATTTGCTCCCTCCCAGCTGATCAACTAGAAGGAAAAAAATCAGGGCTTGCTTTTCAGCCAGGAGATCGCATGGCAAAGAAGAATGAAACAAGACGCCGTCGCTTTAAACTGAAAAGCCAAGAAAAGCTGCTCGGAAGAAGTTGCAGAAATTAAGTGGCATTCAGCAGTTCGTTTCTGGGTCAGCTGAACAACAAACTGGATAAGAGGAAGGATTCGTATATGGTTCCATGTTTTTGAAGTTTTGGAGTTTGTGCAATATGGGCTTTGTGTTTCTAAAAGGGTTTGGGTGATTCCCATTGTGAAATATCCTGTCTTGAATGGTTTTTCTACTGATCTGTTTGCCTGCTTGTGAATGGAGCTGAACGTCCAGCTTCCACTTTCTATAGGCTCATTATCTCTAAGCACTGGTAGCTGTTTTCTTGTTACAAAGTTTCCTTTAGGCAGCCAGCCAGAATGTGGAATGAACCTCAGGCAGGTTTCTTTGTTAGCAGCTTGATTTCTCCTTGCTTTTCTGGGAGTTTTCTTATAACTAATATTTTATTTGGGGAAATGAAGTCAATTCCTTCCCACAGCAGGTTAATGGGGTGAGGAGGGAATGGAGATTTTACAGTATCCTTCCAGTGGTAGTATTCAGCTGGTTTTTACCGGTTCAGGTGAACCAGTAGTGGCAGCTGCTGGAGGCTCCCCCCACCCGCCCCAACGCATGCGCAGAAGGTGGCACGTGCGAGTGCAGCACGCGAGCATGAAAGCGCACTCACATTCGCAATCTGGTAGCGAAGGTAAGTGAATCCCACCACTGTATCCTTCCCTTGGAGTGGGGTGGAAACGGAGATTTTACAGTATCCTTCCCCTGGAGTGGGGTGGAAATAGAGATTTTGCAGTATATCCTTCCCCAGGAGTGGGGTGGAAATGGAGTGTCAGAGTTTTGGCAGTGTGACTATTATTATGAGATAAACCCAGGAGCAAAACAGATCACACAGCACACAGAGCCTTTATACAATTAATAGTGGTTTATATACAGACATATGAAGAAGAAAAATAACAGTTCCCAAAAGAAACCAGCATGGCTGCATAAAGAACTCTCTGACAAATTGAAAGACAAAAAGGATAAATATAAAAAGTGGAAAGAGGGGGACATAACCAAGGCAAAATATCAGCAAATAGCCCGAGCCTGTAAAGATGAAGTGAGGAAAGCTAAGGCTCGCAATGAAGAAAGGCTTGCCCAAAAAGTAAAAAATAACAAAAAAAGCTTCTTCCAACATGTTAAAAACAAGAAAAAAGTTAAGGAAACAATTGGTCCACTGCTGGGAGAAAATGGCAAGAAGATGATAAGCAACAGGGAGAAAGCAGAACTATTTAACTCTTTTTTTGCATCTGTCTTTACACAAAGGGATAAAACAGTCCAACCAATCAAAAACAGCACCACAAAAATCAGATTAGGAACACAAGTTGAAATAGGGAAGAAAATGGTAAGTGAGCATCTGTCTGCCCTGGACGAGTTCAAATCACCAGGACCAGATGGATTACACCCCAGGGTTCTGAAGGAACTGGCAGACGAGATCTCAGAACCACTGAACTATATCTTTCAGAGATCCTGGAGCACCGGGGAACTGCCAGAAGACTGGAAAAGAGCTGATGTGGTTCCCATCTTCAAAAAAGGAAAAAAAATAGATCCAGGAAACTCTAGACCCATCAGCCTGACCTCAATACCAGGAAAGATTCTGGAAAAGATAATTAAGCAACAAATAAGTGAACACCTAGAAGCAAACAAAGTAATAGCCAAAAGCCAACATGGGTTTGTCAAAAACAGATCATGCCAGACTAATCTAATTGCATTCTTTGACAAAGTGACAAAATTAGTGGACCAGAGGAACGCTGTCGATATAATTTACTTGGACTTCAGTAAGGCATTTGATAAAGTAGACCATAACCTACTATTAGATAAAGTAGAAAAATGTGGGTTAGACAGCATCACCACCAAATGGATTCGCAACTGGCTGACCAACCGCACTCAACGTGTAGTCCTCAATGGAACTGCATCTACATGGAAGGAAGTATGCAGTGGAGTCCCCCAAGGCTCTGTTTTAGGCCCAGTACTCTTCAACATCTTCATCAATGATTTGGATGAGGGGATAAATGGGGAACTCATCAAATTTGCAGACGACACCAAGCTGGCAGGAATAGCCAACACTCCAGAAGATAGGCTTAAGATACAGAAAGATCTTGACAAACTTGAACATTGGGCACTATCTAATAAAATGAAATTCAATTGTGAAAAAAGTAAGGTTCTACATTTAGGCAAAAACCCCCAAAATGCACAGGTACAGTATAGGTGGTACCTTGCTCAATATTAGCAACTGTGAGAGGGATCTTGGAATCCTAGTGGACAACCATTTAAATATGAGCCAGCAGTGTGCAGCAGCTGCCAAAAAAGCCAACACAGTTCTAGGCTGCATAAACAGAGGGATAGAATCTAGATCACGTGAAGTGTTAATGCCACTGTATAGGGCCTTGGTAAGGCCACACTTGGAATACTGCATACAGTTTTGGTCGCCACGATGTAGAAAAGACGTGGAGACTCTGGAAAGAGTGCAGAGAAGAGCAACCAAGATGATTAGGGGACTGGAGACTAAAACATATGAAGAGCGGTTGCAGGAGCTGGGTATGTCTAGTTTGATGAAGAGAAGGACCAGGGGAGACATGATAGCAGTGTTCCGATATCTCAGAGGGTGCCACAAAGAAGAGGGAGTCAAACTATTCTCCAAGGCACCTGGGGGCAGGACAAGAAGCAATGGGTGGAAACTAATCAAGGAGAGAAGCAACTTAGAACTAAGGAGAAATTTCCTGACAGTCAGAACAATTAACCTCTGGAACAGCTTGCCTCCAGCAGTTGTGAATGCCCCAACCCTGGAAGTCTTTAAAAAGATGTTAGATAGCCATTTGTCTGAAATGGTATAAGGTTCCTGCCCACGCAGGGGGTTGGACTAGAAGACCTACAAGGTCCCTTCCAACTCTGCTATTGTATTGTATTGTATTGTATATATACATGGTAGATAAATTCCTTACCGCTCAGTTCCAAACACAAGGAGAGAAATGAGATACACGACGAGAGAGAAACGCCCTCTAATGGCTACCTATATATAGACACCTCACCAGAGTCTCCACCCCACCAGAGTCTTAAAGAGGTGATACCATATATTGCTGAATCATCCTCATTGCATCAGCTTACAACCTTGCATCAGCTGGCAGCTATTAAACTCAGTATAAAGGCTCTGTGTGCTGTGTGCTCTGTTTTGCTCCTGGGTTTATCTAATAATAGTTGTTAGGATATTCAGCCTTATATTGGGTTGACAATATATATGAGCCAGTATTCTTAAAGAGTATATGTGGCTTTAAGAACTATGTTGAATTCTAATTGGCTGTGCTTCTCAGCTCTACCATATAAGCAAGCTCAGAAACACAGTCCATTCCCTTTTCGATTCCCTTTGAATCCTGTGCTTACTGTTTGCCGCTGAGTAGATGAAGCTGAAGACTAAAGACTGAAGAAGTATTTGTTTTGCATCACTGTAAGATAACTCTGTGTTTTGGTGAAGGACTGTTATTGTTTTGAGAAGTTAGAATCACTGGTCGGAAGAAGTATTTTAGTTGCTACAAAGTAAAGACTATTTATTTTCTTACTATCACTGTTTTAGAGTTTGTTTGTGGTTAAAGCAACGTATCTTTTTACTGTCCGGTGTATTACACTATTCCGCATTTATTTCCTAACACTGGTTACGGGACCAGAGTTGTAACACTGGTTCTGAACCCAGAGTTGCTAACAATAGTCACGCTGCCAAAACTCTGACAGGTTATGGGCCCAGTCCAGAGAGAGGGTCAGAGTGACTAGAGAGGTTAGAGAAAGGAGTAACCCAGTGTGAGCTTGCAACGGAGTAAGTGGTTTAAATTGTGGTTAGCAGGCAGCATGGCCTCCGTCAGCGTAATGGGAGGAGGTTTCCTGGTGTCTCAGCTGAATGAGCCAAACTACCTCTCCTGGAGTGTGAAGATGGAGATGTACCTCTGAAGGGAGGAGTTATGGACGATTGTTACTAATCCACCAGCAGTCCTGGATGATGGTGACCAGAGAAGAAATGAAAAAAACATTAGCCAGCATAATTCATCCTTTAGATGACAGTCAGCTGCTACACATAAGTGGTCTACAGTCTGCAAAAGATTGCTGGGAGACATTGCACAGTGTGTATGTGAGAGAGACTGCAAGCAGTAAGGTGTTGCTGATTAGGAAACTGTATAAGGCACAGCTGAAGCCGGGAGAGTGTATGTCCACACATTTGCAGAATATGAGAAGAACATTCCTTGAGTTGGAAGAAAGGGGAATGACTTTTATTGAAGCACACAAGGTGTATGTGGTGCTTAGTTCCTTGGACAGTTCATGGGATGTTCTTGTGACTAGTCTAGAGTCCATGCAAGAACAGGATTTAACCATGGCATATTTAACTGGCCAGTTGTTGGAGGAGGAGCACAAACGGCTGGAGAGGAGACCAGGAAAGGGAGGAGAGAGCGTTCAGCACAGACCAGCATCTGCAACAGTCCAGGATGCCGGCAGAGCAACTGAAAGAGTTAACTTTGTGAAGAGATGCCACACGTGTGGTTCTACTGAGCATCTCCAGAGACGCTGACCTGAGAGGAGGAACAGAGGAGCAGCAAGACAAGGGCACAGATCTAAGCAGCAAATGTGAAGCAGTTGTCCAGCATCATTTTTCCTGGCAGTGTCAGCAACTGAACACACCAGGAATACGTGGTTTTTGGACAGTGGGACAAGCCAGCATATTGTTAACGATCCACATGTGTTGTCAGCCTCTGCTTCGCTACTCGCTTTTGGCTGCCATTGAAATGGGGAGGGGGGGCATGATATTTGGGATGGGATTAATTGGTACAGGAGAGATAGGGAAAAGGGAGTTTTGTTCTCACCATCTACTGCGCATGCTGATGGCTGGAGCCTAGAGATGGTCAAGGCCAACCGTCCTGCGTACCAACCTGATGATGCTTCTGGAGATGCAACCCACATGACACCTGAGGGATTTGCAGATTGGACAATGGAGTGGGGGTTGTTGGGGGGAGGGGGTTGGACATATATTGATATGTAAGATTTCGCGTGCTTTTGCTTCAGACCTTGCTTTACCTAGCTGCTATCTTTTCATAACCAGTAAAAGTACTCTTAATTCTTCAAAATGGAGTTGAGTGGTTTCTTTCTTGGTTAATGAAGGAGGGTGGCTTGACATTAAACAAGGTCACACTTTCGACTTCCTTCCGGTTAGCCGGAGGCGACGGTCGGGTCCTAGACTCGTCCGCCGCTTGGTTGCTCCGGCGGCGCCATCGGGGGCAGGGGGCTCTTGCTAAAGAGCCCCCACCGCACGGACGGCTCGCGGTGAGTCCCCCCACCTCGACGGCGGTCGGGGGGGTGGCTCCCGCCTCGTCCTAGGCGCCGGAGAACGAGTCGCGGGGGGAGGGAGTTCCTCTTTCGTCCCCTTCGCCGATGGAGAGCCGGAACAGCTGCTGCAATTAAAGATGGGCTGAAAAGTCGGGGCTGAAGGCAACACCGAGGCTCATGGCTACAGAGTGGATTGTGAGTGATTCCAAATTAATGCTTTCAACTTTCACTTTAAAAGAAGGAGGAGGAGGGAGTTTGTAAAACCCCTCCTCGGAAAGGAAAAAAAAACCCCGTTTTGAAATGTTCCCCAGGCTTGGGGAGGTGGAGAAATTAACATCCGATTTTTAAACAACAAATGAAAGTCTTTCACTTTAAGATTCTCAATGATACTTTGTATCTCTGTCTTGCAACAATTGATATGGACTTTCACTAGTTCTCTGCGGCTGCCAGAGGGGCGGGGAAGATGGCGTTCCTTTGTTCTCAGCAAGAAATACTTCTCTTTGAAATTTGCTGACATTCCCTCGTCTTCGGGACTGAATTTGTTTACCAGTGGATTAATGTAACTGATTATTAGGACCTTTCCCAGATGTGCCTTCTTTTTTTTTTCCTTATCTGATTGTTTTTAAAAAATTGTTCTCTCTCTGGATTGTAAGTAAATTGAACTTTGAATTTGGATATTGACTTTTACTCTCTCCTCGCCTCACGGACTACCTCTCCAACAGACGCCATATTAGTGACAAGAACTTAACACTTTCATTATGGCTTCAAAAAAGCAGCCACACCAACCTAAGATTACTTCAATGTTATCCAAAGAAACAGAGGTGGAAGCTACACAGTTATCAGCAATAGAGGAAACTCTTCAAAACATCATGAAAGAAATAAAAGAAATCTGGAAAGACAATGTTAGCTCAAAATTGGAACTTTTGGAGACACAGAGAACACTAATGGAAAACAAACAAAGAATTGATGGACTGGAGGGGGGGACGGCTGAGATGAAGGGAGAGATAAAAAATTCTCAAAGAGAAATTGTGGATTTTGCTGGTCATATGTCTAGGATGGATTTTGAAAGGATGTCTTACTTTTTAAGGTTTCAAAATGTTCCTGAATTAAGCTCTGAGAATTTAAAAGATTTAATGAGTACGATGCTAGCAGATTATACCAAAAAGAGCAAAGAAGATATTTGGGGGGACATCGATCTGATCTATAGAATTAACTCAGCATATGCCAGAATAAATGAAGTACCCAGAGAGATACATATTAAATTTGTAAGAAGGTCAACAAGGGATGGGATCCTGAGAGCACAGAGAGACGGTCCCTTGATATATCAACAGAATGAGATTGCCATCTTGAAACAGATCCTGAAAAAGATTAGAGAAATAAGAAGGAAATATTCCTTCTTATCAAAAAGATTATATAAAAAGGGGGTGTGGTTCAAGTGGTTGATGCCCGAGGGAATGTTAGTATTCTGGGAGGGGGGGAGAGTAAGAATTAAAACAATTGAAGAGGCAGAAGCCTTTTTTAAAAAACATTCCCCAATCCTGGAGGATGAAAATGGGGGAACGGGAGGGGCCACAGCTCCACCCACTGGAGGTCAGGGAGAGGAAGATACAATTGCTAAAAGACTCAGATCTCACAAATGACTTTTTTCTATATAGTGTAACCTTTATCTGGATGTTTATAGAAACAATGATTGATTGCATGAATATAAAATGATATATCTGTATCTCTTTCCACTTTGTAGGGAAATGAAAAATGTATTGTATTACCTTTTTTTTTGTATGAAGCCTCGGAGGGGGCTGACACCTCCGACATAGATGTCCTCAAAATATCTCTTTAATACCTTATACCTTTTTCCTATTTTTAAAATTTTGTAAAAACCAATAAACTTTTTTCTCATAAAAAAAAACAAGGTCACACTTTTGCACTCATCCCTGAGCTAACACCTTCAGAGTGGAATGCAATATAAACAAACTTCAAAGAAATGTCTAACCCCTGCAGCGATCAGGAGGATGACATGTGGGCTGCAGGATCTTTATGCCCTTTGGAATCAGAGAGGATGGCGGAACTGAATTTGGAGGAAAGATCCATCCATCCCAGATGGTCGTTGGGAGTGGGACAGAAGTGTGATCCTGAGGAAATTCCGCCTGGAGTTACAACAAGCCGACATCGGCAACCAGCAGCTGTTTGGCAGGAAGCCAAGGAAGAGGATCTCATGATGTCCCATGCGATGAAACTTTCAGGAGGATTGGGAGAAACGGTGTTTCCGCGAGAGCAGGTCTGAAAGAGAAGCTGATTTCCCTGATCTAGAGGAGAGACCTGTTGAGGACCAGTCTTGCCCAGGGGGGGCCCTGGGGGTGGACAGTGGAGCTGATCAAGATGAGTGAGCCCCGCCAGCAGCAGCAGCAGCTGCAAGAGCCCTTCCAAGGGGGGGAGGGCCCCCCCGCAGATGCCGGATGGCGAAAGTTCCCCCTCTTGGCGTGAAAGTTGGAGGTGACCCAAAGGAGCTGGGATTTTTCCTGGTCCAAGTCTGGAATTTCATGCAGCAGTTCGGCGAGGATCTCCCCACTGAAGAATCCAAGGTAAGGGTCGTTACCCTGGCATTAGAAAATAGGGCGGTGGCCTGGATGGTGGCTCTGCATAACAATGACTCCCCCTTGCTGAGAGACTTTAACAGATTTATGGCCGCCCTGAGAAAATGCTTTGATGACCTCAATTCAATTCAATTTATTCAATTTATATCCCGCCCTTCTCCGTGAGGACCCAGGGCGGCGCACAGGAATTTAAAACAATATACAAAATAGTACCAATTATAATTTAAAAACTTATTAAATGACAAAGCCTGCGCTAAAACCAGATTAAATCCCCCATTTAAATTGTAAACTATCCCTCCCTCCTCCCTGGAACCCCCTAAAAGCCAAATTAAGAATTTTGTTCAAACACCCCTAGAACTGCGACCCGCCCACCTCTCTTGATACAGAATCCCTCATCAAGGTGGGGCCCTCGTTGACGCGGAGGGCCATACCTGCGAGTGGGGGACTCCCGCAGTAGAAAAGGTCTGCCTTAGAGTACTTCATGGTGAATGTCATAAATATGATATATATAAATATGTATAAATATATATAAAATATAAGGTCAGAGGAGTTGTTAGACAGGGCATTAAAATTCTAGATGTTATTGAATATTAAAATAGATGTTAAAATATGTATAGTACAAATTAAACTCAGGAGACGTCTAGACCGGCTCTAAAAAGTTCATAAGTAGTTCATAAATTCATAAAAATCATGCATGGTTCAAAGATAGTTAATCATAGTTCATAAATAGTTAGTTTATCATCGAAGGTGGGAGAGTTAGTTCATATAGATGTATCAGACTGGGGGTAGAGGGTGGCTTTGGCCTTCCAGTTGTAAATTAGTCCCGGCCTGTAGTCCTCAAGGACTCCTCCAGTCCCACAATACCAGGAGTCTTAAGGGTCTCAGCTGAAGAGTTCTAACAGCTGAGGCCAGTTTTTCTCGGCCTGGAGCCTCCACTGCCCACCTTTGTCCCCGGTGGCATCTCCTTCGGCCCCAACGCCTCCAACACTCCTGGTATCTTTCGGCCTGCCAGGCCCAGATCTCCTTAGGCCCGACCCGGCCCAGCCAGGCCTTGCGGCCTCGATGTTACCCTGCCGGCCCATGCCAGTCCAGTTGGTCCCCAGCTAGCCAGGTCCGGCTCTGTCTGGCCTCCCCAGGTCTTTACAGTCGCTGGCCTCCGATGTCCACTCCAGCGCTGGTCACTTCTCCACCCACTGGCCGTCCCGGCTCCGCTCGTCAGCTCCTACCGGCACCGCTCTTCTCCTCCACTCCTCCACGCCGCGCGGCTCCACTCCGCTCTGTTCCTCCATTCCTCCATTCCTCTCCTTCTCTCCTTCTCTCTTCCGCGCCACGCGCCGCTCCACTCAAGCCTCGGAGCAGCGCGGCGTCTTGGAGCCTCCCCGGCGTTCTGGAGCCTCCGGCCAGCTTCCCTCCGATGGCCCATGCAGAGCCGCCGGATCACCCTGGAAGCTCGTCCTGGCCTCAAAAGGCAGCCAGGGTGAGCGTCTCACTGGGCCTGGCCCTATAAGTTGGCAAACGGGCCAGGCGACCTGCCCTAGCTGCCCACAACTCCCGCGGCCCTCATAGCGCTCGGTGGCAGACCGCCATCTTCGCGCATGCGCAGTTCAGACCTGCTCATTGAGCGGAAGGCCAGAACCAGAATGAAAACCCTTACTCAGGGAAAGAATCCAGTGGCTGACTACATCCAAGAATTTCGTGAACTGTCAGTTTACATGCGGGGGTGGTCAGAAGAGGCCCTAATGGATAGTTTTATGGATGGCCTAAACCATGATATATATCAGAATTGTGTGAACAGGTGGGGCCCTTGCAATCTTCAACACTGGTACGAATTGGCAGCAGATGTGGAGATCGACTTAGCCAGAGATAAGTACCGCAAAGACAGTGAAAAAGAGAAAAATCCCCCTCCCGCCCCTCCCAAAGGAACTCTGGGAGGAGGGAAAAGTTGGTCTGCAAGCAAGCCCCGGTCTACTGCTTGTTTCCACTGTGGGAAGGAGGGGCACTGGGCAGCGAATTGCCATGTCAAAATGGGCCCAAATCCCCCTGCTGCTGGGGAGAGGAAGCCAGACAAACAACCTGGGAAGCGGAGAGACACCGCTATGAAAGGAGTGGAACCAGCGGAAGATCCCCCCCCCCATTCTGTCAGGTGACAGTGAAACCGATTCTGATGACAACCATCTGGTAAGTTCCCGATCGGGCCCCGTGACCATTCCAGTAGAACTTAAAGTGCCCTCTACTGGTGCCCAAGCAAAAGTGCTGGCCCTCTTAGACTCTGGATGCACACGTTGCATAATTAGCCCAGAGGTGGTGGAAAAAATGGGCTTAAGACTGAGAATTTTGAAAGTGCCCATTGCCTTTTGCCAATTGGATGGGTCAGTAGCTGGGGGGGCTGCTCATTTTGTGACTGAACCAATTGATATGTGGATGGGGGACCACCAAGAAACTTTAAGTTTCATCGTTGCACCTGGAATGGATCGTCCCCTCATATTGGGTTTACCCTGGCTACAGAAATGGAACCCACACATCAATTGGAGGAGAGGGTGGTTGCGCATCCAATCCGCTAAACCCCCAGAGGGAAAGGAGAAGGTCCCCCACATAGCTAATGCTGAACCTAACTTGGTGGCGGCGGCGCAGGAAAGAATTGAAGGGGAGGAAAAGATCCCTAAAGAATATTGGGACCTTAAGGATGTTTTCAGTGAAAGATCTGATAAATTGTCGTCCCCCCCAATCGCACTACTGACTGCAGCATTGACATCCTCTCAGGGGTAAAACTCCCCAAACCCCAGATTTACTCAATGACCCCACGTGAAATGGAGGAATTGCAGAAGTTTATTGACAAAAATTTGGAAAGTGGTTTCATTGAACCTGCTAGCCCACAGGTGGCCGCTCCTGTATTGTTTAGAGAAAAGAAAGATGACTCCTTTCGTTTGTGTGTGAACTACAAAAACTTGAATACTGTTTGCGTGGAAAACGTGTACCCCCTCCCTCTTATGAAAGACGTTGGCCCAATTGAGTAAAGGGAAAATTTTCACGAAGTTGGACCTTAGAGAGGCCTACTACAGAGTCAGGATCAAGGAGGGAGATGAGTGGAAAACTGCTTTCAACTGCCCTCTAGGATGTTTTCAGTTCAGAGTACTCCCTTTTGGCCTGCAGGGGCGCCAGCAGTTTTCATGCAATTAATAAACGAGGTTTTGCATGAACACCTGTACAAAGGCGTGATGGTCTACCTTGACGACATCCTTATTTACATGGAAACACGTGATGAACACATGAAATTAGTCTGATCAGTACTCAAGAAACTCCAGACCGCTGAACTCTATGCCAAGTTGTCTAAATGTGAATTTCATCAGGAGTAGATAGATTACCTTGGCTACCGCATCTCCCATGATGGCATTGAGATGGACCCAGCAAAAGTTCAAGCTGTCACTGACTGGGCACCCCCTCGCACCCGCAACCAATTGCAAAGATTTTTGGGATTTGCCAATTTTTACTCTCAGTTTATTCCCTCATTTGCCAGCATTGCTCTGCCCATTACAAATCTCCTTAAATCAAAAAGGGAGACCAAACCCAGACCGGGTAAGCCTTTGAATTGGACTATGGAGTGTCAAGCCGCTTTTGAGAAATTAAAGTGTCTCTTTGCAGCTGAACCTGTTTTGAAACACCCGGATATGGAGGCACCATTTGTCGTTCAAGCTGATGTTAGAGATGTGGCGGTGGGGGCAGTGTTATTTCAAACAAATGCTGATGGGAAACTGCAACCATGCGCTTACACCTCACGTAAGCTTACAGAAACTGAAAGGAGATGGGCTATATGGAAAAAGGAAGCTTTTGCTGTCAGATGGGCCTTGATGACCTGGTGACATTTCCTAGAAGGGGCAAAACACCCTTTCAAAGTATGGACTGATCATAAAAATTTAGAGGCATTGAACACCCTACAGATTTAGAAGTCACCACGGACCTGATGAACAAGCTAAAGAAGGGCCTTGAGTCTGACGACTGGTTCAAGACACATTCAAACGAATGTACCATGAACGATGGCCTGGCTTGGGTAGGAGCTAAATTGTATGTTCCTGCTAACCTGAAACCGGTTGTTCTTCAATGGGCCCACGATTCGAGGATGGCAGGCCATTTTAGATTTGTAAAGACTTTACATTTGATTAAGAGGCAATTTTGGTGGCCTTCATTGAAAAAAGACATTGAATCCTACATAGCCAGTTGCCCTGTTTGTGCTGCTGCAAAACGACCTCTGGGGAAGCCCCAAGACCTTCTCCAAAGTGTTGCGCGACTTGAGGCCCTGTGGAAGGAGATATCAATGGGTTTCATTGTCGAGTTGCCAGAGAGTTTAGGAAATACTGTAATTTGGGTTGTCACCGACCTATTCTCCAAACAAGTTCATTTTATACCCTGTTCCAAAATCCCATCAGCCAAGTCATTGGCTAAGTTGTTTGTTTCACATGTGTATCGGTTATATGGAGTATCTAAACGCATAATTTCGGATAGGGGGGGTCCAATTCACCTCTCTCTTTTGGAAGGAATTTCTGAAGTTGATTGGCTCCGCCCAGAGGTTAAGCTCCGCCCACCATCCTAAGACTAATGGGTCTTGTGAATGGACTAATTCTGTTTTGGAATAGTACCTTCGGTGCTTTATCAATTACCAGCAGGATAATTGAGCTGAACTGTTACCACATGCTGAGGTGGCGTACAATTATTCTGTGCACAGCAGACCTGGCATGACCCCATTCAAAGTTATCTATGGCCAGGACTTTGTACCAATTCCTGAATTACCTCAAGAGAAACTGACAATTTTGTCCCTCTCTGAGTGGAGTGATCAACTTAAAAACTTTTGGCCCATGGCCCGCAAGACATTGGATGCTGCTCATCGGGCTCACAAGAAACAGGCCAATAAAAATATGGTTCAGCCTAAGGAATACAAAGTGGGAGATCGAGTATTTTTATCCACCAAGTTTTTACAAACTACCCAGAAATCGAAAAAACTGGGGCCGAAGTATGTCGGTCCATTCCCCATTGTGAAAATCATAAGGCCTGTATCCGTAAAGTTGGAATTGCCAAAGAACCTTAGTCGGATTTATCCTATATTTCACGTGAACTTGTTGAAACCTGAGAACACTTCTTCTTTTCGTCCACCTCAACCTGCACCCCCAGCTCCTCTTCTGATTGACAGCGAACAGCATTTTGAGGTTAAAGAAATCCTGGTTTCCAGGAAACATAGAAATAGAATCCAATATCTGGTGTCCTGGAAGCACTTTCCCCCTTCCCATACTGAATGGGTAGACAAATCTCATGTTAGGGCTCCCAGACTTTTACAGAAGTTCTACGCCAAGTACCCTGATAAGCCTTGATAGTATTTACAATGAACATAATTATCTTATTTTTGTATTGTTTCTCTTTTCCTGCAGGGATGATTCCTCTTTCTGAAGGAGGGCCGGATGTCAGCCTCTGCTTCGCTACTCGCTTTCGGCTGCCATTGAAACGGGGAGGGGGGGCATGATATTTGGGATGGGATTAATTGGTACAGGAGAGATAGGATAAAGGGAATTTTGTTCTCACCATCTACTGCACATGCTGATGACTGGAGCCTAGAGATGGTCAAGGCCAACCGTCCTGCGTACCAACCTGATGATGCTTCTGGAGATGCAACCCACATGACACCTAAGGGATTTGCGGATTGGACAATGGAGTGGGGGTTCTTGGGGGAGGGGGTTGGACATATATTGATATGTAAGATTTCGCATGCTTTTGCTTCAGACCTTGCTTTACCTAGCTGCTATCTTTTCATAACCAGTAAAAGTACTCTTTAATTCTTGGAAATGGAGTTGAGTGGTTTCTTTCTTGGTTAATGAAGGAGGCTGGCTTGACATGTGTTTTCTGGTTTGAAACCAGCAAGGCAAACGTGGGTTAGTCTGGCTGATGGACAGAGAGCTGCTGTAAAAGGGGAAAGTAGTGTGTACATATCAGAAATAGATGCTACATTGTATAACATGTTATATGTATCTGCTTTAGAGCACAATTTGTTGAGTATATCCATGTTAGACAGGCAGGGTTACGAAATAGTATTTGCTGGGGGACTATATACCATTAAGAAAAATGGACAGGTATGTGCACAAGGGGTTAAAAAGGATGGTCTGTATGTTCTGGGAATGCAAAAACATAATTGTGCATGTGTTGTCAACTCCCAGTGTTGTCATGGGGAGAGAAGGAGGGGAAGTGCATTCCACGCATACTGTCGGCTGGAGTCGGATCTCAGATTACTGCAGTCTGTTTGGGAGGGGTGCATCTTATAGGGAAATGTGATTTATGACACAGACTGAGGGGAGGGAAGGAACAGGGGTAAAGTTCAGCAATAAATCAAACAAAGCATAGACTTGACTGCAAACAGATCTTGCCTAATGGTGCTCCTAATAAATGACTAGTTTTGTATTGAAAACTTGCCTTGATACTTATGAATCAATTAGGGCATTTTTAGAAATCTGACAGGTGTACTTAAGAATACTTCTACACATGACAATTGTATACACCTGTTACATAGAAGATTGGGGCATGCAAGTTTTAAAGTATTGAAAAGGATGCCAGACATAACTGTGGGAATGAAGTTAAAGAAATGTAATGTATATTTGGGTTGTACTGTGTGTAAGGAATCAAAAGCCAAAATGTATCCTGTAAGTAAGAAAAGTGCAAGAACTACAAACAGGTTATTACAATTAGTTCATGCTGAATTGGTTGGTCCTATGACACCCTCTTTAGGAGGAGTGAGATATGCCTTAGTCATAGTAGATGATTACAGTAGATATGGATATTGTTATTTATTCAAAAATTAGACTGAGGTATTGGAACAATTCAGGAAATGAGTAACATTCATAGAACGACAGTTTGGATGAAGGTATACCTGATGCAAACAGACAGGTGAACAGAGTTTATATCTGAGAGGTTTCAAAGGTGGTTAAGCAGTCTAGGCATATGGAATAGAAAAATAAATCCATTTTCTCCTTCTGAAAACGCTGTGGCTGAATGGAGGAATGGTGTGTTATAGACAGTGAAAAACGCTTTACTTGCTGATGCAGGCAAGAAGAAGATGGGGAGAAGCCACAAAGACAGCGAACTACAGTATATTGTTAACAGGTTATGGAGTGAGGCAATAGAGGAAACACCATATTTCCTGATGCATGACAGGAAACCCTCTTTAGTTCATTTAACAACATTTGGTAGTTAAACAAACTCTAAAACAGTGATAGTAAGAAAATAAATAGTCTTTACTTTGTAGCAACTAAAATACTTCTTCCGACCAGTGATTCTAACTTCTCAAAACAATAACAGTCCTTCACCAAAACACAGAGTTATCTTACAGTGATGCAAAACAAATACTTCTTCAGTCTTTAGTCTTCAGCTTCATCTACTCAGCGGCAAACAGTAAGCACAGGATTCAAAGGGAATCGAAAAGGGAATGGACTGTGTTTCTGAGCTTGCTTATATGGTAGAGCTGAGAAGCACAGCCAATTAGAATTCAACATAGTTCTTAAAGCCACATATACTCTTTAAGAATACTGGCTCATATATATTGTCAACCCAATATAAGGCTGAATATCCTAACAACTATTATTAGATAAACCCAGGAGCAAAACAGAGCACACAGCACACAGAGCCTTTATACTGAGTTTAATAGCTGCCAGCTGATGCAAGGTTGTAAGCTGATGCAATGAGGATGATTCAGCAATATATGGTATCACCTCTTTAAGACTCTGGTGGGGTGGAGACTCTGGTGAGGTGTCTATATATAGGTAGCCATTAGAGGGCGTTTCTCTCTCGTCGTGTATCTCATTTCTCTCCTTGTGTTTGGAACTGAGCGGTAAGGAATTTATCTACCATGTATATATACAATACAATACAATAGCAGAGTTGGAAGGGACCTTGTAGGTCTTCTAGTCCAACCCCCTGCGTGGGCAGGAACCTTATACCATTTCAGACAAATGGCTATCTAACATCTTTTTAAAGACTTCCAGGGTTGGGGCATTCACAACTGCTGGAGGCAAGCTGTTCCAGAGGTTAATTGTTCTGACTGTCAGGAAATTTCTCCTTAGTTCTAAGTTGCTTCTCTCCTTGATTAGTTTCCACCCATTGCTTCTTGTCCTGCCCCCAGGTGCCTTGGAGAATAGTTTGACTCCCTCTTCTTTGTGGCACCCTCTGAGATATCGGAACACTGCTATCATGTCTCCCCTGGTCCTTCTCTTCATCAAACTAGACATACCCAGCTCCTGCAACCGCTCTTCATATGTTTTAGTCTCCAGTCCCCTAATCATCTTGGTTGCTCTTCTCTGCACTCTTTCCAGAGTCTCCACGTCTTTTCTACATCGTGGCGACCAAAACTGTATGCAGTATTCCAAGTGTGGCCTTACCAAGGCCCTATACAGTGGCATTAACACTTCACGTGATCTAGATTCTATCCCTCTGTTTATGCAGCCTAGAACTGTGTTGGCTTTTTTGGCAGCTGCTGCACACTGCTGGCTCATATTTAAATGGTTGTCCACTAGGATTCCAAGATCCCTCTCACAGTTGCTAATATTGAGCAAGGTACCACCTATACTGTACCTGTGCATTTTGGGGGTTTTTGCCTAAATGTAGAACCTTACTTTTTTCACAATTGAATTTCATTTTATTAGATAGTGCCCAATGTTCAAGTTTGTCAAGATCTTTCTGTATCTTAAGCCTATCTTCTGGAGTGTTGGCTATTCCTGCCAGCTTGGTGTCGTCTGCAAATTTGATGAGTTCCCCATTTATCCCCTCATCCAAATCATTGATGAAGATGTTGAAGAGTACTGGGCCTAAAACAGAGCCTTGGGGGACTCCACTGCATACTTCCTTCCATGTAGATGCAGTTCCATTGAGGACTACACGTTGAGTGCGGTTGGTCAGCCAGTTGCGAATCCATTTGGTGGTGATGCTGTCTAACCCACATTTTTCTACTTTATCTAATAGTAGGTTATGGTCTACTTTATCAAATGCCTTACTGAAGTCCAAGTAAATTATATCGACAGCGTTCCTCTGGTCCACTAATTTTGTCACTTTGTCAAAGAATGCAATTAGATTAGTCTGGCATGATCTGTTTTTGACAAACCCATGTTGGCTTTTGGCTATTACTTTGTTTGCTTCTAGGTGTTCACTTATTTGTTGCTTAATTATCTTTTCCAGAATCTTTCCTGGTATTGAGGTCAGGCTGATGGGTCTAGAGTTTCCTGGATCTATTTTTTTTCCTTTTTTGAAGATGGGAACCACATCAGCTCTTTTCCAGTCTTCTGGCAGTTCCCCGGTGCTCCAGGATCTCTGAAAGATATAGTTCAGTGGTTCTGAGATCTCGTCTGCCAGTTCCTTCAGAACCCTGGGGTGTAATCCATCTGGTCCTGGTGATTTGAACTCGTCCAGGGCAGACAGATGCTCACTTACCATTTTCTTCCCTATTTCAACTTGTGTTCCTAATCTGATTTTTGTGGTGCTGTTTTTGATTGGTTGGACTGTTTTATCCCTTTGTGTAAAGACAGATGCAAAAAAAGAGTTAAATAGTTCTGCTTTCTCCCTGTTGCTTATCATCTTCTTGCCATTTTCTCCCAGCAGTGGACCAATTGTTTCCTTAACTTTTTTCTTGTTTTTAACATGTTGGAAGAAGCTTTTTTTGTTATTTTTTACTTTTTGGGCAAGCCTTTCTTCATTGCTTCTTAGCTTTCCTCACTTCATCTTTACAGGCTCGGGCTATTTGCTGATATTTTGCCTTGGTTATGTCCCCCTCTTTCCACTTTTTATATTTATCCTTTTTGTCTTTCAATTTGTCAGAGAGTTCTTTATGCAGCCATGCTGGTTTCTTTTGGGAACTGTTATTTTTCTTCTTCATATGTCTGTATATAAACCACTATTAATTGTATAAAGGCTCTGTGTGCTGTGTGATCTGTTTTGCTCCTGGGTTTATCTCATAATAATAGTCACACTGCCAAAACTCTGACACTCCATTTCCACCCCACTCCTGGGGAAGGATATACTGCAAAATCTCTATTTCCACCCCACTCCAGGGGAAGGATACTGTAAAATCTCCGTTTCCACCCCACTCCAAGGGAAGGATACAGTGGTGGGATTCACTTACCTTCGCTACCAGATTGCGAATGTGAGTGCGCTTTCATGCTCGCGTGCTGCACTCGCACGTGCCACCTTCTGCGCATGCGTTGGGGCGGGTGGGGGGAGCCTCCAGCAGCTGCCACTACTGGTTCACCTGAACCGGTAAAAACCAGCTGAATACTACCACTGGAAGGATACTGTAAAATCTCCATTCCCTCCTCACCCCATTAACCTGCTGTGGGAAGGAATTGACTTCATTTCCCCAAATAAAATATTAGTTATAAGAAAACTCCCAGAAAAGCAAGGAGAAATCAAGCTGCTAACAAAGAAACCTGCCTGAGGTTCATTCCACATTCTGGCTGGCTGCCTAAAGGAAACTTTGTAACAAGAAAACAGCTACCAGTGCTTAGAGATAATGAGCCTATAGAAAGTGGAAGCTGGACGTTCAGCTCCATTCACAAGCAGGCAAACAGATCAGTAGAAAAACCATTCAAGACAGGATATTTCACAATGGGAATCACCCAAACCCTTTTAGAAACACAAAGCCCATATTGCACAAACTCCAAAACTTCAAAAACATGGAACCATATACGAATCCTTCCTCTTATCCAGTTTGTTGTTCAGCTGACCCAGAAACGAACTGCTGAATGCCACTTAATTTCTGCAACTTCTTCCGAGCAGCTTTTCTTGGCTTTTCAGTTTAAAGCGACGGCGTCTTGTTTCATTCTTCTTTGCCATGCGATCTCCTGGCTGAAAAGCAAGCCCTGATTTTTTTCCTTCTAGTTGATCAGCTGGGAGGGAGCAAATGAATCAGGGGCAGAGCCAGTCAGAGGTGGTATTTGCTGGTTCTCTGAACTAGTCAAAATTTCCACTACTGGTTCGCGAGAACCGGTCAAAACTGGCTAGATTCTGGTCCCGGGCCTTCTTGGTTTTTGAGAAGGCCACAGAGACCTGGCCTTTCCCCTAGTTCTTCATGGGACGGATCAAGATTTAGAGAAGCCTCATACACATGTATATACAATATGAGTTTTTTACATGTTGCCTCAGAGGTGTTTTTTTTTGTATTGGATTGTTTTTAACTATTCTGTGGTAGAGGCTTTTATATTGGGTTTTGTGAACTGGTTATCTGCCCAGAGCTATGTATTTAAGATAGGCAGCTGAATAAAGTTAGCACCCACCCCTCTCCTAGAAAAATGAAATATCCTGGGGAATATTAAAAAGGCAGAATATTATATTTCCCTGGATGAGAAATGGAGAAACACGTTTTAAAGACAAAGAAGCTCCCTGCAGCTCCCTGCCCCCACCCCCAATCAGCTGCAGGGCGATGGGATTAAGACCTTCACCCTTAGGACATGATAGGATTAAGCCCTCTACCAATCTTACCACATGGCACCTGGGAGGATTACATCAGCCAGCAAGGCTCAACACACAGCCTACAGTTAGCTAAGACCCCCGCCCCTGGGAGTCTGACAGCCAATGGGATACATTTCTTACACAGGAACAGGAAACTCTTAAGGTGAGGCCCAAGAGAGGGTATGAAACTCAGGCTCTCTCAGCACCCCCTCCCTTTTCACCCAGGAGCTCCAAGGCATTAAACCATCTTTCAAAGCAGTCTCCATGTTTCCAGTGTCTTTCTTCCCACTTGGAACTGAACCCAGATGGACATTTCTTCAAACAATTTTGCTCCTTTGTCCTCTGTACTCTCTCTCAGACTCCCCCCTCACAGCCAGAAGCTCTTCCCACCAGCCTGAGAGAAGTTAACATGCAATGGAGGCAATTTCACTCAACCTTTGTCCTCTGTACTCTCTCTCATACCAGAATGGGACTGTTTGTCTCATACCCTTGGCCTCCCCTGCTTCGCCACCAGGGTTCCGCCTCCAGCTATTGACTCCTAATGTTTTTCCTCGGCTGAGATGCCCCGAGCTGTTTGCCACGGCCAATAGGGCCCAGCCCCTCCATCCCAGCTCCTTCGCAATGGCCCATTCATCGAAATATGGTTCACCCCGAACTTTTGGGCACACAGGACAGTTCACCGGCAGCCAATTGGCAGCCAGAAGCCATGGTACGATCAATACAGGGGCTGGGACGCTTTGTAGGAGGTGCTGCAGCCTCAGGCACTTGTTAGGAGAAAGGAAGGGGAGGGGTGGAAGCTCCCCTGATCATGCTGCCCTGACAATGGGAAGAGAAGAGGGGGAGGGAGCTAATAAGTCAGCTTCATCCAAAGGAGGTTTTTTGTTTTGTTTTGGGTAGGTATCTTAGCATTAGAAGGAGAGAGGGAAGGAGAAGGCGGAGCCACCCGTGCCGACACAACCGGAGTTCCCTAAGACAAAAAGCACCCCCCCCCTTGTGGGCGGATTAAGGTGACGGAAGAGTTTCCGAGCTGAAAGGAACTTTAAAGTGAAAGTGCAACACCGGGAAGGTATGCTATCTTGCTTTTGAAACACTTCACGAAGAAACTTTTTCTTTTTTACTAAAGCTTTGTATTTTGAAATAAGCGGCAGACTTAACCGAATTGACAGATTTCTTCTGTTAATAGAATTCTTTGAAATGGCGGACTGAAGCGTAAGAACAAAGAACAAAGCCATTTCCGCTCGCGCTGAAAGAGAATGGACTATGGCTGATTTATTTATCATCTTTTCCTTCTAATCTACTTTACTTAAAATCGGGAAATTTGGATTATTTCTACAATTTTAAGGAATATTTGTGAAACTTTATTGCGCATTTTTAAACTTAAACAAGGACTATACTTTTATTTTACTTTGTTTCTGCTCCTCCTCTAACAAAGAAGATACTTTGTTACATTCTGTTGCCTCCGGAAATTGTTGGTGGATTGTTGATGGATACTTAAGAGCAGTTAAGCTCTCAGATACATCGAAGAAAGCCAACGAATAAGAAGGCAATTAGACCTATTTTTTTATCTTGTGGATTTGCCCATATGTCCACACATACAGATATATATACCACGGAAAATCAGGAGCTTTTGGCTGAAATTTTGAATGAAATAAAAAGATTAGATGACATATTTGATAGAAAGTCATTTACTATTTTAAGCGAAGACCAATTGAAGATTTCAGAAATTAAAAAAAATTAAAGAAAAACAGGAAAGTGACCAAGATAATGAACTTAATTTAATTGAAGAGGACGATGATGATGCAAACCCATTAAACCATGGGGAAAGTGCAGAGGAAGGGACAACATCAAAAGTTTATCAGGATGTTATCAGGAATTTGGTTCTCAGCTTGACTGGCAAGAAGAAGAAAAGAGGAAAAAAAAAAAAGGAGAAATCTCTCCAGGAATAAACTTGACATTTAAAAGCAAACAATATGTAAGGAAAGGAGTTGGTCAGCGTTATGATTGGACAGTTATATCGGATTATAAAGTGCCAAAAGAAGTGGGCAAAGGACCTGGAAAAGGAAATAAAAAGAGATGGAGATCAAAAAATATAGAAGAGATAAATTTAATCCACTACTGGAAAGACACTGGTTGAAAAGGGAAATTACTATCCCTTGATGAGTAATAACCAGCCAGGCTGTGTGTAAAATATCATTAAAGGATTATTAGTCAATTGATTGTAAATAACAATTATAGACACTTACAATAAGATTAATTTATAATAAATGTCTTGGTTAATGATATACATTTACTTATCTATAGATGTAAGATGCTATTAGATGCTATTGAAGAACTATAGAGTAATGGGAAAATGATAGTTAATACTGATAAAATGGGAATTGTTATATTTAGATGATTAATAATTAATTAATTATTTAGATGGTTATAATGTTGTTGGAAAATTATTATTTAATTAATAACTACTTATAAAGCTCAAGATTGTTTTACATTATATTACTACGGAATTTATATTGGTATGACGGGACTAAATAAGGGATGTTAACAGTTAGCCAGGCTTTAAAGACACTCTTAAAGAAGAAATAGATTGATGTTAAAATATTTGACAAGAATTGTGGATATTGATATTAAGCTACATGATAAATTGTTAGATCTAAAATTTATAAAATGAGATTACTTATAAAAAATAATTATTTTAGAGAGGTATAGAATTCACAAACACCCGGTTAAAATAGTCTTTAAAGGACATTATTAAGAGTGAACTTTTTCTTTTTGAATCCATTTTTTTTCTCTCTCTTCGTTGGTTTTATAAATAGAAAGCCATTATATAATCTTACTGTATATAAAAGGATGTTAAAATAACTTGTAAGATTAGGGTTGAGATATAAGAATTGTAATAATCGATACGAAAAATAAGTGATAACATTTGAAGAAACTTATAGAAACCTGTGATGAATTGATACATTCTTAAAAATTGATAATCTGTTATGGGAAATGGCTTTTTGATGGTTTTTTTCTTTTTTTCTCTATGAAGTTTGTATTATTTGTGTTTATGTTAAAAAAATAAAAAAATAATTATTAAAAAAAAAGGAGAGAGGGAAGGAGGAAGGGAAGGGAGAAAGAGAGAGAGAGGGAGAAAGAGAGGGAGAAGGGAGACAAGAAAGAAAAGGAGGGACGGAAGGTAGAAAGACAGGAAGGAAGGAAGGAAGGAAGGAAGGAAGGAAGGAAGGAGGGTGGGAGGGAGGGAGGGAGGGAGGGAGGGAGGGAGGGAGGGAGGGAGGGAGGGAGGGGGAGAAAAATGAAAGCTGCCATGTAGAGGAAGGAAGAGATAGCCCTCAACTTACGACCACAATTGAACCCAACATTTTGGTTGCTAAACAAGAGCATTGTTAAAGTGTGGCTAATTTAGTAAACGCAACACGATGTTGTCGGTATGTGGAAAGAAGACCACCAGGAGAGCTCACAGATAGTAAATGCAGCTAATTTGCAAAGCAAAGCATGATGTTTTTGGTATGTGGAAAGGAGACCACCAGGAGATCTCACAGATAGCAAAACAGGATGCCCGATGTTGCCATGGACATTATCTGCCTGTCTTAATGAAGTGAAAATTCTTGACATTTGAAGTTTCACTTGGGAGCTTGACAGACAGCCAGGACTTTTTAAAAAATCTATCAAGATTTCCGGGCTACCTGAGTCCCGCCTCCTCCAGGCACTGCCTGATATCTGGAGCACCTGGGGAGGAAATCAGGCCACCATGGCAGAAGGTGGACTATCAGAAGAAAGCCTCATTTCAGCTGGAGGCCAGCCAACCCCCCTGAACAGCGGAGCTCCAGACGTCCAGCCTGTAAAGCCTTTCGCAGCAGCAGAAGCAAGAAAAGATAAGTACTGGTGGAATTCAGCTCCTAAAGCAGCCGAGCTTGAATTCCCTTACCCTAATTCCCCCCAAAAAGGGGGAGTCTCCAGCGAACTGGCAAGGGTGGAGTGGATGTGGGACTGGGAACAAGCCAGGCGCCCACGGCTTCAGATGGGATCCCTGGGGGGTGCAGTAGAGAAACTGAGGGAGGATTTTGATCCAGCCACTCTTCATGACGAGAGGCCAGCCTGCCGTCCGAAAGAGAGAGGAGGCATATCTGATCCTGCTGAAGGGAGGAGACGCAGGCTGGAGCGCAGCCCCTCTCCCCCACCCAATCCAAGAAGAAGAAGCCCAAAACAGCAAACAGCACCCCTCCCACGAAGCAAGCATGCTGCCAAGAGCAGGCAACTCCCTCCCTCTCCCCCTCCTAGAGCTGAAGAAGATGACCAGCCATATCAGGCACGAGCATATAGAGGCCGGGAGGAAGACAGAGGAGGGAGGGAACTAAACGATCCACCCCGATTCAGGGGAAAGTTTGATGGTGACTCAGACCAGCTAGCTCTATTCCTTGATTCAGCTGATATCCACTTAGAACGCTATGGGCACCTCTACCCATCCCCCAGAGCCATGGTGAATGCCATCGCAGAGGGTTTCGAGGGGGAAGCAAAAGAATGGCTAGCAGCCCTCCATAAGAGGAGAGACCCCCAACTGCAAGACATAGATGACTTCCTGCAAGTGCTAGAGGCCAGGTTTGAAGAGGGGGAGGAGGACCCATATGCAGAGGAGGAACTCAGCAACCTAAAGCAAAGAGGCCGCCCCATCAAAGAGCATATCTGTGAATTTAGGAGGGTAATTGGAAGACTACCCCACCTACCAGAACGGTTGCTGGTGCATTTTTTCAGAATAAGCCTGGACAAACGCATTGCCCAAGTAACTGCATACCGTGACATCCCAAACCAACTCTCTGAGTGCTTCCGAGTGGCAACAAAAGTCAACAGTGGGCTACGTGCCAACGACACAAGGAAGGAACCAGACACAAAAGAGAGGAGTCAACCTAATCTGAAACCACCCCGCCAAAAGAAAGAAATGGCACCACAGCGAGACCTGAGACCAGCCCTCCCTCGAAGTTCCGTGAGGTGTTACAGATGCGGGGGGATGGGCCACATGGTAGCTGCATGCCCAACCCCAGCCCCGAAACCAAGGCCGGACCTACCACCCAGGGCCCGACAAGAACGAAGCCCCTGATGGGCCATCAACACATCCAGGAGGGCTCTTCATGCTGCAGGGGTTTCCTCCCACCCAGGCGAAAGTGGTGAAACCCCAGGCAACAATGACCAGTCACTTGAACCCTATGGCAGCGAGGATGAGGGAGAAAACGACCCAATGGTGAGTGAATTGATTTACCCTTTCCTTTTCCCAATACGCCTCACAACCCCGAAGATGGGAAAACAGGGGGATTTTCAAGCCCTTATAGACTCAGGCTGCACTAGGTGCTTGATCAACTTAACCCCAGCAAAAAACTGTGGCCGAAATTTGTGGGGCCATTCCCCATAATAAAGATCATCAACCCAGTCACAGTGATATTGAAACTGCCTCGATTGCTGGGGAAGACACACCAATCGTTTCATAGTAGCCTTTTGAAACCCGTGATTGGTTCCACTCTGGTCATAGGGGGCCAAACCCATTATGAAGTTCAAAGAATTCTTGATTCGAGGTGGCACAGAAGGCAACTCCAATATCTAATCAAGTGGAAGGGTTATCCCTTATCGGAGGCATCGTGGGTGAAACATAGAAACATCCAAGCTGATCGCCTTATAGCAAAATTCCATGCAGAAAATCCAAGCAAGCCGGGGGGGGGGGGGGGGACGACGACGACGACGCATCCCTAAGTTATACACCTGAATTCAGATTGTTTTGTTTCCCATAGGTTGCTTTCGAGAAGTGAGGGGAGCCGGATGTTAACATCCCGATGTTGCCATGGACATTATCTGCCTGTCTTAACGAAGTGAAAATTCTTGACATTCCTGTGGTCGGGAAAGGAATCTCAAGATGGCCTGTGACTGTGCATGCATGCAATTATTTTCAATGTTAATTGGGGAATGTGATTTATGACGGGCAGAGGGGAGGGGGCATAAGGGGGTAAAGTGCAGAAGCCATCCAATAATTGTCAGTCCTGGCTGCAACCGAGGCTCTGCCAAGATGTTACACTTAATAAACGGACATTTCTTTGAACTTTTACTTGAGGCCGTGAATCATTTGAAGTTTCTCTTGGGAGCTTGACACAGGAGTTTTGAAATGCTACAAGTGAACCCTAACAGCAAATCGAAACCAAACAGGCAGTGCTGCTCAACCCATTGAGAGAGGATAATTTGGAAAATGCAGCAGAATGGGGTTGGTATTTGGAAAGGAGACCACCAGGCTCCAGACTTCCCTTCTCATTCACACACTATGTTAAACACATGCCAGAACAAGGTCACTTAAAATCAGCCTTTATTAATCTATTTGATAATTGTGTGCCATGGCACGCAAGTAATCGATATGGTTTCAGTTGCCATATTCACTGACAATACAGGCAATCCGTTGGTCTGCAATGCGGTATTTCTTCAGTTTCAATGGAGGGCTATGTCCTGATAAGAGTTGTTCATAAAATGCATCCCTGCCTCATTGAACCTTGTGCAGGCCATCTATAAATTTCCAAATGGTTGGATGACACATGCCCAATTGTGCACGAAGTCTATGATGAGCTACTTCCAAGTGATCCTCTGCTGTCTGTGCTCACTGGAAAAGATTCCAAATGGCTCTTGGGAACAAAGGTCTTCCATGCCCCCGCCTTGCAGGACGGCCAACGTAGGTATCCTCAAAGCAGTGCAGGAAGGGGAGCAAAAGTTCTGGAAGATAACTTTCCAGAGCAGTAATGTATTCATCCAAGTCTGGGACAGACACAAAAGCCAAGGCCACAACCATTTTTGCCCTCACAGCAAACTCAGGACCTGTATTGTACTCATGTGCGGTTCCATCTCTAACCAAATGCTTCCTCATATTTTGTGCTAGATGAAAAAAGCACCCTTTCAAAGCTACTTCTGGAAAGCATTCCCTGATGGCATTAATGGCAGCCAGTTCAAAATCACAGTGAATGGAACGCGACTGAGTGTCAGGCATCAGGTTTTTAACAAACTCAAACAGCCTTCCATATGTAGCATGTTGTTTGTTTGGCAGAAGTGCATACAAGACAAGATGCACTCCTTCATATTTCTTGGCTAGAATGACATAATATGACAAATAATTTTGGAGCTATGGCAAAAGTCCCATCTACATACCAGGTGTCGGATGACTGCAAGGTGGAAAGGGCTCGCAATCTAGGCGTCCTCCTGGACTCGCGGCTGTCCATGGATGACCATGTGACGGCCGTGGCCAGGCGGGCCTTCTTCCAGGTTCGCCTGGTCCGCCAGTTGCGGCCCTTACTAGACCGGGACGCCCTTTGTACAGTCACTCATGCACTCGTGACATCCCGCCTGGACTATGGGAACGCTCTCTACATGGGGCTCCCCTTGAGGTGCATCCGAAGACTACAGCTAGTGCAGAATGCGGCCGTGCGGGGGATTCTGGGCGCCTCCCGGCATTCCCATGTAACACCTCTCCTGCGCGAGCTGCACTGGCTGCCTGTGGCCTTTCGGGTGCGCTTCAAGGTGTTGATCACCATCTTTAAAGCGCTCCATGGCACGGGACCATGCCATTTGCGTGACCGCCTCCTACCTCATACATCCCTTCGACCGATTCGCTCCCACAGAGAGTGCCTTCTCCGGGTACCGTCAGCCGGGCAATGCCGGCTGGTGACGCCCAGGGGAAGGGCTTTCTCTGTGGCGGGCCCTGCCCTCTGGAACGAGCTGCCCCCCGCTCTCAGGAACATCACGGACCTCCGCCTTTTCTGCCAACATCTAAAGACACACTTCTTTCGTTTAGCTGGCCTGGCCTAATTCCCCGAGATTATTTTACCGACGCGACCAATGCCGTCTCGGTGCTGTGCCTGGGCCGGAAGCCGGACTGGCGCGGGTCCAGATAATCAATTTCCTCCAGGTGACGGGGGAACTGTTGTGCCACCACACTCTCTACAACCTTCGCCAAGAAGTGAAGGTTGGAGACCGGACGGTAATTTACCAACAATGCTGGGTCCAGAGAGGACTTCTTGAGGAGGGGTCTCACCACCGCCTCTTTCAAGATGGTAGGCAAGAACCCCTCACCCAAAGAAGCATTCACTACCTCCTGGAGCCAGCCTCGTGTCACCTCCCAGGATGCCAGTACAAGCCAGGAGGGACACGGATCCTCCATCGGGGAGTGGGTCAAGGACACAGGTAGTGGCCCAAGCTCCATCTGGAACCTATCCTATAGGTGATTCAGGTTCCGCCTCCCCGCGGTTGGGTGTAGCGATTGGAAAGTCAAGCCGGAGAAGTGAGTGATCTGACCATGACAGGGGTATAATGGCTACGTCCCCTATACCCAGATCACTCTTCCACTGACCAGAGACAAAAATTAAATCCAGCGTGTGTCCTCCCTCGTGTGTGGGGCCCTGAATTACTTGGGTCAGGTCAATGGCCGTCATGGAGGCCATGAACTCCCGAGCTACCTCGGATGATTCGCCCACAGATGGCAGGTTGAAATCCCCCATGACCAGCAGTCTGGGGGTCTCAACTGTCATCTCGGCGATCACCTCGAGGAGCTCGGGCAGGGCTGCTGACACGTAGCGGGGAGCCAGGTACACAATCAGCACGCCCAACTGCCTCCTTGGGCCCCACTTCACGCAGAGGGACTCACAGCCAGTGGTCTGTTGTACAGTGGTCTCTCTCTGCTCAAGACCTTCCCTAACAATAACTGCTACCCCTCCACCCCTGCCTAGGGCCCGTGGCTGATGAAAAGCGCGGTAACCTGGTGGGCACATTTCTACGAGGGGAAGTCCTCCCTCGTGGCCCAGCCAGGTCTCTGCAATTCCCACCAGGTCCAGCTCCCCCTCCGACACAAGGTCGTGGACGAGGGGGGCTTTGCTGACCACGGACCTGGCATTGCAAAACATCAGTTCAATCTACTTTAAATGAAGATTGGAGGGGGGAATTCCAAACCCCCCTCGGATTAGGCAGCATTTGAATGAAGAGAGGAATGGACTAACTTGCTATTTGTGCTAGCTACGGAAAAGAATTATAACGTATCACACTTGCAACAATTGTTCATGGAGTTCTTTTAAGAAAAGAAAATAAATGGAATGGAACTTTCACTTTTCTTCCTGTCGGAAGACGGGGTAAGATGGCTTCTCTTTGTTCTCCGCTTGTAACTCCCCTGCGTGAAGTGTCTTCTTTTTACAATCAACAACAAAGGACTTGAAACTTTCTCTTTCAACATTCCTCCCAGAGGCCCCCAGTTCTCTCCCAATACGTGGATTCCTGGATTTGGATTGTAAGAGTTTTTTTTATTTTATTTTTTTTTCTCTTCTTCATTTTTAAAAGTGAACTCTTAAGACTGTTCTTCCGTTCGGACTCTCTGACGCCTCGGACTCTCTCGGCTGCCTGTTTTACCAGCGCCATTTCTTTACCAACTGACATAATGGCTTCTAGAAAGCCACCAGCGGGAAAGTCACTCTCTGCACCCTCCTCAGCTGCTTCCAGCCTGACTACACAACCAAAGATTACACAACTTTTGCCGAAGCAGCCCGCTGAAGAGGGACCGCAGGAGCCATCAGTTGCCGAAATGTTTCGTGAGATAATGAAAAAGCTGACAGATTTAACACCCTGAACTTAGGGAAACGAAAAGGGATATAGCAGAAAATAAACAGAAAATTGCGAAGCTGGAGGAGGGGGTGGCTGAGATGGGGGGGGGGGAGGTTAGGGAGACCCGGAGGGAGGGCTTAGAATTGGGAGCTCACATAACTAAAATTGAATTTGAAAGAATGTCTTTCTTCCTCAGGTTCCAGAATTTGCCAGAATCAGATAATGAAGATCTTAAAGATATTATGAGTACAATATTAGCAGAATATATTAAAAAAGATAAAGATCAGCTCTGCTGGGATATGGACCTGGTTTATAGAATTAATTCAGCTTATGCTAGGATAAATAATGTACCAAGAGAAATTCATGTTAAATTTCTCAGGAGATCCACAAGGGATGAGATATTGAGGGCCCAACGGGATGGAGTCTTAAAATATCATGACAATGAAATAGCCATCTTGAAACAAATTCCAAAAAAAATTAGAGAAATTAGAAGGAAGTATTCCTTCTTGTCTAAGAAATTATATAAGAAAGGAATTTGGTTCAAGTGGTTGTTGCCAGAAGGAATGTTGATATTTTGGGAAGGGGACAGGGTAAAAATTAAAACATTAACCGAGGCGGAGACGTTTATCAAAAAACATTCCTCCCAGTTGGGAGGTGAAGATGGGGGAACAGAGGGAGCGATGGCCCCGCCTGGAGACAGGAGGGAAGAGTCAATTGTGAAAAGACTCAGATCTCAAAAATGATTTTATTTGAAAGCTTATTGTAACTGTTGATACACGAGAAAATGGCAAAGGAAAAAATGACTGATTATATGGATTATAAGATGTAACTTTTCTATGTGCTTATCCTTTGTTTTTTTAAATTGTATATTCATGAAGTTTTTTGGGAGGGACATCACCAACGGCAGGGAAGATGCCAAAATGTTATTTCACCTTGCACCTTTTTCCCTGTAAAAACTTTAAAAACCAATAAAATTCTTTTTAAAAAAAAAATTGGTTGTCAGAAATCACAGGATTTGATTTTCAATTGGACCCAGTTATATTTCTGTTGGGGATAAAGCCAAGAGACGTACCTAAGGATGCATGGTACTTATTAATACACATCACAACAGCGGCACGTATGACATACGCGCAATACTGGAAGTCAAAGGAAATCCCAATGAACCAACAGGTCCTGGATAAGATTCTACGATGTGCAGAAGCGGACAGGATGACATATATTCTTAAAGGGAAAAGTGAATCGCTTTTTAATAAAAGTTGGGATTTCTGGTATCTATGGCTGGGAAACAGAGTGTCGGATTTTAATGGGAGTAGTGGTGTCAGTCTCGCTATTTCTGGCTTCGCTGCCATGGAAACGGGGAGGGTGGGGGGTTTGGGGTGAATGTGTCTGCTGGTGGACAATGTTGATGTTTCGTGTTATCTCCTGCTAACGGACCTGCATTCCAGGATGGTGAAGACCTGCCCACCTGATGTTGGAGATGGCTGCATATTGGACAATGCACAGGGGGGGTTTGGGGATTGGGATGGGCTTAAGCTTAATACTTTCTGTTCGCGCCTAAACTATTCATTCTCAGCTTTACTTGGTCTGTACGCTCTCGTAACTTAGTAAAAGTAGTCTTAACATTTCAAAATAATGTCTAAGTGTGATCTTTCCTGAGTCAACGAAGAAACAGGCCTGACATTAAGCTGAGAATCAACAAAGCCAAAAACCTGCCCTGATGACGGACCCTTCACAAGAGGAGCCTCCGTTGGTGGAGGTCCTGCCTGAAACCATTTTGGGAGCTGAGGCATCGCATCCTCCTGCTCAATCTGAAGGGATCAGGTCAGTGATGGAAGGTTTGGCTGGCCTAGATCTAAATCTGCCTGCTGAAGAATCAGTCAAACCTAAACGTTGGTCTGAAGGGGTTGGAATGAGTGGGGTAAACGTCTCCAGGCGTCGAATTTCCCCAAAGAGAGTCATTCCGGAGCTCCTAAGAGAGGAACGGGAACTAAGGGAGATGGCTCAGGACCTACTCCGCCAGGCAGATGAGAAAAATTTAGCCCTGGAAAAAATCCGAGGGAGGGAGGCGGATCGCCCACAGCCAAGAGGTTCACAGGCAGCTCCGGGCAGACGAAGCAGGGTTTCAACACCATCCCCCCCTCCTCAGGCCGGCAGGGAATTGCGAAGAGAGGCAGCTTCTGCCAGGCAAAGCAGGAGAGCAACTCCCTCCCCCACCCCTCAGGCTGGAAGGGAAGCCAACCCCATTAACCCCCGCCGACTTGCAAAACTGCCTCCTTTGGGTGTGAAATACAACGGAAGTGCCGACAAACTGGCGTTTTTTCTAATTCACGTTGATAATTACATGCAGTTTTACGCAGCTGATTTGGACGATGAAATCAAAATCAGAATTGTATCTATGACCCTAGAAGATCAAGCTTCTAATTGGCTAGTTTCATTACATAATTGTCGTTCACCGGCACTACACGATTTCGATCGTTTCATGAATGCTCTTAGAAGGCGTTTTGAAGACCCCCGTGTTGAGAGGAAAGCAAAAATGAAACTAAAAAGTTTGCAGCAGGGGGACATGTCTATTCAGGCTTACACGCAAATTTTCCAGGAGCTATCAGTGTTTATGGTTGGTTATAGTGAACAAGCCCTAATGGACATTTATATTGAAGGGCTGAATAAAGATATTTATCAAACATGTGTGAACAGATTTCGCCCCGAAACTTTGAATGACTGGATAGATCTAGCTTCGGATGTCGAGTTGGATCATGCCCACTTGCAGGATCCGGTCCGCTTGGAGAAAAAAGCACAGGAAGATAGCCCCAAATCTCACCCCCCTGCGAGGGAGAAACGCATGCAAAAGGGGGAGGGGGGAACAACCCAGCCTCGTTCAGGCAGCTGTTATCGCTGTGGGAAGGAGGGGCACTGGGCAGACAAATGCCGATCAAAACCACCTCCACGCCCATTTTCTTCCTTGGACCGGAAACAACCTAGAACGCCAACTGTGCGCGCCAAACCGGCTATGAGTGGGGTGGAGCCCACCAACCTCTCTGCTGACCAGCCAGCTGCTGGCCCTGACGATTGGGAGGCGTCTTCAGACTCTTCTGACGACAATCTGGTGAGTCATCGCTCCGGGCCCCTTTATATTAATTTAAAGCTTTTAGCTCCATCTACTGGTCGTACATGCGATGTGCAGGCTCTCATTGATTCTGGGTGTTCAAAATGCCTCATAAGCCAAGACATCGTGTCTTCGATGGGTTTTCACCTTAAGACCCTGAAAACTCCCATAGCCTTTTGCCAAATGGATGGTTCTGTAGCTGGGGGAACCCCAGCATCTTTTATCACCGAACCAATTCATGTTTCTATAGGCACAGGCCGTACTGAGACCATCAACTTTATTGTAACTGCCATTGCCGATAATGCTGTAATTTTGGGGGTCAATTGGCTTCGAAAATGGAATCCTCTGATAAACTGGAAGGAAGGTTGGGTGCGCATTCCTTTATCCCTCCCGGAAGATACCTCTCTTCCATCAGAAACTGATCAACCCCCGCGCCATCAGCCACCCCCCCATATTGAATCTGCTGCGCATTTATTGGATTTCCCATCACCCGAGGTCATACCAGGTGAAGAGAAAATTCCCAAAGAATATTGGGACCTAAAGGATGCTTTCAGTGAAAGATCTTGTGATTCCCTTCCTCCTCATAGGGCTACTGACTGTTCAATTGATTTTCTTCCTGGGGTTCAATTACCCAAACCTCGTATGTATTCAATGACCCCACGGGAGATGGAGGAATTACGTAAATTCATCGATAAAAACCTTCAAAGGGGTTTCATTGAACCAGCTAGGCCCCGTGTAGCTGCACCAGTTATGTTTAGAGAAAAGAAAGATGGCACTCTAAGATTAATACAGGACTATTCATATCTCAACACCATTTGTGAACACAATATTTACCCCCTTCCGCTCATGAAGGACATGCTTGCTCACCTGGCTACCGGTAAGATTTTTACGAAGCTGGACTTACGTGAAGCATATTACAGGGTCAGGATCAAAGAGGGGGACGAATGGAAAACAGCTTTTAACTGTCCACTCGGATGTTTCCAGTTCAAAGTCCTCCCTTTCGGTCTTCAAGGTGCCCCTTCAGTGTTTATGCAACTGATCAATGAGGTTCTCCACGAGCACCTTTACAAGGGAGTAATTGTTTACATTGATGACATCGTCGTCTACTCGCAAACCCATGACGAGCACGTTAAACTGGTGCGCTCCGTATTAAATAAGTTGCGTTCCGCTGAACTTTATGCCAAACTCTCTAAGTGTGAATTTCACCAGGAAAGAATTGACTATTTGGGTTACCGTATCTCCTCTGAGGGAGTTGAAATGGATCCTGCTAAAGTCAAGGCAGTGACGGAGTGGTCCCCTCCCCGTACCCGTAAACAATTGCAAAGTTTTTTAGGATTTGCGAATTTTTACCGCCAATTTATTCCGTCATTCGCTGATATTGCCTTGCCCATTACAAACCTTCTGAAAACAAAAGGCGAAGGCAAATCTCGTCCTGGAACCCCTCTCAAATGGACGATGGAATGTCAGGCCGCTTTCGAAAAGCTTAAACGGTTGTTTGCGGCTGAACCTGTTCTTAAACACCCAGATGTGAATTCCCCATTTGTGATTCAGGCGGATGCTAGTGATGTCGCGGTGGGCGCAGTCCTGTTACAGCTCAATCAACATGGCCAATTACAACCCTGTGCTTACACATCTCGGAAACTCACTGCGTCCGAACGCGGTTGGGCGATTTGGGAAAAGGAGGCTTTTGCTGTTCGATGGGCTCTCATGACTTGGCGACATTTTCTTGAGGGTGCCCCACATCCTTTCGAGGTCTGGACGGACCATAAAAATTTGGAAGCTCTTACCTCTTCTCGGAAATTGTCCCCAAGGCAACTTCGTTGGTCTCATTATTTCCATCGTTTCAATTTCCACCTCAAATACATTCCTGGGGGGAAAAATTTTATGGCTGATGCACTTTCCAGATTGCCTCAATATGATGTATCTAAGCTCACCATTGTACAACCGATAATGCCACTCACTTTACCTGCTACTCCAGTATCTAATATAGCCCAATCTACTGTCCAGACTACTCCACCTGCTGACCTAATTGCTCGTATTAAGGATGAATTACTTACTGATGATTGGTATTCGGCTCATTCTGGTGATTGTACTACCAGAGACGATCTTCCCTGGATTGGTTCTAAAATATATGTTCCTGCTACATTACGTCCTTTTGTCTTGCAACGAGCACACGACTCACGTTTAGCTGGTCATTTCGGCTTCGTTAAAACTATTCATCTTGTCAAGAGACAGTTCTGGTGGCCATCAATGAAGAAGGATGTTGAATCGTATATTGCCAGTTGCCCTGTATGTGCGGCCTCAAAACGTGCGCCGGGTAAGCCACAGGGTCTTCTCCAGTCTGTGGCTACCCCGGAAAGGCCTTGGAAGGAAATTTCAATGGACTTTATAGTTGATCTTCCACCCAGTCAGGGTTATACCGTTATCTGGGTAGTTACCGATCTGTTTTCTAAACAAGTTCATTTTGTCCCCTGTACTAAGATTCCTTCTTCCAAATCTCTGGCTAGACTTTTCGTTTCCCATATCTATCGTTTTCATGGGGTCCCGCAACGCATCATCTCCGATAGAGGAACCCAATTTACTTCCCATTTTTGGAAGGAGTTTCTGAGACTAATTGGCTCCGCTCAAAGCTTAAGCTCCGCCTACCACCCTCAGACGAATGGATCTTGTGAGAGGGTTAATTCCGTCCTCGAACAGTACTTACGTTGTTTTATTAATTTCCAGCAAGATGATTGGGCTGATCTTCTCATACACGCCGAAGTTGCGTATAATAACTCTGTTCACTCCAGTACGAATATGACCCCCTTTAAAATCATCTACGGACAGGACTTTGTACCCATACCCGAACTGCCTCACGTCTCGGTGACAGTTCCCTCTCTATCTGAATGGTCCTCTCGATTATCTTCTGTTTGGCTGCTTCTCCGGAAAACTTTAAACGATGCCCATGACTCGCACAAATTGTACGCTGATAAGAAACGGGCAGTACCTCCCTCCTACAAAGTTGGTGATCAGGTTTATGTATCTACCAAAAATTTGGATAGCCCCCAAAAATGCAAGAAGCTGGGTCCCAAATTTATTGGGCCTTTCACGATCACCAAAATTATCAGCTCTGTGTCGGTCCGTTTGGATCTCCCCAAGACCTATCGGCGGCTGTACCCTGTATTCCATGTTCACTTACTGAAACCTGCTCGTACCTCTCATCTCCGCAAAAGATTGCCTGATGCTCCTACGCCTACCTTGGTGGATGGTCATCATCATTACGAGGTGCGGGACATTTTGGACTCCAGGATTCGCAGAAATAAAACTCAGTTCCTAGTCATGTGGAAAGATTTCCCCCCTTCTCACAACGAATGGGTGGATAGGGAGCATCTCAAAGCTCCTAAACTGGTACGCCAGTTTTATGCCAAGTATCCACACAAACCTTGACTCTTTTTCTTTCTCCTCTCCGTTGTTTTGTCTCTCCCTTCTTCTCTTTCAGGTGTAGCCCCTCGTATGCCTATTGCTGCCCTAGATTTCCCGCTGTTCCTGGAGGAGGTCCGGATGTCAGTCTCGCTATTTCTGGCTTCGCTGCCATGGAAACGGGGAGGGTGGGGGGTTTGGGGTGAATGTGTCTGCTGGTGGACAATGTTGATGTTTCGTGTTATCTCCTGCTAACGGACCTGCATTCCAGGATGGTGAAGACCTGCCCACCTGATGTTGGAGATGGCTGCATATTGGACAATGCACAGGGGGGGGTTTGGGGATTGGGATGGGCTTAAGCTTAATACTTTCTGTTCGCGCCTAAACTATTCATTCTCAGCTTTACTTGGTCTGTACGCTCTCGTAACTTAGTAAAAGTAGTCTTAACATTTCAAAATAATGTCTAAGTGTGATCTTTCCTGAGTCAACGAAGAAACAGGCCTGACAAGTGGTTAAGATTTAGTCAATAATTGTTTTTGAATCTTTTTCTCTATATAAACTCTAATAAACAGCTATTATTAGAAGTGTAGGAGAAATATTGAGAATTAGGGATTTATAAGACCCTGTAAGATGTGTATAAGACCTATCAGCTTGGGATGAATTAGACTAAAATTGGAGGAGGTATTAAACTCCTCAGTCTTTGTTCAATGAAATGTAATTAAAGAGTGCCACCTGCTGACGGAAGGAAGAGCAATACATTCTCAAAATTTTGTTTGTCTACTGGAGATTTAAATGTGACCCCTCCCTGAACTTTAAGGATATGAAAGAAAATATTGCTGAAAAGACCCCTGAAGCTTACAACATAAGAGTGGATTTATAGAGGAATTTTAGGAGGTGCTGGAAGATTTAAGGGGCTCTCCAGAGGAACAGGCAGATTAATCTTGGAATATAAAGAAATAAGAACATTAAGCATTTTGAGAACTGTTCGTAAGCTCGAACATATGGCCTTTGGATTATTGGACAAAAAAGGATTCAATAAAATTCAACAAGATGCTTCATCAAGAAGAAGGGAGTGGGACTTCCTGGGCGTGGTTTCACCGCGACACAGGGATTTTCCAGGGCTCTGGAATATCCCTGATCCTTAAACATTGGATCGGTCTAAAAAATAGACCCAGCCGCCCCGTAGAGGAGGCAAGTGAGAGGGGAATTCCCGAAGATCCCAGAGACACCCGCAAAGTCTCTGGAGGTAAGGGAGAAACCCCTGCAATCCAGTGTTTAAGTGCTGCCATCCCCCGGCGTGTGGACCAAGCAGCTGACTGCACGAGAGAACAAAGCAGAGAATTGGCATGTCATTCGGTGAGAGCTTTCTTCTTTTTAAAGTTCTTAGTTAATAATGAGACCACCTAGAGAAGTGAATTTACATCAAAATAAAGGAATCTGAGTTAAGCGGCGGGCTTTTTTTCAATTGGAAACATCCTGGTTTTTGCACTTCCTTTTTTTTGCTATTTAATAGCCGGACTGGACTTTCACTAGTGTATGTGTATTGGCGGTGCGGAGCCCTTTCTCTTTACTCCGACTTGAAGGAGTAGAATGGAACAGAATGGATTTACTTGGTTAAATGCCGGATGTTGATTTTTTTCTTTTTGGCTTCTGAGTTACTATTCTTTTTAATATTTTGCTACATTTGTTAACCTGCTTTTAATTTTTAAAATGTTCTTTAAAAAAAAAACTTAAACTCACTTCTATTCCCTTAAATACTGATGGTTGACTTTTCTCAGAGGAATCTTATTATTTAAGATCACAAGACTGAACTGCATTTACCTACTCAAACTCCCCCTAGTGACTGGTAAATTAACAGGGAGAGTGAATAAGAGGAACTATTAAGCAGAAGTTGGGCTGACCTTGGGTTGATTACATATCAAAGAAGAAGGAAAATTCCTTTTTGTTTTTGTTTTTTTTGTCTCCACTGGGATATCTTGGACTATTTTGAACTGGTTGCCATCAGAGATAGTTGCTTCAAGGAGACATCATTGCTTCTCTTCTTGCTTTTTTTTCTTTTTTTTTCAACATATACTAGCCTTGTTACTTTCTGCTTAAAGATTGGAACTTTTGAATTTTTGAATTATATACAGAGCTATTTTTTGAGGAACTACTTGGTTTTTGTTTTTGTTTGGGTTTTTCTTTCCCTCCGTCTTTTTTTAAAGGGAAAAAAAAGAAAGATAATTTTTTTTTTGCCTTCCCTTCTTATTTCCCTTTTTATTTTCACTGCTTATTTTTTAGGGAGTCTTACTTATTTTTTTTACTTTTTATCTTCTTTCTTTCTTTCTTTCTTTCTTTTCTCTCTTTATTATTTTGCCTCATGTTTTCTTTTTGATATTCCTTCTCTTTCTTACTTTTTCATTCTTCTTCCTCTTTTCTTTCTTTTTCCTATACATTTACCTTACTTCATCTCTCTTTCTTTCAGATGTATACACAATTGCATTTATATACTAAATCTTTATCATCTTTTCTATAAACTGCCAATTTTCTACTAGTAGATTAAAGGGTGACTCAAAGGAGAAAGAATGAAATCTGAAACATGAGCAGGAAGATAACTCTGGCTGGCTCAACAACAGGGACCCCGACACCTCCCTCGATAGGAGGGCAAAAAACAATACAGATGATGCTTCATCAAGAAAAGCAAGAAAAGGAAAAAGCTACAACACTTGACACACTTCTGCAAGAGTTACAGATGGTAAGGGAAAGTGTGGAACGAAAAGTGGAAAACTCAGAGCGGAAATTAGAGGCAAAATTAGATGCATTAGATAAGAAAATAGAGAATATTGAAAGTAAAACAGTTTTGACAGAAGGGAAAATGGAAAAGATGCAGCAATGGATGGTAAAACAGGAAGAATTTATGGAAAAGCAACAAGAAAACATATGTGAGATGAAAGGGAAATTGGAGGAAAGAGACAAAAGAGACGAAGACTTTGAATCCAGACTGAGTGATGTGGAAAAAGAAAGCACTGGAATAGGATGGGAAATGGATCGAGCGGAATATTTTGTAAGATTTCAAAATGTAATAGAAGAAAAGGGAGAGAACATACCTTTAATAATATCAGAACTGTTGGCTGAGATTTTAGAAATGGCCCAGGAATTAGTGAGAGATGGAATAGATGATGCCTTCCGAGTAAATACAAGATATGCAACCAGAATGCACTTCCAAGAGAAATACATGTAAGATTTACTAAAAAATCTTGAGATTTCAAATACTACAGAAAACAAGAGATAAAAAACTTGAATACAGAGGAAAGGATATCACGGTGTTAAAGCAAATTCCAAGATAAGTGAGAGAAAAGAGAAGAAGGTATCAATTCCTATCTACAATTTTGATAAGAAAAGGTGTCCAGTTCAGATGGCTCATACTGGAAGGCTTAATATTCACCTGGGAAGGACAGAGATATAGATTAGACACTTTAGAAAAAGCAGAAGTTTTTTATAGAAAACATTTCAATGGGACTGCGAAGACTGACAAAGATGATCTATTGTTAACAGCGATAGAGGAGACATTAGAGGGAGCCGTAGGTGGAGTGGCTATAGAAAGAGAGGCTTTACCAGGGGTAGAAACCAGAGAACAGAGAGAAATAAGATCAACTAGAGCTACAAAACCCTTATATAAAACATAAATATGGAAGAAAATACAATATTTACAGTTAACATAAATGGACTTAATTCCCCAATTAAAAGAAGGAAAATATTTCATAAATTAGGAAAATTAAGATCACAAATTATTTGCTTACAAGAAGTACACATTCGGAAGTGTTGGGGCTTCCGGTTTGAGACCCCGCCCGTTTGGTCGCCCTGAAAAAGACGGCCAGATCTGTTGTTCGTAAAAGCCACAGAAAGGACCTGGCTGTGGCTGAAAATCCCTTCCCTCGGGCATAGAAGGAAGGGAGAGGATTTCTACGCAGGGTAGAGCTGCCTGGCGCCCCCGGATGAAAGATCTGGGGAGTGAAAGGCGAGCTCCCCAGGAAGCTAGGAATATCTCCGGACAACAGATCACTCCTTTAACTAGGAGACAAGAGGGGGGCAACTCACCCCTGGTCTTTGGAAACACCTACAGATAAACTTTCTCCAGGCAAAGCTGGGACGGGAGTTCAATCACAAGTATTTGTATCTATTTACTTCTAATTTTTATAAATAGTAAACTTCAAAGGATTTTCGTTTTCTCCGGAAGTACGTCAATTCAAACTTATTTTGCTGGTTATACCCAAAACTAATTCTATTGCGACATCTGGTGGCCAAAAGTTGTAATTACAAGGGTGAATTTCTCAAATCTCTGAATTTACTTCTAAATTGCTAAGATGATGTATAAACAACGTAAATTAGTTTTACCTAAAGCAGCTGTTGCCTCTCCAACACTACAACAACAAGTACAATCTCCTACGTCAACTATACAAGCACAACAATTACAAGCTATTACTTTGAAAGATATGCAGGAGCTTATTGGGAAAATGAAGGAGGAGCTCACAACGATGTCAAGTGGTTTGGCTAATCTAGAGACTAAACTCCAAGACAACCTGGAGGTAATGTCTGGAGATATTAGGGAACAAATTTCACAACAAAACAATGAAATTAGACAAGATATATTATTGGCATTTGGTGGCTTAATTGGGCATGTCCAGGATTTGAGAGATGAAGTTGGTGAGATCAAGCAGGAAAATTTTAATTTAGAACAGCGTACACAAAGACTGGAACAAGCCAACTTGATGCTGCAATACAGAGAAATGGAGTTCGCGCTTAGAATTCGTGGTCTTAAGGAAGTCAAGGATGAAAATGTAAAACAGGTATGTGCAGAAGCTCTGGCTGAACATATGAATGATTCCGTCGAAGATTATCGTCTTGCCATAGAGAAAGCTTACAGAGTGAATTCTTGGGTGGCAAGACAGAGGAATTTGCCAAGGGACATTGTGATTTATTTTGAAAAGAAGTCTACACGCAACCAGATACTCCAGGCCATTTTTAATAACAAACTTAAAATACAAGGACAAGAGGTAGCGGTCTTAAAAGAAATTCCACCAGTGATGCTGCGTCAAAGGAAGGACTACGCTTTTCTGATGGATGAATTGAAAAAAAGAGAACTACAATTTAGATGGGATGCACCTGCTGGATTGGTGGTGTTATATTCGGGAAGGAAATACAGGCTTAACACAATTGATAAAGCTAAAGACTTCTATATCAATGCTTTACAAGCAGGTGATCCTCCGAAGAGCGGAGATACGGTCCAGTTATTACAGGCCGAAGTGGCTACTACCTCGGTAGCATTAATGGAGTATATGGACGCCAAAGACCAAAGGGTCACCCGAGCGGCAACTAGAAAGAAAGGACAAGAACAACAGGTGCGCCAGAGGGCGGAACAACTGCAAGCGATACAACCGACTGTGGTACAATCAATGGAAGCTGTGGGAGGAGCAAGGCCTAAACAACAATTGGCGGATTTAGATAGCTTGCTTCAGAGGCTTCAACCAAAGGACAATGTCGTCTAGGTTCTTGACTTGGAATGTTAATGGCCTGAACTCACCGCAGAAAAGAAAAAAGGTTTACCATTACTTAAGGCAATATAAGAATGAAGTAATTTGTTTGCAAGAAACACATATAAAGGCGTCCGACCAAAAATATCTGACTAATTCTAGATTGGGGAATTGCTTTGTGGCTTTGGCTTCAGAGAAAAAAAATGGAGTGGTAATTTATATAAGACAAGAGCTTATGGCAAATCTTTTAGAGGCAGATACTCAAGGACGTTCCCTGATACTAGAACTCAACCTACAAGATGAAAAAATTCTAATAGTTGGAATATATGTATCAAATCAACAGCAAACGAAATTTTACAAGACTTTGCATAAAAAAATAGCCCAATTGGATTATAAATCATATGTACTGATGGGAGACTGGAATGGAGTCGTGGATCCTAGAAAAGACAAGAAAGGTCTAATTGGTCCCACATCTTGCCGAGCGCAACTTCCTTCACCCTTTTTTGAGATGTGGGATGAGTTGGAACTAATAGATATATGGAGAGTTCGTAACAAAGACGAGAAAGACTTCACCTTTTACTCCAATAGACATCAGTCTTCTTCAAGGATTGACTTTATTTTAACTGAACTGGTCGATGAATGTAAAAAATACTTAAAGGAATTTTTTTGTTATGAATTTGAATAAGGGAACATCGATAGATATGGTTTTGGGATGCAAGTAAGGCTTATATGAAGGGTATCCTGATATACTTAAATAGTAAAATTAAAAGGCAAAGGGAAAAGAAAAGAAGGGACCTGGAGCAGGAGATAAAGGATAAGGTGAAATTATTTACTCAAAATCCCTCGGATAGTAAGTTGAAAGTTACAATAAAATTATTGAAAGAGCAGTTTAATATGTTACTATCGGATCAAGTAGCTATGCAATTGAAATATGTTAAGTGTAATACCTTTCACAATGTAAATAAGCCCGGAAGATGGTTAGCCTTCCAGTTAAAAAGAAAAAGAAAAAAAGAAAGCAGGGTAGAATAGAGAAGGTACAGTATAAGGGACAGGAGGTATATAAACAAGAATATTTAGAATATTATACTAGGCTATACTCCAAGGACAATATTTTAGATACGGATATAGATAAATACTGGCTAGAGGTGAAAGTCCCATTACTTAATCTAGTTCAGAGAGATGGTCTTGAAAATAGAATTTACTCCGCAACTTTTTTTTACTGGGTACAACCACAAATTGTACTGTTGTTGAAACAAGGTTAATACTGAACTTAATAACTGCCGCAAGATTGCTTGTAGCACAGTTTTGGAAAAAGGAGGATCTAGGTACGGTAGAGGAATGGATCTTTAAGGTTTCAAATCTGGCAGAGATGGCTAAGATCTCTGCGTATTTAAAGGATCAATCACATGACAAATATTTGTTGGAATGGAGGAATTGGATTAGCTTTATACAAAACAGATATGGATCAGATAAACTTGTTATAGCTTACTAGGGAAAAGGTTAATTAGCAGATTTGAAAGTCTGATACCCTGTATCCAGCTTTGGGAAGCTCCGGGGAGGGGGGAGGAGGGTGGGGGGGCAGGGGGGGAAATTGTATTGAAAATTGTATTTGAAAAACTTTTACAATAAAAAAAAAAAAAGAAGTACACATTCAAAGAAAAGATGCGCATTTGCTAACCCAACCCAAACTTGGGAAAAATTTTACTTCATTGGCAGATTCCCAAAAAAGGGGAGTGATTATCTACATTAAAGATAAAATACCGACAAAACAAATTTATGCAGATGAAGATGGAAGGATTTTGATGGTGGAAATTATGGATAATAATAATGCAAAGATAACGATGATGGAACTAACAGAAGCTATCAAAAGACAAAACAATGGGAAGGCTCCGGGACCGGATGGCCTCCCAGCGGAGTTTTATAAAACTTTGGAGGAAATGCTATCACTTCCCTTATTAGAAGTGATGAATGAAATTATGTCTGGAAGTAAAATGCCAAACTCCTGGTCAGAAGCATATATTTCACTGATACCCAAGGAAGAAACTGACCTCACTCAAATAAAGAATTACCGACCAATTTCACTACTAAATTCAGATTATAAGTTATTTGCATCAATATTAGCAGAGAGGCTTAAAAAATACTTAAATAGTTTCATACATCCAGATCAAAATGGATTTCTACCAAAGAGACAAATTAAAGATAACATAAGAATAATTTTGAATACATTGGAATATTATGAAGCACACCCCGAAAAACAAATGGCTCTGATGTTTCTTGATGCACAAAAAGCCTTTGATAATGTGAGCTGGAAATTTATGCTACAATTAGAACAAATGAAATTTGGTAAAAATTTTATGCATGTTATACACACTATACAGTGGTACCTCGGACCACGAACGCCTCTCATCACGTCCAATTCGCTTCACGACCAAAAATTTCCCAAAAAATGTGCCCCGGTTCACGAACACCGTTTCGCTGCACGAACGGAAAAGTTCGTAAAAAATGCTCCGCTGCACGAACTCCGCCTCACTTCACGAACTCCGCCTCGCATCACGAACTCCGCCCTCGCATCACGAATGGAAAAGTTCGTAAAAATGCCCGGATTCACGACCTCCGTTTCGCTTCACGAACCGGAGCCGCGGACATTTTAAAAACAAGGTCAGAACGGATTAATCGGATTTACATTGAACCCTATGGGAAACTGTGCCTCGCATCACAACCAAAAAACAAGGTCGGAACGGATTAATCAGATTTACATTGAACCCTATGGGAAATTGTGCCTCGCATCACAACCAAATCGGATCGCGACCAGAGTCATTTCACGAATTAAGTTCGTGATCCGAGGTACCACTGTATATCAAAAACAAACTGCTAAGATAATAATAAATGGAGAATTTTCTGACAACATTGAGATAAAAAGAGGCACAAGACAAGGCTGCCCACTATCACCGTTACTTTTTGTATTAACATTAGAAGTGTTAAATAGAAAGATAAGAGAAGATGAAAGAATAAAGGGAATGACAATCAGGAAAGAACAATACAAATTACAAGCGTTTGCAGATGACTTAGTCTTTATTCTGGAAGAACCTCTTCAAACTGCACCTAAATTGATAGAAAAAATTGAAGATTATGGAAAGGTAGCAGGCTTGAAAATAAATAAAGATAAAACTAAAATACTGACAAAGAATATGTTAGCAAGACAGAAAGAAGAACTAACATAAATTTTGAAAATTCAAGTCACAAGCAGGGTTAAATATTTAGGAATTTACTTGACATCTAGATGTAGTACATTAAAAGAGGACAACTATTCTAAACTTAAACAACAAATAACAGCAGACTTAACGAAATGGCAGAACTTACCATTATCACTGATAGGGAGAATAGCCACAATAAAAATGAATATTTTACCAAAGGTTTTATATCTATTTCAGACAATCCCAATTAGATTGGGCAAGGATTACCTTGAAGATTTAAACAAAATGGTCTCAAAGTTTATATGGCAGGGGGAAAAAAGCAAGAATAAAGCTAAAAATCTTACAAGATGCTAAAATAAGGGGAGGTATGGGGCTACCTGATTGGGAACTATATTATCAAGCAACAAATTTGATGTGGATGAAAGATTGGATAACGTTAAGAAATACTAGGCTCTTAGAATTAGAAGGACATGATCTACTATTGGGCTGGCATGCATCTCTGTGGTATAAGAGTGCCAGGGAACATGGTTACTTTAGAAGACACTATGTAAGAGAGTCCCTGATTTTAAACTGGGAAAAGATTAAGAGGCAGCATTATCTTAAAATACCAGTCTGGGTATCAACTACTGAAGCATTCTCATATGCAATAATATATAAAAAGGAGCGAACAATCAGATATTCTGAGTTATTAAATGCAAAAGGTGATCTCAAATCTATTCAGGAACTAAAACAAGAAGGAATGGAAATGAATTGTTATACATACATGCAGATACATTCTAGATATAAGGAGGATCAAAAAAAGGGAGGGGTCTATGATAAAATGACGGAATTAGATAAAATTTTAATGGGTGTGGATGAAAAAGTAATTTAAAAACTCTATGCTTATTTACTAGAGTTAAAACTTCAGGAAGAACAAGTGAAAGAAACTATGATAACCTGGGGGGAAAATTTTGGGCATGGGATTGACTTAGATAAGTGGCAAAAACTGTGGACACAAAATTATAAAATGACAATGTCAACTGCTTATAAAGAGAACTTGTATAAGATGTTTTACAGGTGGCACTTATCACCAGCAAGAATTGCAAGAATGAACAAGAATAAGTCTGAAAAATGTTGGAAATGTCATCAGACGCCTGGTTCTTATTACCATATGTGGTGGACTTGTTCGGAGGCCAAGAGTTACTGGACTATGATCCACATGTGGTTGGAGAAAATGACACACAAGCATATAGACTTCAAACCTGAACTTTTTCTACTTGGAATCACGCCAGAAGTAATTGATAAAATTTTGAAATATTTAATTGTGAATGTATTAACAGCAGCTAGAATTGTATTGCAAAAAATTGGAGAAAAGAGAAATTACCTTCTCAAGAGGAAATTATTCGTAAGATTATGGAATGTGCAGAAATGAGCAAATGGACGTTCGAAATTAGAGAGCAAGAGGACGAACAATTCTATAAAGTATGGAATATGTTTTATCAATGGTTGGGAAAAAAATTGAAAGATTGTAATAAATCGAGATTATGTTACTCTAGAAAGACATTTTGTATTTTGACTAGATTAATAATGAGATACATAGATAACGGAAAATTTGGATAAATTCTTGGTTTTAGAAAAGTAAACATTAGGGGTATGTACTTTATAGAAGAAAAGTGATTTTTAGAGGTATTGGAGAATAATGTTACAAAACAGGAATTTATGTGGATTTTTTTTATTGTTCTTTTTATATATTGAGTAATTGCAGGAAAAAAATGGATTTGATAAGTAATACTTTCAGATTTTATTCTTTCTCCTTTGAATCACCCTTTAATCTACTAGTAGAAAATTGGCAGTTTATAGAAAAGATGATAAAGATTTAGTATATAAATGCAATTGTGTATACATCTGAAAGAAAGAGAGATGAAGTAAGGTAAATGTATAGTAAAAAGAAAGAAAAGAGGAAGAAGAATGAAAAAGTAAGAAAGAGAAGGAATATCAAAAAGAAAACATGAGGCAAAATAATAAAGAGAGAAAAGAAAGAAGATAAAAAGTAAAAAAAAAATAAGATCCCCTAAAAAATAAGCAGTGAAAATAAAAAGGGAAATAAGAAGGCTGCTATGAAATGATTGGTGTGTCTTCCCCAGCAATTGAGGTAGTTTCAATATCACTGTGACTGGGTTGATGATCTTTACTATGGGGAATGGCCCCACAAATTTCGGCCCCAGTTTTTTCCTAGGCAGTTTTAGTCTCAAGTATTTTGTGGAGAGGTAAACCTTCTCTCCTACCCGGAACGGTGTTTATCTGCCTGTTTCTTGTAGGTTTGTGTCGCTTTGGCTAGTGTTTTCTTGACATTTTCCCAAGCTGCTTTCAACATCGACATCCAATCAATCAAGCTGACTGAGGAGGGAGGGTCTCTTGGATACTCAGGCATTGGGACAAAGTCCATGCCGCTCACTACTTTGAATGGCGTGAGTCCTGTGCTGCTGTGAACAGCATTATTGTATGCAACCTCAGCAAAAGATAAAAGGTCTGTCCAATTAGACTGCTGATAGTTCACGTAGCACCTCAGGTACTGCTCTATCATGGTGTTCAGTCTCTCTGCTGCCCCATTAGCGCTCGGATGAAAGACTGAACTAAGACCCTGAGATGACCAATGGACCACAGGAACTCCCTCCAAAACTTAGCCGTGAACTGGACCCCTCTGTCTGAGATGATTCTTCGAGGTACTCCATGCAGTCGGTAGATATGCTTCGCAAACAGTTTAGCCAGCTTGTGAGCCGAGGGTAGTCCGCTACAGGGTATGAAGTGTGCTGCTTGGAGAACAGGTCTATTACAATCCAAATCACTGTGTTTCCCCCACTTTTTGGCAACTCTACTATAAAGTCCATTGAAATCTCCTCCCATGGCCTCGTTGGTTCTGCCACTGTTTGCAGCAGTCCAGGGGGTTTTCCTGGTCGTCTTTTAATTGTGGCGCAGATGGTGCAACTTTTCACGTAACTATCCACATCTTTCTTCATGCCAGGCCACCAGAATTGCCTCCGGGCTAAGTGTAAAGTCTTTAGGAACCCAAAATGGCCTGCCGATTTGGCGTCGTGGCTCCTCTGGAGAACTAGGATACGTAGGGATTCTGGAACATAGAGTTTTGTCCCCTTCCAGGCAAGGTCATCTCTCTTCGTCAAGATGTGTTGGTTGTTTTGGAACCAGGGGTCTGCTAGCACCTCAGTTTTGAGTCTTGTGGTTAGGTCGCTTGCAGGTTGGCCCCGCCGGTCACGGTGTTGCCGCCTGGTGGTTACTTGGGCAGCTGTTTGAGTAGAAGGAATAATGGCATCCACTACGTGCTCCCGTTCGCATTTGTACCGAGGCATGCGGGAGAGGGCGTCAGCTATAAAGTTCCTCTGCCCTGGAATGTGCTTTAGTACAAAGTCAAAACGGTTGAAATATTGAGCCCATCGGACTTGTTTGGGTGATAGTTTCCGTGGGGTCCTGAGAGCTTCCAGATTTTTGTGGTCGGTCCAGACTTCAAATGGTTTCTGGCTCCCTTCTAACAGGTGTCTCCAGGTTAGCATTGCCCATCTCACTACGAAAGCCTCCTTTTCCCATGTAGCCCATCGTCTCTCCGTGTCTGTGAGCTTGCGGGAGGTATAGGCGCAGGGTTGTAAATTTCCTTGCTTGTTTCTTTGGAGTAGCACCGCTCCTACTGCCACGTCACTGGCGTCTGCCTGGATCACGAAAGGTTGCTCGGGGTCAGGTTGCTTCAGTACTGGCTCCTTTCCAAACATTTCTTTCAGTGTTTCGAATGCCTCTTGGCAGGTTAGGCTCCACTGTAGGGGTTGTCCCGGACGAGGTTTCGTTTCTGGACTCCCTGTCTTCAGCAGGTCTGTCAGGGGTTTGGCAATCTTCGCAAAGGAGGGGATGAATTGCCTGTAGAAGTTTGCGAACCCTAGGAAGCTTTGTAGCTGTCTGCGGGTGCGAGGGGGTTGCCAGCTTAGGACGGCTTGTACTTTGGCTGGGTTCATCTCTATTCCCTCATTTGACACTCGGTAGCCTAGGTAGTCTAGTCGCTCACAGTGGAATTCACATTTTGATAGCTTGACATACAGGTTGGCTGCCAGAAGTTTTTCCAGTACTTGGCGGACCAGGGGTATGTGGTCATCGATGGTCTCAGTGTAAATAAGGATGTCATCTAGGTAGACGAGGACCCCCTTGTAGAGGTGCTCATGCAGCACCTCGTTTATTAACTGCATGAATACTGCTGGGGCTCCCTGTAGCCCAAAAGGCATCACTTTGAATTGGAAGCTCCTTAAAGGGCAGTTGAATGCTGTTTTCCACTCATCTCCTTCCCTGATCCATATTCGGTAGTATGCCTCTCCGAGGTCTAATTTGGTGAAGACTTTTCCCTTGGCCAAGTGAGATAGCATATCTTTCATGAGGGTGAACGGGTACAGGTTGCGTACGCACACAGCATTTATCCCTCGAAAATCCACAACCAGCCGCATAGTTCCATTTTTTTTCTCTTTCAAGAGGACTGGCGCTGCAACTCGTGGTTTGGCTGGCTCGATGAACCCTCGTGCTAGGTTTTTGTCTATGTATTTGCGCATTTATTGCATTTCTCGAGGCGTAATGGCATACAGCTTGGGTTCTGGTAGTTTTGCCCCAGGAATGATTTCGATGGCACAATCTGTCTCACGGTGTGGGGGGGGGGGGGGGGGGGCAGAATGTCGCATTCTGTCTCACTGAATACTTCTGCGAGGTCCTGGTATTCCATTGGAATCAGTTCAGCCTCTGGGGTTTTATCAGATGTGGTTGCCAGTTGTTCTCGTGGGCACTCTTGGGGGGTTCCCATTTTTTTTTTCATTTCATTTTATTCGATTTATATACCGCCCTATATTATATACCGCCCACGACTCAGGGCGGTGCACAGGGAGATAAAAACCCAACAATACATACAAAATATAAAAGACAATTAAATTATTAAATCTGTGCTAAAATTTAGATAATATAAAATTAAAACCAATTAATATCAAAATTTAAAATTATACCCTTAGTCTATGTCAGGCCGGCTAGATGAAAGAAATGTGCTTTTAGCATCTGACGGAAGAGGCGTAGGTCCGTGATGGTACGGATATCAGGGGGCAGGTCGTTCCAGAGTGCCGGACCCGCCACAGAGAAGGCTCTTCCCCTGGGAGTCGCCAGCCAGCATTGACCGGCTGACGGCACCCTGAGGAGGCCCACTCTGTGGGAGCGGACAGGTTGAAGGGAGGTATGTGGTAGGAGGCGGTCTCTCAAGTAACCAGGACCCATGCCATGGAGCACTTTGATGACGGTGACTAACACCTTGAAGCGCACCCGGAAGACCACAGGCAGCCAGTGCAGCTCATGCAGGAGAGGTGTTACATGGGAGTAACGAGAAACTCCCAAAATCCCCGGCGCGGCCGCATTCTGCACTAGCTGGAGTCTCCGGGTGCACCTCAAGGGGAGCCCCATGTAGAGGGCGTTACAGTAGTCCAGGCGGGAAATAACGAGGGCTTGAGTGACCGTGCGTAGGGCATCCCGATCTAGAAAGGGGCGCAACTGGCGTATCAGGTAAACCTGATAGAAAGCCCCCCTGGCCACGGACGTCACATGGTTGTCCAAGGACAGACATGAATCCAGGAGGACGCCCAGGTTGCGAGCCCTTTCCGCGGGGGCCAATGACTCGCCCCCGATAGCCAGCAATGGAATTAACTAGCTATATCGAGATGCCGGAAACCACAGCCACTCGGTCTTGGACGGGTTGAGTCTGAGTTTGTTGCTCCCCATCCAGACCCGCACGGCCTCCAGACACCGTCAATGTGGGTGGCATTTCTGCTTGCTTGTGAGGGAGAGGTTGAGGGCCCAGGGATATCCTAAGTCTGCGGGTATCCCCTTGCCACCAGATGGTCGGTCCCCACTTGTCTAGCCAGGAGAGTCCCAGTATGACTGCATCTGTCATTTGGGGGGCTATTATGAATCAAATTACTTCCCAGTGATCTGCCAGTTCTAGTCTCACTGGTTCAGTTAGGTGAGTGGCATAGGCTCTTCCCATTAGGGACCCGTCAACCTGCTCGAACTGGATCGGGTGGGCCAGTCCTTTTGCTCTGATCCCCAGTTTCTGAACTGTGGTTAAGTTGATCAAGCACCTAGTGCAGCCTGAGTCTTCTAGGGCTTGAAAATCCCCGTTTTCCTGTTTTGGGGGCTGTGAGGCGTATTGGGAAAAGGAAAGGGTAAATTGATTCACTCACCATTGGGTCATTTTCTCCCTCGTCTTCGCTGTCATATAATTCGGGTGACTGGTTGTTGTTGCTTGAGGTTCCACCACTTTTGCTTGAGGAGGAAGGGGCCTCTGCAGCTTGGAGGGCTTTCCCGGACCTGTTGGTGGTTCGTTTAGGGCCTCGTTCTGATTGTGTTCTGGGCAGTGGGTCTTTAATTTAATTTAATTTAATTTAATTTATTCGAATTTATAACCCGCACCTTCTCCTAAAAAAGGACCCAGGGCGGTGCACAGGAAAATTTAAAAACAATACAAATATACAAAAATACCATTTTTAAAAACCTATTAAACCCATACCCTGTGCTAAAATAGTGTAAAATCCCCCTAATTAAAAATATAGCTAATAACAGTCAGGAACGGGAGGTTATGCTAGGCTGGCTTGTTGAAATAGGGTCTTACCTTGGTTTTGGGGTTGGGGTTGGGCATGCAGCTGCCATATGGCCCATTTCCCCACATCTGTAGCATTTCAGGGGACCTTGATGGAGGGCTGGTCTCAGGGCCCGCGGTGGTGCTGTGGTTCCCTGCCGGTGGGGCGGTTTCAGGTCAGGTTGACCTCTCTCTTTTGCCCCTGATTGCTTTCTCAAGTCGTTGGTGCGCAGCCCGTTGTCGACTCTCGTTGCTACTCGGAACCACTCAGAGAGTTGATTTGGGATGTCGCAGTATGCAGTTACCTGGGCAATCTGCTGGTCCAGACTTGTTGTCAGCCTCCGCTTTTTGCTTGCTTTGGCTGTCATTTTGAAATGGGGGGGGTGTTGGGCTGTCTGAATACTAAGTGAGCTGGTGAGGGATGTTGTCAGCCGTCGCTTCTGATTTATTTCTATGCTGCTTGGCTGCCATGGAAACGGGGAGGGTGGGGCGCTGGGGTTTCATTTATGAATGCTGGTGGACGATTGGTGGAAGATGTTCCCGGCCGGTGTTATCTTTGGTCTAACGGTCTCACATTCCATGCTGGTGATGACCTGCCCACCTGATGTCGGAGAAGAAAGTACATTGGACAATGCTAGGGGGGGTTAGGGCTATTGGGGTGGGCTTAAGCAATAATACTCACTGTTCGCGCCTAAACTAGTTACTCTCTGCTTCACTATGGTCTGTTAATCTTGGGTATTCAGTAAAAGTAACCTTATTCATTCCAAACAATGTTTAAGTGTGGTCTTTCTTGAGTACTATAAGAAACTGACCCTGACATTAAGCAGAGAGTCACAAAAAACCACAACCTGATGTCGGAACTTGCCAAAGAGGAGCCTCCAGCTTCAGAGGACCTGCCAGCCCAAGCTCTGGGTGAGACTGTTCCAAAAGACGACCCGAGGTCAGTAATGGATTTTTTAGCCGGCCTAGATTTAAACCCGGTAGCCGAAGAATCAGCAAAACCCTATCGCTGGTCAGAAGGTGTGGGAATGACGGGAGACGTAGGCTCGGGGGTCAATACCACCAGACGCCGCCGCTCCTCTCCCATGCCATCCATATCTGAGCTTTTGAAAGAAGAAAGGGAATTAAAGGAGATGGCTAATGAATTACTCCGCCAGGCCAGTGACAAGAGGGAAGCCCTGGATAAACTCTGGGGGGGGGGGCATTATTTGGAAGGCGAACAGAAAAAAGAGACTGCCACGGCTACTGCTCAGGAGATCAGACGAACTACCCCTCCCCCTCCTGCTCAAGCCGACAGAGAATTACAGAGGGAAATCCCCCCCCCCCCCGCCGAGCTGCTAAACTCTCTCCCTTGGGCATTAAGTTTGACGGTGACCCAGAAAGTTTAGCATTTTTCCTGCTTCACGTTAATGATTTTGTTAAGCACTACGCAGATGATTGTGAAGACGATGTTAAAATTAGAATTGTCTCTTTGGCCTTGGAGAATAAAGCGGCCAAATGGCTGGTTTCTCTGCATAATACTCATTCACCCTTGTTACGGGACTTTGAACGCTTTATGACTGCGCTAACGAAGATTCCTAACGAATATTGGGACCTTAAAGACACTTTTAGCGAAAGGTCTTGTGATTCGCTCCCTCCTCACAGAGCTACTGATTGCTCTATCGATTTTCTCCCGGGGGTGCAACTACCTAAACCTCGAATCTACTCTATGACGCCACGTGAAATGGAAGAGCTACGCAAATTCATTGATAAGAATCTAAAACGGGGTTTCATTGAACCTGCTAGGCCACGCGTGGCCGCACCGGTGATGTTTAGGGAGAAGAAAGATGGTACTCTGCGCTTAGTTCAGGACTACTCTTACCTTAACACTATTTGTGAACACAATGTCTACCCACTTCCACTTATGAAGGACATGCTAGCTCACCTTGCTACAGGCAAGATTTTTACTAAACTAGATTTACGTGAAGCTTATTATAGGGTAAGAATTAAAGAGGGTGACGAGTGGAAAACGGCTTTCAACTGCCCGCTGGGATGTTTCCAGTTTAAAGTTTTACCTTTTGGTCTTCAGGGTGCCCCTTCTGTATTTATGCAACTAATCAATGAAGTTCTCCACGAACACCTGTACAAGGGGGTCATCGTTTATCTTGATGACATAGTCGTGTATTCGCAAACACGTGATGAACATGTTAAGCTTGTCCGTTCCGTTCTTCAAAAGCTCCGCTCTGCCGAGCTCTACGCTAAATTATCTAAATGTGAGTTTCACCAGGACAAGATTGACTATTTGGGTTATCGTGTTTCCTCAGAAGGTATTGAAATGGATCCTGCTAAAGTAAAAGCGGTCACGGAGTGGGCACCCCCACGCACTCGTAAACAGCTACAAAGTTTTTTGGGTTTCGCCAATTTTTATCGTCAATTTATACCTTCATTCGCTAGTATTGCGTTGCCCATTACAAATCTTCTCAAAACGAAAGGTGAGGGTAAACCTCGGCCTGGTGCCCCCCTGAACTGGACCATGGAGTGCCAGGCTGCTTTCGAGAAACTTAAACGTTTATTTGCCGCTGAGCCTGCCCTCAAACATCCCGATGTCAACTCTCCGTTTGTAGTTCAAGCTGATGCCAGCGATGTCGCTGTGGGGGCTGTTTTGCTACAACACAACCAACACGGCCAACTACAACCACGTGCCTACACTTCTCGTAAGTTATCCACTACTGAACGTGGATGGGCTATTTGGGAGAAGGAAGCATTTGCTGTCCGTTGGGCCCCCTTGACTTGGCGTCATTTTCTTGAGGGTGCCCCACATCCATTTGAGGTTTGGACGGACCACAAAAACTTGGAAGCTCTCACTTCATCCCGCAAATTATCCCCGAGGCAACTACGTTGGGTGCATTACTTTCATCGATTCAACTTTCATCTGAAATATATTCCTGGAGGAAAAAAGTTCATGGCTGATGCACTCTCCAGGCTACCCCAATATGATGTGTCTAAACTCACGGTTATGCAACCCATGATTCCACTTATTTTACCAGCTTCTCCTGTTTCAACCAGAAGTCAATCCACTATGCAGGCTAACCCTCGTACATGACCTTGTGTCAGAGGAGGGGCCGGACCTGGCAGGAATAGCGGAAACCTGGTTGGGCCACGAGGGTGGACTCCCCCTCGTCGAAATGTGCCCACCAGGCTACCGTGCTTTTCATCAGCCTCGGGCCCTTGGCAGGGGCGGTGGGGTAGCGGTTATTGTAAAGGAAAGTCTTGAGCCGAGAGAGACCACTGTGCCACAGACTACCGGTTGTGAGTCCCTCTGCGTGAAGTGGGGCCTAGGGAGGCAGTTGGGCGTGCTGGTTATATACCTGGCTCCCCGCTATGTAGCAGCAGCCCTGCCCGAGCTCCTGGAGGTGATCGCTACGGTGGCAGTGGAGACCCCCAGACTTTTAGTCATGGGGGACTTTAATCTGCCATCGGTGGGCGAATCATCCGAGGCAGCTCGGGAGTTCATGGCTTCCATGACGGCCATGGACCTGACCCAACTAATTTTAGGCCCCACCCACGAGGGTGGACATACACCGGATCTCATCTTTGTCTCCGGCCAGTGGAAGAGTGATCTGGGTTTAGGGGACATAGTCATCACGCCCTTGTCATGGTCAGACCACTCACTTCTCCGGCTCGACTTTCCAACCGCCACACCCCTCCGCGGGGAGGCGGAACCCGGGTCTCCAATTTGGTTCCGCCCCAGGCGCCTGATGGACCCGGATGGGTTCCAGACGGCGCTTGGGCCATTTCCTGTACCCCCGACCCGCGCCCCGATCGAGGACCTTGTGGTCGCATGGAATATTGCGGCCACGGGAGCCTTGGATCGGGTCGCGCCCTTGCGGCCTCTCTTGCGGCGGCGAGTCACCACGGCTCCCTGGTTTACCGAGGAGCTGAGGGTGATGAAACGCCGCAAGAGATGCCTAGAGAGAAGATGGAGGTCTACCCGTTCTGAATCTGACCGAACACAGGTAAGAGCCCATTTACGGACTTACATTGTGGCGCTGAGAGTGGCCAAACGTCATCATTGTGCCACCCTCATAGCATCCGCAGAAAACCGCCCTGCCGCCCTGTTTAGGGTGACCCGCTCCCTCCTTCAACAGAGGGTGCGGGAAGCCCCGCTACAGGGTAGAGCAGAGGAATTTGTGATTTTTCTGCAGGAGAAAATCGCTCAGATACAGAACGAGCTAGCCCCCATTGATGGCCCAGTGGGATGCCACGAGACAGATCTTGTTTGGGAGGAGTTTGACTCCGTTACTTCCGAGGATATGGACAGGTTACGTGGGCGACTGTGAGCCACCACATGTTTATTGGACCCGTGTCCCTCCTGGCTTGTACTGGCATCCTGGGAGGTGACACGAGGCTGGCTCCAAGAGGTTATCAACGCATCCTTGAGTGAGGGTTCCTTGCCTGCCTCCCTAAAAGAGGCTATGGTGAGGCCCCTCCTCAAGAAGCCCTCTTTGGATCCAGCTCTTTTGAACAACTATCGTCCAGTCTCCAACCTTCCCTTTTTGGCGAAGGTTATTGAGAGTGTGGTGGCACAACAGTTTCCCCATCACCTGGAGGAAGTTGAGTATCTAGATCCGCGCCAGTCCGGCTTTCGGCCCGGGCATAGCACCGAGACGGCATTGGTCGCGTTGGTTGATGATCTCTGGAGGGCCAGGGATGGGGGTTGTTCCTCCATCCTGGTCCTATTAGACCTCTCGGCGGCTTTCGATACCATCGACCATGGTATCCTATTGCATCGGTTGGGGAGGTTGGGGGTGGGAGGCACCGTTTTACGGTGGTTCTCCTCCTACCTCTCTGGTCGATCGCAATTTGTGTTGGCAGGAGAGCAGAGGTCGACCTCGAGACCCCTCACATGTGGGGTCCCTCAGGGGTCGGTCCTCTCGCCTCTCCTGTTCAACACGTATATGAAGCCGCTGGGTGAGATCATCCGTGGTTTTGGGGTAGAGTATCATCTCTACGCTGATGATACGCAGCTGTATATATCTACCCCAAACCACCCCAACGATGCCGTAGCGGTGATGTGCCAGTGCCTGGAAGCCGTACGGATCTGGATGGGAAGTAACGGACTCAGACTCAACCCGACCAAGACCGAGTGGCTGTGGTTTCCGGCTGCCCGATTCAACCAGCTAACTCCATCGCTGGCCATAGGGGGCGAACATCTTGCCCCTGTGGATGGGGCGCGCAACTTGGGTGTCCTCCTAGATGCCCGGCTGTCCATGGAAGATCAAGTGACAGCCGTGGCTAGGAGGGCGTTTTACCAGGTTCGCCTGGTTCGCCAGTTGCGCCCCCTATTGGATCAGGACTCCCTTTGCACAGTCACTCATGCTCTCGTGACATCCCGACTGGACTATTGTAACTCTCTCTACATGGGGCTTCCCTTGAGGTGCACCCGGAGACTGCAGATGGTCCAGAACGCAGCCGCGCGGGCAATCCTGGGTACCTCTAGGTTTACCCATGTAACACCTCTCCTGCGCGAGCTGCACTGGCTGCCTGTCGTCTTCCGGGTGCGTTTCAAGGTACTAATTATCATCTTTAAAGCGCTCCATGGCTCGGGACCTAGCTACTTGCGGGATCGGATCCTGCCCCATACTTCCTCACGGCCGATTCGCTCCCACAGAGAGGGACTTCTCCGGGTGCCGTCCACTAGACTTTGTCAGCGGGCGACGCCCAGGGGAAGGGCTCTCTCTGTGGCGGGCCCTGCCCTCTGGAATGACCTTCCCCCCGACATTAGAACGACCACGGACCTCCGCTCCTTCCGTCTGAAATTAAAAACATATTTTTTCTGCTTGGCCGGCCTGGGGTAGTCTCTCTCTATGGGGTTTTAGTTGTATAGTGGGAATTTTAGCTTAGATTGGGTATTTTAGCACAGGTACTATTTAATTTGTTTTTAAGATGTTTTGGATTGTATATTTATGGTTTTAGTTTCCCTGTGCACCGCTCCGAGTCCCTACGGAGGGAGGAGCGGTCAAATAAAATTTAAAAAAAAAAAAAAGAATAACCCCCCCGTTGAACTGATTGCTCGAATTAAGTCTGAACTACTTACTGATGAATGGTATTCCGCACACTCCGGTGATTGCACTATCGGGGATGAACTCCCTTGGATTGGTTCAAAGATTTATGTCCCTGCCACAATACGACCTTTTGTATTGCAACGAGCTCACGACTCGCGATTGGCGGGACACTTCGGGTTTGTTAAGACTATACATCTAGTTAAACGCCAGTTTTAGTGGCCTTCCCTCAAGAAGGACGTTGAATCATATGTCACCAGTTGCCCTGTTTGTACTGCTTCGAAACGAGCTCCTGGGAAGCCCCAGGGCCTCCTACAATCTGTGGCGAAGCCAGAAGCTCCTTGGAAGGAGATTTCTATGGATTTTATTGTTGACCTTCCGAGCAGCCAGGGCTATACCGTCATTTGGGTGGTTACAGATCTTTTCTCCAAGCAAGTCCACTTTGTACCTTGTTCCAAAATTCCGTCCTCCAAATCGCTGGCTAAGCTGTTCCTGAGCCATATTTACCGTTTCCACGGTGTACCTAAACGTATCATCTCCGATAGAGGTACTCAATTTACATCGCACTTTTGGAAGGAATTTTTGAGATTGATAGGCTCCTCCCAGGGCCTAAGCTCCTCCTACCATCCGCAGACGAACGGCGCTTGCAAGAGGGCCAATTCCGTTCTGGAACAATACCTACGCTGCTTTATAAATTTTCAACAGGATGACTGGGCCGACCTTCTGATACACGCCAAAGTTGCCTATAATAACTCTGTTCATTCCAGTACGAATATGACCCCTTTTAAGATCATTTACGGTCAGGACTTTGTGCCCATCCCTGAATTACCTCACGACTCGCCTGCAGTTCCCTCCCTGGCTGATTGGTCCACCAAACTGTCTTCGGTGTGGCCCGTCATAAGGAAAACTTTGGAAGAGGCGCATCAATCACATAAGTTATATGCTGACAAAAAGCGAGCGGCTCCTCCGACCTACAAGGTTGGCGATAGAGTTTTCGTTTCTACTAAACATTTGGATAGCCCTCAGAAATGCAAAAAGTTGGGCCCTAAATTTGTTGGGCCATTCACTATCACTAAGATAATCAGTTCAGTTTCCGTCCGTTTGGATCTCCCTAAAACCTACCGTCGCTTATACCCAGTGTTCCATGTTCACTTGTTGAAGCCTGAACGCACTTCGCATCTCCGCAAACCCCATCCTGATTCCCCTGTACCGATGATGGTAGACGGTCACCAACACTATGAGGTTCGGGACATTTTGGACTCCAGAGTCCGTAGAAACAAAACTCAATTCTTGGTCATGTGGAAAGACTTTCCTCCTTCTCACAATGAATGGGTGGATAAAGAGCATCTCAGGGCCCCGAAGCTTATACGCCAGTTTTATGCGAAGTATCCACACAAACCATAACCCCTTCCCTCTCTCTTCTATGTTGTTTTGTTTTTTTTGTCTCTTTTGCAGATCTAACATGCCTATTTCTCGGGCGCTTCCGGGGATCCTGCCTGTTGCTGGAGGAGGTCCGGATGTCAGCCGTCGCTTCTGATTTATTTCTATGCTGCTTGGCTGCCATGGAAACGGGGAGGGTGGGGCGCTGGGGTTTCATTTATGAATGCTGGTGGACGATTGGTGGAAGATGTTCCCGGCCGGTGTTATCTTTGGTCTAACGGTCTCACATTCCATGCTGGTGATGACCTGCCCACCTGATGTCGGAGAAGAAAGTACATTGGACAATGCTAGGGGGGGTTAGGGCTATTGGGGTGGGCTTAAGCAATAATACTCACTGTTCGCGCCTAAACTAGTTACTCTCTGCTTCACTATGGTCTGTTAATCTTGGGTATTCAGTAAAAGTAACCTTATTCATTCCAAACAATGTGTAAGTGTGGTCTTTCTTGAGTACTATAAGAAACTGACCCTGACATTAAGCAGAGAGTCACAAAAAACCACAACCTGATGTCGGAACTTGCCAAAGAGGAGCCTCCGGCTTCAGAAGACCTGCCAGCCCAAGCTCTGGGTGAGACTGTTCCAAAAGACGACCCGAGGTCAGTGATGGATTTTTTAGCTGGCCTAGATTTAAACCCAGTAACCGAAGAATCAGCAAAACCCTATCGCTGGTCAGAAGGTGTGGGAATGACGGGAGACGTAGGCTCGGGGGTCAATACCACCAGACGCCGCCGCTCCTCTCCCATGCCATCCATATCTGAGCTTTTGAAAGAAGAAAGGGAATTAAAGGAGATGGCTAATGAATTACTCCGCCAGGCCAGTGACAAGAGGGAAGCCCTGGATAAACTCTGGGGGGGGGGCATTATTTGGAAGACGTACAGAGAAAAGAGACTGCCACGGCTACTGCTCAGGAGATCAGACGAACTACCCCTCCCCCTCCTGCTCAAGCCGGCAGAGAATTACAGAGGGAAATTCGCCCCCCCCCCCGCCGAGCTGCTAAACTCCCTCCCTTGGGCATTAAGTTTGACGGTGACCCAGAAGGTTTAGCATTTTTCCTGCTTCACGTTAATGATTTTGTTAAGCACTACGCAGATGATTGTGAAGACGATGTTAAAATTAGAATTGTCTCTTTGGCCTTGGAGAATAAAGCTGCCAAATGGCTGGTTTCTCTGCATAATACTCATTCACCTTTGTTACGGGACTTTGAACGCTTTATGACTGCGCTTAGAAGACGTTTCGAAGACCCCCAAATTGAAAGAAAAGCAAAGATAAAGATGAGAGATTTGCGCCAGGGAGATATGTCTGTGCAGGAATACACCCAAATTTTTCAAGAACTTTCTGTTTTTATGGTGGGCTACAGCGACAGGGCATTAATGGATCTTTACACAGAGGGGCTAAATAAGGACATTTATCAAACGTCTGTGAACAGATACCGGCCCGATTCCCTAGATGATTGGATACAATTGGCCGGGGATGTTGAGCTGGACCAAGCCCAGTCACAAGATCCAGCCCGTTTTGAGAAGAAGAAACTATTTGAAAGCCCCAGGCCCCGGTCTCCTGATAAGGATTCCCACAAGCAGAGGGGTGGGCGCAGATCGACTCCAGCTCGCCCAGGCTCTTGTTTTCGCTGTGGGAAGGAGGGGCACTGGGCAAACAACTGCAGATCTAAACAACCGCCACGCCCACATTCTTCTACTGAGACTAGAAGACCAACTAAAACTCCAAGCATGCGCAGTAGGCCAGTGATGACTGGGGTGGAGCCACTTAACCTTTCCGCTGACCAACCTGAGGCCCAGCCCGATGACTGGGAGGGAGACTCTGCCTCCTCTGACGATAATTTGGTAAGTCGCCGATCCGGGCCTCTTTATATTCATTTAAAGCTTATAGCTCCATCTAGTGGCCGTAGCTGCAACACGCAAGCTCTCATTGATTCTGGTTGCTCCCGCTGTCTGATCAGTCAAGATCTTGTTTACGCCATGGGATTCCACTTAAAGAATTTAAAAGTACCTATTGCTTTTTGCCAAATGGATGGTTCTGTAGCGGGGGGAAATCCTGCAACCTTTGTTACTGAGCCCCTTCAAGTTTCTATTGGTGAGACACATAATGAAACTATTAATTTTATCGTGGCTCCCATAGCTGATAATGCTGTCATTTTGGGAATCAACTGGCTTCGTAAATGGAATCCCCTTATTAACTGGAAAGAGGGATGGGTGCGTATACCTTTATTGCCACCAGAACATGCCTTTACACTTTCAGATCACAACCGTGATTCTCCCCTTGATCTGACTCCTGTTAAGGAACCTGCAGGCCCCACATTAGCTCTTCCACCACCCGAAATCATTCCTGGAGAGGACAAGATTCCTAACGAATATTGGGACCTTAAAGACACTTTTAGCGAAAGGTCTTGTGATTCCCTTCCTCCTCACAGAGCTACTGATTGCTCTATCGATTTTCTCCCGGGGGTGCAACTACCTAAACCTCGAATCTACTCTATGACGCCACGTGAAATGGAAGAGCTACGCAAATTCATTGATAAGAATCTGAAACGGGGTTTCATTGAACCTGCTAGGCCACGCGTGGCCGCACCGGTGATGTTTAGGGAGAAGAAAAATGGTACTCTGCGCTTAGTTCAGGACTACTCTTACCTTAACACTATTTGTGAACACAATGTCTACCCACTTCCACTTATGAAGGACATGCTAGCTCACCTTGCTACAGGCAAGATTTTTACTAAACTAGATTTACGTGAAGCTTATTATAGAGTAAGAATAAAAGAGGGTGACGAGTGGAAAACGGCTTTCAACTGCCCGCTGGGATGTTTCCAGTTTAAAGTTTTACCTTTTGGTCTTCAGGGTGCCCCTTCTGTATTTATGCAACTGATCAATGAAGTTCTCCACGAACACCTGTACAAGGGGGTCATCGTTTATCTTGATGACATAGTCGTGTATTCGCAAACACGTGATGAACATGTTAAGCTTGTCCGTTCCGTTCTTCAAAAGCTCCGCTCTGCCGAGCTCTACGCTAAATTATCTAAATGTGAGTTTCACCAGGACAAGATTGACTATTTGGGTTATCGTATTTCCTCAGAAGGTATTGAAATGGATCCTGCTAAAGTAAAGGCGGTCACGGAGTGGGCACCCCCACGCACTCGTAAACAGCTACAAAGTTTTTTGGGTTTCGCCAACTTTTATCGTCAATTTATACCTTCATTCGCTAGTACTGCGTTGCCCATTACAAATCTTCTCAAAACGAAAGGTGAGGGTAAACCTCGGCCTAGTGCCCCCCTGAACTGGACCATGGAGTGCCAAGCTGCTTTCGAGAAACTTAAATGTTTATTTGCCGCTGAGCCTGCCCTCAAGCATCCCGATGTCAACTCTCCGTTTGTGGTTCAAGCTGATGCCAGCGATGTCGCTGTGGGGGCTGTTTTGCTACAACGCAACCAACACGGCCAACTACAACCATGTGCCTACACTTCTCGTAAGTTATCCACTACTGAACGTGGATGGGCTATTTGGGAGAAGGAAGCATTTGCTGTCCGTTGGGCCCTCTTGACTTGGCGTCATTTTCTTGAGGGTGCTCCACATCCATTTGAGGTTTGGACGGACCACAAAAACTTGGAAGCTCTCACTTCATCCCGCAAATTATCCCCGAGACAACTACGTTGGGCGCATTACTTTCATCGATTCAACTTTCGTCTCAAATATATTCCTGGAGGAAAAAATTTCATGGCTGATGCACTATCCAGGCTACCCCAATATGATGTGTCTAAACTCACGGTTATGCAACCCATGATTCCACTTATTTTACCTGCTTCTCCTGTTTCAACCAGAAGTCAATCCACTATGCAGGCTAACCCTCCCGTTGAACTGATTGCTCGAATTAAGTCTGAACTACTTACTGATGAATGGTATTCCGCACACTCCGGTGATTGCACTGTCAGGGATGAACTCCCTTGGATTGGTTCAAAGATTTATGTCCCTGCCACAATACGACCTTTTGTGTTGCAACGAGCTCACGACTCGCGATTGGCGGGACACTTTGGGTTTGTTAAGACTATACATCTAGTTAAACGCCAGTTTTGGTGGCCTTCCCTCAAGAAGGACGTTGAATCATATGTCGCCAGTTGCCCTGTTTGTACTGCTTCGAAACAAGCTCCTGGGAAGCCCCAGGGCCTCCTACAATCTGTGGCGAAGCCGGAAGCTCCTTGGAAGGAGATTTCTATGGATTTTATTGTTGACCTTCCGAGCAGCCAGGGCTATACCGTCATTTGGGTGGTTACAGATCTTTTCTCCAAGCAAGTCCACTTTGTACCTTGTTCCAAAATTCCGTCCTCCAAATCTCTGGCTAAGCTGTTCCTGAGCCATATTTACCGTTTCCACGGTGTCCCTAAGCGTATCATCTCCGATAGAGGTACTCAATTTACGTCGCACTTTTGGAAGGAATTTTTAAGACTGATAGGCTCCTCCCAGGGCCTAAGCTCCTCCTACCATCCGCAGACGAACGGCGCTTGCGAGAGGGCCAATTCCGTTCTAGAACAATACCTACGCTGTTTTATAAATTTTCAACAGGATGACTGGGCCGACCTTCTGATACACGCCGAAGTGGCCTATAATAACTCTGTTCATTCCAGTACGAATATGACCCCTTTTAAAATCATTTACGGTCAGGACTTTGTGCCCATCCCTGAATTACCTCACGACACGCCTGCAGTTCCCTCCCTGGTGATTGGTCCACCAAACTGTCTTCGGTGTGGCCCGTCATAAGGAAAACTTTGGAAGAGGCGCATCAATCACATAAGTTATATGCTGACAAAAAGCGAGCGGCTCCTCCAGCCTACAAGGTTGGCGATAGAGTTTTTGTTTCTACTAAACATTTGGATAGCCCTCAGGAATGCAAAAAGTTGGGCCCTAAATTTGTTGGACCATTCACTATCACTAAAATAATCAGTTCAGTTTCCGTCCGTTTGGATCTCCCTAAAACCTACCGTCGCTTATACCCGGTGTTCCATGTTCACTTGTTGAAGCCTGAACGCACTTCGCATCTCCGCAAACCCCATCCTGATTCCCCTGTACCGATGATGGTAGACGGTCACCAACACTATGAGGTTCGGGACATTTTGGACTCCAGAGTCCGTAGAAACAAAACTCAATTCTTGGTCATGTGGAAAGACTTTCCTCCTTCTCACAATGAATGGGTGGATAAAGAGCATCTCAGGGCCCCGAAGCTTATACTAATAATAATAATAATAATAATAAGTTGGGATTTATTAACCGCACCCTCTCCCCACAGGGACCCGGGGCGGTGCACAGGCATAATTAAAAACAATATACAATAATACAAATATTTCTTAAAATCAAATTAAATAAATCTACCCGTGCTAAAAACATAAATTAAAAACCCATTTAAAATTTATAATTAAAAGACAGAGAGAACTATTCAAGGCCAGCCAGTCGAAAGAGATGGGTCTTCAATTTTACACGGAAGGAGCGGAGGTCGGTGGTCATTCTAATATCAGGGGGAAGGTCGTTCCAGAGGGCCGGGCCCGCCACAGAGAGCGCCCTTCCCCTGGGCGTCGCCCGCTGACAAAGTCTAGTGGACGGCACCCGGAGAAGCCCCTCTCTGTGGGAGCGAATCGGTCGTGAGGATGTGTGGGGCAGGATCCGATCTCGCAGATAGCTAGGTCCCGAGCCATGGAGCGCTTTGAAGATGATAACTAACACCTTGAAGCGCACCCGGAAGATGACAGGTAGCCAGTGCAGCTCGCGCAAGAGCGGTGTTACGTGGGCAAACCTAGAGGTGCCCATAATTGCTCGCGCGGCCGCATTCTGAACTAACTGAAGCCTCCGGGTGCACCTCAAGGGGAGCCCCATGTAGAGAGAGTTACAATAGTCCAGTCGGGATGTCACGAGGGCATGAGTGACTGTGCGAAGGGCGTCCCGATCCAATAGGGGGCGCAATTGGCGAACCAGGCGAACCTGGTAAAACGCCCTCCTGGCCACGGCTGTCACTTGCTCTTCCATAGACAGCCGGGTATCCAGGAGGACACCCAAATTGCGCGCCCCATCCACAGGGGCAAGATGTTCGCCCCCTATGGCCAGCGTTGGAGAAAGCTGGTTGAATCGGGCAGCCGGAAACCACAGCCACTCGGTCTTGGTCGGGTTGAGCCTAAGTCCGTTACTTCCCATCCAGATCCGCACGGCTTCCAGGCACTGGCACATCACCGCTACGGCATCGTTGGGGTGGTTTGGGGTAGATATGTACAGCTGGGTGTCATCAGCGTACAGATGGTACTCTACCCCAAAACCACGGATGATCTCACCCAACGGCTTCATATATGCATTAAACAGGAGAGGCGAGAGGACCGACCCCTGAGGCACCCCGCATGTGAGGGGTCTCGGGGTCGACCTCTGCTCTCCTGCCCGCACAAATTGCGATCGGCCAGAGAGGTAGGAGGAGAACCACCGCAAAACAGTGCCTCCCACCCCCAACCCCCCCAGCCGATGCAATAGGATACCATGGTCGATGGTATCGAAAGCCGCTGAGAGGTCTAATAGGACCAGGATGGAGGAACATCCCCCATCTCTGGCCCTCCAGAGATCATCTACCAACGCGACCAATGCCGTCTCGGTGCTATGCCCGGGCCGAAAGCCGGACTGGCGCGGATCTAGATAGTCAACTTCCTCCAGGTGACGGGGAAACTGTTGTGCCACCACACTCTCAACAACCTTCGCCAAGAAGGGAAGGTTGGAGACTGGACGGTAGTTGTTCAAAATAGCTGGGTCCAAAGAGGGCTTCTTGAGGAGGGGCCTCACCATAGCCTCTTTTAGGGAGGCAGGCAAGGAACCCTCACTCAAGGATGCGTTGATAACCTCTTGGAGCCAGCCTCGTGTCACCTCCCAGGATGCCAGTACAAGCCAGGAGGGGCACGGGTCCAATGAACATGTGGTGGCTCGCAGTCGCCCACGTAACCTGTCCATATCCTCGGAAGTAACGGGGTCAAACTCCTCCCAAACAAGATCTCCCTCGTGGCATCCCACTGGGCCATGAATGGGGGCTAGCTCACTCTGTATCTGGGCGGTTTTCTCCTGCAGAAAAATCACAAATTCCTCTGCCCTACCCTGTAACGGGGCTTCCCGCTCCCTCTGTTGGAGGAGGGAACGGGTCACCCTAAACAGGGCGGCAGGGCGGTTTTCTGCGGATGCTATGAGGGTGGCACAATGATGACGTTTGGCCACCCTCAGCGCCACAATGTAAGTCCGTAAATGGGCTCTTACCTGTGTCCGGTCAGATTCAGAGCGGCTAGCCCTCCATCTTCTCTCTAGGCATCTCTTGCGGCGTTTCATCACCCGCAGCCCCTCAGTAAACCAAGGGGCCAGGGTGGTTCGCCGCCGCGAGAGAGGCCGCAAGGGCGCGACCCGATCCAAGGCTCCCACGGCCGCACTATTCCATGCGGCCGTGAGGTCCTCCATCGGGGCGCGGGTCAGGGATACAGGAAATGGCCCAAGCGCTGTCTGGAACCCATCCGGGTCCATCAAGCGCCTGGGGCGGTACCAGATTGGTAACTCTGGTTCCGCCTCCCCGCGGAGGGGAGCAGCGGTCGGAAAGTCGAGTCGGAGAAGTGAGTGGTCTGACCATGACAAGGGTATGATGTCTATGTCCCCTGTACCCAGATCACTCTTCCATTGGCCCGAGACGAAGATGAGGTCCGGCGTATGTCCACCCTCATGGGTGGGGCCATGAATTACTTGGGTCAGGTCCATGGCCGTCATGGAAGCCATGAACTCCCGAGCTACCACGGATGATTCGCCCAACGATGGCAGGTTAAAGTCCCCCATAACTATAAGTCTGGGGGTCTCCACTGCCACCGTAGCGATCACCTCCAGGAGCTCGGGCAGGGCTGCTGCTACATAGCGGGGAGCCAGGTATACAACCAGCAAGCCCAACTGCCTCCCTAGGCCCCACTTCATGCAGAGGGACTCACAGCCAGAGGTCTGCGGCACAATGGTCTCTCTCGGCTCCAGGCCTTCCTTGATAATGACCGCTACCCCACCACCCCTGCCTAGGGCCCGGGGCTGATGAAATGCGCGGTAACCTGGTGGGCACATTTCAACGAGGGGATGACCTCCCTCGTGGCCCAACCAGGTCTCCGCTATTCCTACCAGGTCCGGCTCCCCCTCTGACACAAGGTCACTAATGAGGGGGGCTTTGTTGACAACGGACCTGGCGTTGCAAAACATCAGCCGCAGACCCTGGCTCTGTATTCCCTGGCCACCTAGCCTGCGAGGGTTGTGGCACCCGACCGTCTGTAACCAACGGCTGCGTGCCACCAACCGGGAGGATGAAAATTGTCTCCCCTCGGTCCTGCCCCTCCCCACGACCCTCTGAATTGGTATGCCCTCCTGAGGAACGACTCGAATATCCCCCTGCCTTTCGCCTTCCGCTTCCCGCCGTCGACTGCTATCCTGGCCCTTACTACTAATTGCTGTTTCCATCTCCATCTGTCTATATCTACCCCCCTCCCTTGAACCCCCTAAAAAAGATAATTTAAACAATTTCCTAACTAAAAAACCCCTGAGACCGCGCTTCGCCAGTTTTATGCGAAGTATCCACACAAACCATAACCCCTTCCCTCTCTCTTCTATGTTGTTTGTTTTTTTTTGGTCTCTTTTGCAGATCTAACATGCCTATTTCTCGGGCGCTTCCGGGGATCCTGCCTGTTGCTGGAGGAGGTCCGGATGTCAGCCGTCGCTTCTGATTTATTTCTATGCTGCTTGGCTGCCATGGAAACGGGGAGGGTGGGGCGCTGGGGTTTCATTTATGAATGCTGGTGGACGATTGGTGGAAGATGTTCCCGGCCGGTGTTATCTTTGGTCTAACGGTCTCACATTCCATGCTGGTGATGACCTGCCCACCTGATGTCGGAGAAGAAAGTACATTGGACAATGCTAGGGGGGGTTAGGGCTATTGGGGTGGGCTTAAGCAATAATACTCACTGTTCGCGCCTAAACTAGTTACTCTCTGCTTCACTATGGTCAGTTAATCTTGGGTATTCAGTAAAAGTAACCTTATTCATTCCAAACAATGTTTAAGTGTGGTCTTTCTTGAGTACTATAAGAAACTGACCCTGACAGATGTGGCCTCAGTCTGTTATCACCAAAAACTAACGGTCTTGCATTCCACTGTGATGATGTTCCTGAGCAGGAAGTACACCTGATGTCGTGACCGGCTCTGCATTGGACAATATACTGGGGTCAAGGGGGCTAAGGGCTGGGTTATGCTTTGCTATGTATGTTAAGCGCCTAAATGTTTCATTCCTTGCTTGACTTTCGCTGCAGTCTTATCATATTCAGTAAAAGTAACCTTAAACTTTCCGAATGAGCTTAAGCGTGGTCTTTCCTGATTTATGATGGAAGCAGGTCTGACAAAAAGCAAGGAATCCAAATTACACTCATCTCTGAGCTAAAAACTTCAGCAGTGAGTGAGAAAAAAAAACCCCTAAACATCAAAGAATGTCGGACGCTGGGAAAGATGAATTGCTGGGAGCAACTGCACCTGATACAGCCTCCGCTCCAAGTCCAGACATCCAGAAACCAGATACCAAAGATCCCAGGTCAGTCATTGAACACTTAAAGGCCCAGAGGGCTGAAAATAGTACTTTCAAAAAGGAACTATTGGATACCCGGAAGCAAGTGTTGGAGAACACACAGAAGAATGAAGAATTGGAAGGAGGGTTGGAGGGGGCTAAGGGAGAGATTAAAAATGTTTCTAATGAGGTGGGGGAAATAAATGGGCATGTGTCTAGGATAGATATGGAAAGAATGACATATTTTTTGAGATTTCAGAATGTTCTTGAGGAATCTGGTGAATGCCTGCCTGATCTTATGAGTACAATTTTAGCAGACTATTTACAAAAACCTAAGGATGAGATCAGGGGGGACATTGACCTAGCCTATAGAATTAATTCTGCATATGCCAGGATGAATGAAGTGCCTAGAGAGATACATGTGAAATTTGTTAGAAGGTCAACCAGAGAGGAAATCCTGAAAGCGCAGAGAGAGAAACCTTTAACTTATCAACGAAAAACGGTCACTATCTTGAAGCAGATCCCTAGAAAAATTAGAGATTCAAGAAGGAAATTTTCCTTCTTGTCTAAAACCTTGTTTGATCACGGGATTTGGTTCAAGTGGATGACACCTGAAGGGATGCTGGTGTTCTGGGAAGGAGGAAGAGTGAGGATTAAAACAGTTGCTGAGGCGGAAGCCTTTTTTAAAAAACATTCCTCTGTCCTGGGGGAAGATCCAGGGGGGATGGAGGGGGCCACGGCCCCGCCTACGGGGGGCCAGGGAGGAGAGAAAGAAGATACAATAGCCAAAAGACTTAGATCAAAAAAATAACTTTGCCTTGATTTTTCTTGAACAATTTTGGATAATATTTCTATCCGGACTTTTTGTAAATGTCTGACAGCATGGAAGGGAGAATTTAGGTAAATGTACTTGCTTTCATCTTGTAGTGGTATGGAAAATGTTTTCTATGTTAACTTTTTTAATGTGTATTTTGAGGTCTCGGAAGGTCCGACGACTCTGACGTGAATGCTCTCAAAATTTCTTTGTAACCATTACCCTACCCTGTTAAAAAATGTAAAACCAATAAAACTTTTTCAATATAAAAAAAAAAAAGAAACTGACCCTGACAGATGTGGCCTCAGTCTGTTATCACCAAAAACTAACGGTCTTGCATTCCACTGTGATGATGTTCCTGAGCAGGAAGTACACCTGATGTCGTGACCGGCTCTGCATTGGACAATATACTGGGGTCAAGGGGGCTAAGGGCTGGGTTATGCTTTGCTATGTATGTTAAGCGCCTAAATGTTTCATTCCTTGCTTGACTTTCGCTGCAGTCTTATCATATTCAGTAAAAGTAACCTTAAACTTTCCGAATGAGCTTAAGCGTGGTCTTTCCTGATTTATGATGGAAGCAGGTCTGACAAAAAGCAAGGAATCCAAATTACACTCATCTCTGAGCTAAAAACTTCAGCAGTGAGTGAGAAAAAAAACCCCCTAAACATCAAAGAATGTCGGACGCTGGGAAAGATGAATTGCTGGGAGCAACTGCACCTGATACAGCCTCCGCTCCAAGTCCAGACATCCAGAAACCAGATACCAAAGATCCCAGGTCAGTCATTGAACACTTAACGGATATTAGCCTGGGTGGTGAAATTGAAGATAAATCTGTTCGTCACCGATGGTCTGAGGGAGTGGGCAGAAAAGGAATGTTTGAAGAAACCCCTTTGGGAGTAAATACTAGATGCAGACGGGGCCCCTCCCCCCGCTTCTGGGAAGTGCCAGAGGATGAATTTCTTCTAAGACAGAGAACGCAGAAACTAATTGCAGAAGCTGATGAACCAAGCCACCTTCGGAGATAAATAAAGGCACCAGAAAAACTGATCCACGTACCAGGCCAGCAATGTCGGGGATGGAGCCACTGGACCTTACTACCAACTATTATGAACCAGGGCAGGATCTGAATGACGGAGAAGGAGGCCGCCTCTGACGAGGAATCGGACAAGCATTGGGTGAGTTCCCGGTCGGGCCCCATGACTATTCCCCTTAAGCTAAAAATGCCCTCTAGTGGACATTTCTCAGAATTACTAGCCCTTTTGGATTCTGGATGTTCACGATGCCTTATAAGCCAAGATCTAGTACAACAACTAGGAATTCGCCTTAAGACTTTAAAAGTGCCTATCGCATTCTGTCAAATGGATGGATCGGTTGCGGGGGGAGGTCCAGCTCAATTTGTTAAAGAACCACTTGAGTTGGTGATTGGCGATCACCATAGGGAAACCATTCATTTCATTGTTGCTCCTATTGCAGACAACCCAATTATTTTGGGATTAACGTGGTTGCGGAAATGGAACCCTGTCATAGATTGGAAAGAGGGTTGGATACGTATCCCCCTAAGTACGCCCCCCCCAACCCTAGGTGTGGACCCGGCTCCGGGGGCCCCCCACCCCAATGAAAGCGTGTCGACTGACCAAGTGGCAACCGTTTTGGAACAGATACCAGGGGAAGAAAAGATCCCTAAAGAATATTTGGATTTGAAAGACGTTTTTAGTGAAAAATCTTCTGACAAGCTTCCACCCCACCGCTCCACCGCTCCGTTCAATAAAACCTCCACAGGTTTTATTGAACCTGCTAGGCCTCGAGTCGCGGCTCCTGTTATGTTCAGAGAGAAGAAAGACGGCCAACTCCGCCTAGTGGTGGATTACAGGAACTTGAACATGCTCTGTGCTGAAAATGTCTACCCCCTCCCCCTCGTGAAAGATATGCTCGCCCATCTAGCGAGAGGTAAGATTTTTACAAAACTGGATCTCAGAGAAGCTTATTATAGGATTAGGATTAAAGAAGGGGATGAATGGAAAACTGCTTTTAATTGCCCGTTAGGTTGTTTTCAATTTAAAGTTCTGCCATTTGGCCTACAAGGTGCGCCAGCGGTTTTCATGCAACTGATAAATAAGGTCTTACATCAGCACCTGTACAAAGGCGTAATCGTATATCTTGATGACATCCTTATTTACACGGAAACACGTGAGGAACATGTGAAGCTTGTCCGTTCTGTTTTGCGCAAACTGAAGGCGGCAGAACTATATGCTAAACTCTCAAAGTGTGAATTTCATCAAAGCAAGATCGACTATCTAGGATATCGGATTTCATCAGGGGGTATTGAGATGGATCCTGCTAAAGTAAAAGCAGTGACTGAGTGGGCCCCGCCTCACACCCATAAACAATTACAAAGTTTCTTGGGTTTTGCAAACTTTTACCGCCAATTTATCTCCTCTTTTGCAAGTATTGCTCTGCCAATTACGAACCTACTAAAAACAAAGGGTGAAGATAAACCATGGCCTAGTAGACCCCTGAACTGGTCTATGGAATGCCAAGCTGCCTTCGAAAAACTTAAACGCTTGTTTGCAGCGGAACCTCTTTTAAAACACCCTGACATGGATGTGCATTTTGTCATACAGGCTGACGCCAGCGATGTGGCGGTTGGCACTGTTCTACTACAATACAACTCCAACTCCATCTCTGCATGCGCATGCACGAGATGGCGGTCTGCTTCTGAGCTCCGTGGAGGTCGCAGAGCTCCGAGGCTGCTAGCATGAGATGCCCGGCTCGTAGATGGTCAAAAGGGCCGGGCCCAGTGAGCTGACCACCCTGGCTGTCGATCGAGACCAGAAGGGTCTCCCAGGGTGGTCAGGTGGCTCAATGGCGAGATCGGGGGACGCTCCGGGGACACTGGGCCGGTTGCCGGATGCCGAACATGCTGGAGGGCTGGAGCCGGATGGAGGGCTGGAGCCGGATGGCGAGGGCGGCGAGCGGCGAGCGGTGCAGAGTCCTGGCTGCTGGGATGGCACTTGTGACTCCCAGGAGGCCAGGAGACCAGGAGCGCCAGGAGCGCCAGGAGCACCATCGGCGGTATGGCGGTATGGCGGTCTGGAGGCTGGAATGGTGGGCGTCTCAACGGAGACTACTTAACAGCTGAGCTGGGGGCGCCGGAGCTTGGAGTGCGGGCCGATTGCGGGGCCGAGAGACCGGGCCGACTGCGGGGCCGAGAGACCAGGCCGCTTGCGGGGCCGAGAGACTGGGCCAACCGCGGGGCCGAGAGACCGGGCCGAGCAGCCTGGCGGCCTGAAGAGCAGCCAAGCGGCCAAAAGAACAACTGGCCCGATAGGCCATGAAACATCTAGGCCACAGCTGAGATACCAACCAGTGGCCAAAAGAACAACCACGCCGAGGCCTGGGATGAGACTGGGCTTAGGCCAAAAAAATCACCGATGGCCGAGGCCCATGAGTCGAATGCTGGGGGCTGGGGGCTAGAGGAGGCCGTTGAAATCTAGGCTGCAGTTATGGAAGAACATAGGCCGCGGGCTTGTTTTGAGTCGAAGGCCGTGCCCGCCCACCAGACTCACCTTGCATGGACCAGTTATCATTATCAACTATCTCCACTACCCTCGATTTTAAGAACTATTTTAAGAACTATTTTAAGAACTATTTTAAGAACTATTTCTAAGAACTTTCTTGAGCCAGATACCATACTCTCCTGGAATTATATAAACCTTTCAGGAATTTTAATATATTTAATATTTATTGTATAATATCTAGCAGCCAGGATGCCCATATAAGTAATCCGCGACTCATTTTATATCCATTGTATTTATCTATTTTATACCTATTTATATCTATTTATGTATTCTAGAGCAGACCTTATTCGACTGCGAGAATCCCCTTACTCGCAGGTATGGCCCTCCGCTTTAACGAGGGCCCACCTTGATGAGGGATTATGTAATCAAGAGAGGTGGGCAAAACACAGATGTAGGGGTTTTTTAGCTAAATGTTTGATTCGGATTTTAGGGGGTCTCAGGGAGGAGGGTGGGGTTAGTCAGGCTGGGGGTGGGAATGTTACTAGGTCGGTCAGCAGAGTGAAGAAGGAAGCGGAAGGGTCCATTAACAGGGGGGATACACAAGTCATTTCCATTGAGGGTCTACCCATCAAGACGGTCGTAGGGAGGGGCAGGTGCGAGGGGAGACAGGTTTTTCTTTCCCGGTTGGGGGCACAAGGCCGATGCTTACAAGCGGTCAGGTGCCACAACCCCTGCAGGCTAGGTGGTCAGGGATTACAGAGCCAGGGTCCGAGGCTGATGTTTTGCAATGCCAGGTCCGTGGTCAACAAAGCCCCCCTTGTCCACGACCTTGTGTCGGAGGGGGAGCCGGACCTGGTGGGAATTGCGGAGACCTGGGTGGGCCACGAGGGAGGACTTCCCCTCGTAGAAATGTGCCCGCCAGGTTACCGCGCGTTTCATCAGTCACGGGCCCTAGGCAGGGGTGGAGGGGTAGCGGTTATTGTTAGGGAAGATCTTGAGCAGAGAGAGACCACTGTACAACAGACCACTGGCTGTGAGTCCCTCTGCGTGAAGTGGGGCCCAAGGAGGCAGTTGGGCGTGCTGATTGTGTACCTGGCTCCCCGCTACGTGTCAGCAGCCCTGCCCGAGCTCCTCGAGGTGATCGCCGAGATGACAGTTGAGACCCCCAGACTGCTGGTCATGGGGGATTTCAACCTGCCATCTGTGGGCGAATCATCCGAGGTAGCTCGGGAGTTCATGGCCTCCATGACGGCCATTGACCTGACCCAAGTAATTCAGGGCCCCACACACGAGGGAGGACACACGCTGGATTTAATTTTTGTCTCTGGTCAGTGGAAGAGTGATCTGGGTATAGGGGACCCAGCCATCATACCCCTGTCATGGTCAGACCACTCACTTCTCCGGCTCAACTTTCCAATCGCTACACCCCACCGAGGGGAGGCGGAACCTGCATCGCCAAAATGGTTCTGCCCCAGGCGCCTGATGGACCCGGATAGGTTCCAGATGGAGCTTGGGCCACTACCTGTGTCCTTGACCCGCGCCCCGATGGAGGACCTGGTGGCCGCGTGGAATACTGCGGCCACGCGGGCCTTGGATCGGGTCGCGCCCTTGCGGCCTCTCCTGTGGCGACGAGCCACCCAGGCTCCTTGGTTCACCGAGGAGCTGAGGGTGATGAAACGCCACAAGAGACGCCTAGAGAGGAGATGGAGAGCCACACGGTCTGAATCTGACCGAACACAGGTGAGAGCCCATTTAAGGACTTACCTTGTGGCGTTGAGAGTGGCTAAACGTCATCATTGTGCCACTCTCATCGCGTCCGCGGATAACCGCCCTGCCGCCCTGTTTAGGGTGACCTGCTCCCTCCTCCAACAGAGGATGCGGGAAGCCCTTTTGCAGGGTAGAGCAGAGGAATTTGGGGAATATCTGCAGGATAAAATCACTCAGATTCGGAGTGAGTTGGCCTCCACCGAAAGTGCTCCAGTGGGATGCCCCGAGGCACATCTTGAGACAGTTTTGTGGGAGGAGTTTGACTCTGTTACTTCCGAAGATATGGACAGGTTACGTGGGCGACTGCGAGCTACCACATGTTTATTGGACCCGTGTCCCTCCTGGCTTGTACTGGCATCCTGGGAGGTGACACGAGGCTGGCACCAGGAGGTAGTGAATGCTTCTTTGGGTGAGGGGTTCTTGCCTACCGTCTTGAAAGAGGCGGTGGTGAGCCCCCTCCTCAAGAAGCCTTCCCTGGACCCAGCATTGTTGGTAAATTACCGTCCGGTCTCCAACCTTCACTTCTTGGCGAAGGTTGTAGAGACTGTGGTGGCACAACAGTTCCCCCGTCACCTGGAGGAAATTGATTATCTGGACCCGCGCCAGTCCGGCTTCCGGCCCGGGCACAGCACCGAGACGGCATTGGTCGCGTTGGTGAATGATCTCTGGAGGGCCAGAGATGGGGGTTGTTCCTCCATCCTGGTCCTATTAGACCTCTCGGCGGCTTTCGATACCATCGACCATGGTATCCTATTGCATCGGCTGGAGGGGTTGGGGGTGAGGGGCACCGTATTGCGGTGGTTCTCCTCCTATCTCTCCGGTCGATCGCAATTTGTGTTGGCAGGAGGGTAGAGGTCGACCTCGAGACCCCTCACTTGTGGGGTGCCTCAGGGGTCGGTCCTCTCGCCACTCCTGTTCAACACATATATGAAGCCGCTGGGTGAGATCATCCATGGTTTTGGGGTAGAGTACCATCTCTACGCTGACGACACGCAGCTATATGTATCTACCCCAAACCACCCCAACGATGCCGTCGAGGTGATGTGCCGGTGTCTGGAAGCCATGCGGGCCTGGATGGGAAGGAACAGACTCAGACTCAACCCGTCCAAGCCCGAGTGGCTGTGGTTCCCGGCATCCCGGTACAA
>CM077650.1:20800824-21003324 GCA_039707465.1 Rhabdophis nuchalis | reverse complement strand
AAACTGGATTTGCCAAAAACTTATCGTCGGCTTTACCCGATTTTCCATGTCCATCTATTGAAACCTGAACACACATCTTATCTTCGTCGACAGCAATCTGATCCCCCACCGCCTTTATTAGTAGCTGGTGAACCCCATTACGAAGTACGGGACATTTTGGACTCTAGAGTTTGGAGAAATAAAGTGCAATACCTAGTGTCTTGGAAGGACTTCCCTCTGTCCCATACCGAGTGGGTGGATAAATGCCACGTTCGGGCCCCTAAGACACTGAAGAATTTTTATGCAAAATATCCTGACAAACCTTAACCACTGCTGTTCTTTTGTGTCTCTGTTTTGTGGTTGTCTCTGTCCCTCTCGGTGTTTTTGTATTGTTTGTGTTTTATTGCAGGACTGACGTCCCTTTTCTGGAGGAGGGCCGGATGTCAGCCTCCGCTTTTTGGTTGCTTTGGCTGTCATTTTGAAATGGAGGGGGGGGGGCTGTCTGAATACTAAGTGAGCTGGTGAGGGATGTGGCCTCAGTCTGTTATCACCAAAAACTAACGGTCTTGCATTCCACTGTGATGATGCTCCTGAGCAGGAAGTACACCTGATGTCGTGACCGGCTCTGCATTGGACAATATACTGGGGTCAAGGGGGCTAAGGGCTGGGTTATGCTTTGCTATGTATGTTAAGCGCCTAAATGTTTCATTCCTTGTTTGACTTTCGCTGCAGTCTTATCATATTCAGTAAAAGTAACCTTAAACTTTCCGAATGAGCTTAAGCGTGGTCTTTCCTGATTTATGATGGAAGCAGGTCTGACACTTGTTCTGAAAAAATACACTAACAGACGCTCTGGTAAAGGGGGTATTCTTCCAATGACTCTCCTAAATTCGCGGATGTGCTCTTTAATGGGGCGGCCCCTCTGCTTTAGGTCGCTGAGCTCATCTTCTGCATAGAGGTCCTCCTCCACCCCCTCAAATCTGGCCTCTAGCAGTTGTAGGAAATCCTCTACATCTTGCAGTTGGAGGGCTCTCCTCTTGTGAAGGGCTGCTAGCCATTCCCTTGCTTCTCCCTCCAGTCCCTCTGCGATAGCATTCACTATGGCTCTGGGGGATGAGTAGAGGTGTCCATAGCATTCCAGGTGGGCCTCAGCTGAGTCAAGGAATAGAGCTAATTGGTCTGAGTCCCCATCAAATTTCCCTCTGAACGGGGGCGGTTCAATCAGCAGTGCCCTTCCCTCCTCCTGTCAGCCTCTGTATGCTTGTGCCTGATATGGCTGGCCGTCTTCCTCTCCTCTAGTTTCGAGGGAGGGAGGGGTTTTCCCACTCTGGGCTGGTTGCCTGTTGTGTGGGAGAGGCCTTGGTTTCAGTCTCGGACTCCTTCTCCTTTTGTTGGGTGGAGGGGGGTGGCTGTGCTCCCATCTGCATCTCCTCCCCTTAACAGGATCAGATATCTCTCCCCTCTTTGGCAGCATGATGGATCCTCATCAGCCAGAGAGGTCCATTTAAAAACCTCCCTCTGTTGGTCTATTGCACTCTCCAGGGGTTCCATCTGGAGTTTGGGGAGCCTGGCTTGTGTCCAGTCCTAACTCCAGTCCACCCTTGTTAATTGCTCGAGACCCTTTCCTGTGTCTGGGGGCTAGGACAAGGGATTTTCCATCAGTACTTATCTTCTCTTGCTTCTGCTTCTGAGAAAGGCATCGCTGCATACCTTCAGCTGTAATCAATCTCTTGTTGCCTGGTTTTTCTCTCTGTGCAGCCCAAAGATTAAGGGGGAGTACTCGGAGAGCCGGACTTCAGGAAACCCGGAAAAAAAAATTGGACTCATGGCTATCTGTGAAGCTCCCAAGAGAAAACCCCAATTAATTCACGGCCTCAAGATAAAGTTCAAAAAAAACATCCATTTATTAGGATTAACATCTTGACTGAACTTCTGGTGTAGCCATGACTGAAAGTTATTTGATGGCTTCTGAACTTTACCCCCCTATGCCCCCTCCCCTCTGCCTGTCATAAATCACGTTCCCCAATTAGCATTGAAAGTAAATCTATGCATGCACAGTCACAGGTCATCCTGAGATTCCCTTTCCGACCACAGGAATGTCAAGAATTTTAACTTCGTTAGGGCAGCCTGATAATCATCATGGCAACGCTGGAACGTTGACACTAGCTGTACCCGCCATGCGTTGCTGTGGCCAAGTTTGGTTAAATGAAAAACTTCCCCCCCATAGACACTCTCAGCGACCCCCTTCCTTCTCTGCCTCGGTTTCCCCTCCCCTCCCTCTCTTACTCTACCTACCTTCCTACCTTATTTCTCCCTCTCTCTCTCTCTATCCCTCTACCTACCTACCTACCTACCTACCTGCCTCCTGTATTTCTCCCTCTCTCTCTATCCCTTTACCTACCTACCTGCCTCCTGTATTTCTCCCCCTCTCTCGCTATCCCTCTACCTACCTACCTACCCTTTGTAGTTACTGTTAATTCAACAAAATTGTTGAACATGATCCAGTGATACCAGGTTTTCAAAGTCTGATAGTCATTTATCAAGAACCTTACTAACTAGTAACTTAGTAAAGTCAATAAAATTTAGTAACTACTTCACTGTTCAGTAAATTCTTAATCTGATGGATGGGCTTGATGAAGTGATACCAGTTTCCCAATGTCTGGTTTTAAGTCACTTAGCAGGAGTCTTAAATCACCACATTCAGTAATCTGGAGTTGATTTCTTTGCTTGGAGAAAAGTTGGATGACCACACTGAAGCCACATTCCAAGTATGATGTTGGAAATGCAACAAGGAGCTTCTTAACCACTGTCCATAGTGCAGGATAGCGAGCAGAAATTTCTTTCTGTAACCCAAACTCTTGGTACGATTTCTTGAACTTTGGCTTCAGCTCAATGTCATTTTGCAGCTCTATGAGTTGTTCCTCCACTTTCCCATCTTCCTCAATATCTGAAAATGGATTTATCACCCAATCTGGAATGTCCATCAAAAGAAGATCCTGATATCACTCAGACATATCTTTATGCAGCATGTCCAAATGGTCACAAAACACTTGAAGATCATCATTTTGTATACCACCTTTCTCTTCTAGCTCAGACAAGCTCGGAAATTGGTATAGCTTGCGACGGCCTATATTGCACTTGAAGAGAGTTAGCTTTGAAATAAATGTAGAGATGACAGATTTGGCCCTAATAAGATTGACCTCATTTCCTTGCAACTGCAAATTCAATTCATTGAACTTTGCAAATAGTTCTGATAAATAGGCAATGTCATGTTCAATGTTCCTCTATTTTTCCCCAGAAACCAGACACTTCTGCTGTGTAGACACACACACACACCAAAAGTGTCTGGTTGGGGGGGGGGGGGGGGAGGAACATTTGGATATACATTTTGAATTAACCTGGGAAGAAAATTGCTAAAATCACTTTTAGCTGTGTTCTGCATTAAGGATTCATGCAGTAGCATTTCTTGTTGAATTAGCAGAGTAATATTTAATTGTCCCTGCACTAAAATCCCCATATTAAAACTAATGATCCCTAAACCCTAAAAGGTCGAGACTAACCTAGGCCGGCCAAGCAGAAAAAGTGTGTTTTTAATTTCTGACGGAAGGAGCGGAGGTCCGTGGTTGTTCTAATGTCGGGGGGAAGGTCGTTCCAGAGGGCTGGGCCCGCCACAGAGAAGGCCCTTCCCCTGGGCGTCGCCCGCTGACAAAGTCTAGTGGACGGCACCCGGAGAAGTCCCTCTCCGTGGGAGCGAATCGGCCGTAAGGATGTATGGGGCAGGATCCGATCAAAGGTTTTCCACTGGCCCTTTCAGAAAGCAAAATACATGTCTCTATATCAGATGTTGTCTAGTCTTTAGCCTCTAGATCAGGGGTCCCCAACCTTTTTTGCACCAGGGACCGGTCTCATTTTAAAGAAAATTCTGCGGACCGGCTGGCCTAGAGGAGGAGGGGAGAGGGGGAACAGGCAGTGCATGCGCACGCGGGGGGGGGGGGGGGGGAGTCGGCTCACTTGGCCCTCTAGGGCAGTGGTGGGCAAACTTATTATTCAATAGAGCCAAATATCAACAGTACCACTACTGAAATTTCTTTTGAGAGCCAAAAGGTGTGGCCTGTTTTGTGGGAGTGGCTCAGTGGTCATGTGACCCAGTGGGCGTGGCTAATTTGGAAAATGTGGTGAAGCTCACTTAACGGTCTTGCTTAGCAACCAAAATTTTGGCTCAATTGTGGTCATAAGTTCTTTCTTTCTTTCTTTCTTTCTTTCTTTCTTTCTTTCTTTCTTTCTTTCCTTTCTTTCCTTTCTTTCTTTCTTTCCTTTCTTTCTTTCTTTCCTTTCTTTCTTTCTTTCTTTCTTTCTTTCTTTCTTTCTTCCTTCCATTTCTGGCTGGTCTTTGGTCTTCTGAAGATGGTAAAAATGGATTTATGGGCACTCATTATATATAAAGGCAGCCCATGACTCCTGGTTTGAATCCAGGAAATGACTCAGAGGATGTGATTCCTTTGAAATGACCACTGGGAGAAAAATAGATCTTTAACCTGGTTAACCAAACAGGTAGCTTGAGGTGGAAGGAAATAGGAAAATAGATTTCTTCCTTTCCTTTCCTTTCCTTTCCTTTCCTTTCCTTTCCTTTCCTTTCCTTTCCTTTCCTTTCCTTTCCTTTCCTTCCTTCCATTGCCTCCCTCCCCCTTCCTCCATTCTTTCCTTCCCTCCCTCCTACCCTCCATCCCTCTTTCTTTTTTTTATTTCTTTCCTTTCCTTCCTTCCTTCTTTCACCCCTCCCTTCCTCCTCCCTCCCCCTTCTTTCCTTCACTCCCTCCCTCCCTCCATTCATCTTTTTTTTCTATTTTTCTTTCTTTCTCTTTCTCTGTTTTTTGTCTCTCTCTCCTCCCTCCACCCATCTCTGTCACTCTGTGTGTGTGTGTGTGTGTATGTGTGTCTGATTCCCTCTCTCCCTCACTCTCTCTATTTCTGTCTCTCTAAGTCTGTCTCTCTGTGTGTCTGTCATTCTCTCCCTCCCTCCCTCCCCCCTGGGAAGCAGCAGAGGGGCCGGCATGTCGGCTGGGGAGGTCTATAGCTGCCTCATCCCGCAGCGAGCGGGCGGGCGGGCGGAGGACCCGAGCCTGCGGCTACCTTAAGCCGAGGCCGTCCGGGCGCCACACGAGGCTGGAAGGGAGGTGGGCATGCGGCGCCCGGATGGCCTCGGCGGCGCTTAAGGTAGCCGCAACTCGGGTCCCGCCCGCCCGCTCGCTCGCTTGCTGCGGGATGAGGCAGCCGTTACCTCCTCAGCTGACATGCCAGCCCCTCCGGGTAGCCCCGGAAAGTGCGCCGCGGTGGCCGTCGGAAGGAGCTGGTGGAGGCGCGCTCAGCCATCCTCTGCCCAGGGGGCTGCTCCCTCCTCCTCCTCTCCGGCCCGGTTCCTATCCAGCCGCAGACCGGCACCGGTCCGTGGACCGGGGGTTGGGGACCCCTGCTCTAGATGGCAGTGTTACCTCCTTTTCCCTCTGCTTAGTCTTCCTTCCTTTGTAGAGCTCCTTTGTAAAACTCCGAACTCCAGAAGAGAAGAAGGGGGGGGAATGCTTAAAACTTATGATGGTTAAAAATATGTCAGAGACTCAGAGAAAGTTACTTGAAAGCTTGGCAGGTTTTGAAACAGTTTCTAAAGTTAAATACTTAGGAATACAAATTGCAGAAGTAAATACAAAACTCTTTTCAAATAACTATGAAGTGTTGTGGCAACAGATACAGAAGGATCTTCAAGCTTGGAAAAAGCTACAACTATCTTTGCTTGGAAGGATTTCAGCAATTAAAATGAATATTCTACCTAGGTTTATCTTTTTATTCCAGATGATACCGGTGCTTAAATCAGATAAAACCTTGTCAGAATGGCAAGTAACATTAAATAAATTTGTTTGGAAGGAGAAAAAACCGAGAGTAAAGATGAAGATTATGCAAGATACTCGTGAAAGAGGTGGCCTTAGACTCCCAAACCTTCGATTGTATTATGAAGCGGCGGCTCTGACGTGTGTGGCAGACTGGTTTGGGAAAACAAAAACTGAGCTATTGAATTTAGAAGGTCATGACCTTGTTCTGGGATGGCATGCATATCTGTTTTATGAAGATAAGGTGGATAAAGCGTTTAACAATCATGTTCTCCGAAGTGCCTTGATGAGAATATGGAAGAAGCACCGGCCCAATTGGGATTATAAAATACCGCTTTGGTTGGATCTTGCAGACATCATGTGGATTACAAATACTAAGTCACTCGGGGGGTGTTTATATAAAGATGTGCTTATTTTTGACGGGGTCGAATGGCAGTTGAAAACTTTGGAACAACTGTTGGATGTAGGAATTACTTTAAATTGGTTACATTACATACAGCTACAGAAGAGATGGAAAGAAGATCGTAAGGTCGGCTTTATGGATAAAGAAGTGGAGCTGACCAAGCAGATAAAAGAGACTGGCCCAAAACATGTTAAAAGAATATATAATGTACTGTTAGAAAGGGATTCAGAAAGCGAGTTGGTCAAGGACTGCATGATTAAATGGGCACAGAACTTTGATGAACCCGTTATGTTGGATACGTGGGAAAAAATATGGGTTCAGAATATTAAATTTACACAGTCACAAAGTTTAAGGGAGAATTTTTATAAAATGTTTTATAGATGGTATTTGGATCCTAAGAAATTGTCATGTATGTATCCTAATTTTCAACCAAAATGTTGGAGATGCGGGTGTTTAGATGCTACCTTTTTTCATGTATGGTGGACTTGTAATAAGGTTAAAGCTTTTTGGATAAAAATATGGTGGGTTATGCAAAATGTATTTAAGAAAAGATTACTATTCACCCCGCAAATGTTTTTACTGGGCATAACTAAGGATTTTCTTAAAGGGGGAAAAAAATTGTTTTTGTATATGGTTACAGCAGCGAGGTTGTTGATTGCTCAACATTGGAAAAAAGATTTCTTACCGACAATTGATCAATGGATTCAAAAAGTGGCGGGGTTTGCCGAAATGGCAAAAATCTCAGCTTTTTTAAAAGATCAGAAACAGGAGAATTATACACAGGAATGGGCAAAATGGATTAATTATATACAGAATAAATATCAGACAGGGAAATACCATGTAGCCTTTAGGTAAGAATGTTTGGATTGATAGGTGAATAGATTAAATAATATTTGGGATGTTTGGAATTTTTAAAGTGGTATAGCGGAAGTCAGGGGGGTGGGATTGATTGGGAGGTAGGGGTGGGTTAGGGTGGAGGGTGGGGAAATATATGTGGATAAGTAATATAGAGATGGGAATAATGGGACATGGTTATGTTATGATGTGTACATGTTGAATTAACTTAGAAGAGGGTGTTAGGGAGAGATTGATGTATTATACACTAAATTTATATCATGTCTGTCGGGTGGCGAGGGGGTATAATATTTAATATCTGAATGAGAACTTTGTTTTAAGATGGGGGAGGTGAGGGGTATAATTTTTGTAGGTGATTTTATATTATATGTTGGGGGGGGGGTAAAAAGGGGGGAAAACTTGTCTGAATAAAACTTTTGCAATAAAAAAACAAAAAAAAAACTTACGATCCAAGTGTTGTGAAGCAAGAAACTCTTAATCACCGAATGCAAAAGATGAAAAAAACAGAAGAAGGGGGGGAAAAAGACCAGTCCAGTTTAAAAGTGAGAAGCATTTGTAAAAGGTCCATCCATAGATAGCAAACAAAATTAAAATAGAAGGGATAACACAATAGTTTTAAACCAGGTTAGTCCGCCGCTAGCTTTCTTCTGTCTTCAAGTTTATTTAACTCCAAATCTTTTGGGCTTTCTCTCTTCTTTAATAATAAAAAATCTGTCACCGTTTCGACACACCTTCTCTCTAGCACGTCCTTTGTTTCAGGGGCTTGTCCCAACTTCACGCAGCCATCTTGGCTGCTTCTCTTGTAGCTGGCAAAAAGAGCTTTCTCCCAGACCTATCAGGGAATTGCGATGCTCCTGAGGTCAACAGGACGTGCTCTTCCCTATCACCATTCCTTCAGAACGATTCAGGTCCAAAAGGACCATCCAGACAAACAGAGATATCAGCAGCAATCCAGGAGCTCCAGGATTGCATGCAGTATCCGACGGTGTTAGCAACTCTGGGTTCAGAACCAGTGTTCAGACTCTGGTCCCCTTAACCAGTGTTAGCAAATGAATGCGGAATAGTGTAATTCACCAGACAGTAACGAGATACGTTGCTGTAAACCACAAACAAACTCTAAAACAGTGATAGTAAGAAAATAAATAGTCTTTACTTTGTAGCAACTAAAATGCTTCTTCCGACTAACTTCTCAAACAATGATAACAGTCCTACACCAAACAGAGTTTATCTTACAGTGACGCAAACAAAACCTCCTTCTTCTTCTCAAACGGCAATCAGGAAAACACAGGATCACAAAGAATCGAACAGGGAATGAGCTTGTGATTCTGAGCTTGCTTTATAGTAGAGCTGTATAATTACAGCCAATCAGATTATAAATCAGTTCTTAAAGCTACACAATTCCTTAAGAACATAGGCTCATATATATTGCCAACCCAATATAAGGCTGAATATCCTAACATACTCCCCCTTGGGTTGATCAATATATATTTACATCCTTAATCCTAAAGCATCACAACACTCCTTGTGCTTTATTGCTCCTTGAGCTTTCGTAAAATGGTCAGCCACATTATTTTCTGACATACAATAGACAAGTTTTACCATTTCACTCTTAATACACTCTCTTACATTTAAATACCTAAGATCAGTGTGCTTTGATCTTGTCTTTACAGCTATATTGGTAGCCATTTGTATAGCTGCCTAATTGTCCTCATATACAGTAACAGGACACCTTACTTTTATACCTAAATCTACCAACAATTGCTTTACACTTATTAAATCAGTACATAACAATGACAGGCACGAAAATTCTGCCTCCATTGTAGACAGGCTAAGATGCTTCTGTCTGATGGAATGCCAACTTATTAATGATCTCCCTAGAAATATTGCAATCCCTGAGGTAGACTTTCTCGAGTTGTCAGTGGCAAAACTCGCATCTGCGTACGCTGTTAATTCCAACTCCCCTGCCGGTTCCAAATATAATGCATGATGCATAGTATTTTTCAGATATCTCAATATTCTCTTTGCAGCTTGCCAGTGCCTCTCATTCGGTTCTGCACTATACCTCGCCAGTTGGTTAATGCTGTAGGCAATATCAGGCCTTGACCAATTGCTGATATACATTAGACCAGGGGTCCCCAACCCCCGGTCCGCGGACCGGTGCCGGTCCGTGGCTTCATAAGAACCGGGCCGCAGGGCCGGAGAGGAGGAAGAGGGAGCAGCCCCCTGGGCAGAGGATGGCCGAGCACGCCTCCACCAGCTCCTTCCGACGGCCACCGCGGCGCACTTTCTGGGGCTACCCGGAGGGGCCAGCATGTCAGTGAGGAGGTTACGGCTGCCTCATCCTGAGCGGGCGGGTGGGCGGAGGACCCAAGCTGCGGCTACCTTAAGCACCATCTGGGCGCGCACGCCCCCTCCCTTCCAGCTGCGTGTGGTGCCCGGACGGCCTCGGCGACGCTTAAGGTAGCAGCAGCTCGGGTCCTCCGCCCGCCCGTCCGCTTGCTCGCTCGTTGCGGGATAACCTCCCCTCTGCTGCTTCCCGGGGGGGGGGGGGAGGGAGAGAATGACAGACACACAGAGCGACAGACTTAGAGAGACAGAAATAGAGAGAGGGAGAGAGGTAATCAGACACAAACACACACACACAGAGTGACAGAGGTGGGTGGAGGGAGGAGAGAGACAGATACAGAGAGAGAGAGAGAGAGAGAGAGAAACAGAGAAAGAGAAAGAAAGAAAAATAGAAAAAGATGAACGGAGGGTGGGAGGGAGGGAGTGAAGGAAAGAAGGGGGAGGGAGGAGGAAGGGAGGGGTGAAAGAAGGAAGGAAGGAAGGAAGGAAAAGAAAGAGAAAGAGGGATGGAGGGTAGGAGGGAGGGAAGGAAAGAAGGGAGGAAGGGGGAGGGAGGCAATGGAAGGAAGGAAAGGAAAGGAAATAATCTATTTTCCTATTTCCTTCCACCTCAAGCTACCTTTTTGGTTAACCAGGTTAAAGATATATTTTTCTCCCAGTGGTCATTTCAAAGGAATCACATCCTCTGAGTCATTTCCTGGATTCAAACCAGAATCCCAAATAGTCATGGGCTGCCTTTATATATAACGAGTGCCCATAAATCCATTTTTACCATCTTCAGAAGACCAAAGACCAGCCAGAAATGGAAGAAAGGAAGAAAGGAAGGAAGGAAGGAAGAACGAACTTATGACCACAATTGAGCCCAAAATTTTGGTTATTTTATTTTTCTTTTTATTTTATTAAATTTATATCCCGCCCTTCTCCAAAAAGGACCCAGGGCGGCGCACAGGAATTTAAAACATACAATATAACAGAATATAAAATTTAAAAACATATTAAATTCCCATCCTGTGCTAAAATCAATTTAAAATCCCCAAATTAAAACTGTCTAAAATAGTCACAGCGGAGGGTTACGCTAGGCCGGCTTGATGGAAAAGATGTGTCTTTAGACACTGGCGGAAGAGACGGAGGTCTGAGATGGTGCGAAGTTCAGGGGGTAAGTCATTCCAAAGGGCAGGGCCCGCCACAGAGAAGGCCCTTCCCCTAGGTGTCGTCAGTCGGCATTGCCCGGCCGACGGCACCCTGATAAGCATTAAGTGAGTTTCACCACATTTTCCAAGTTGGCCACGCCCACCGGGTCACATGACAACTGAGTCACTCCCATAAAACAGGCCACACCTTTTGGCTCTCAAAAGAAATTTCAGTAGTGGTACTGTTGATATTTGGCTCTATTGACTAATAAGTTTGCCCACCACTGCCCTAGAGGGCCAAGTGAGCCGACTCCCCCCCCCTCCCACGTGCGCTTGCGCCGCCTGTTCCCCCTCCCCTCCTCCTCCTCTAGGCCAGCCGGTCTGCAGAATTTTCTTTAAAATGAAACCGGTCCCTGGTGCAAAAAAGGTTGGGGACCCCTGCATTAGACTACCTATCAGCGATTGGTATATCCCTCTGTCAAACAATGGGCTCTCTGTGTCGCTATTAATGAACTCCTGACCCAATCGAGTTTTTGATGGTTTGCATAGCTCCATGTTATACCTTTTTAATAATGCGTTGATCTTTTCAGTCTGTGAAATCTTAAAGCCTTTACCGGTCTTCTCGATTCTTAATCCTAGGTATTGCCATATTTCCCCTAGGTTCTTTATTCTGAAATGGGCCTTTAATTGATCGACTATGCTCTCTGCATTTTGCTGTGTTTTTGTTACCAGAGCTATGTCATCGGTGAACAGCAATAATAATGCTGTCATACCACCCCTCTCCATTTTGAACAGACATGGATCTGCCAATCCTGCATTGAACCCTATTTTCTTTAACGCTTGGACAATACACTGGTTCCACTCAAAACCAGATTGTCTCAATCCATATAAACTCTTAAGCAACCAGCATTGAGGTTGTTTATCTTCCTCATAACCCATTGGCCTCTGCATGTATATTATGTGCTTTAACGGTGCATGCAAGTATGCTGTCTCCACATCTAGATGATTGATGACATACTTGTGTCTAGCTGCCCACACTAATGCTGCCCTGAGAGTTGTTGCTTTAAGACTTGGTGCATACACTTCGTCATAATCAGTTACAGCCTGATTAAAACCCTGTGCCACCAATCTTGCTTTGTATGTTACCTCTCCTGATACTCCTGTCTTTACCTTATATATCCACTTCGATCCAATTATGTTCTTCCACTGTGGTATAGCAACAGGCTCGTAAACGCCCAGATTCTTTAATGAGTTCAACTCCTTATCCATCGCAGCTCTCCACACCTTTTGATTGTCTTTTGGGTATGTAGTTAGTTCAGTGTATGTTGCAGGAACCTTAGTTGTCTGATATACCATAGTCTCCTGATAACGCCCAGGTGGCCTGGTTTCTCTCTTCGATCTCCTCGGCAGTTCAGGACTCGTGGATGGGCTCTCTACCTTTATTTGTTCCTGCTCTATTTCCTCCTCTTGAGTAGTATCTACTGTTTTCTCCTCTCCTACATGTGTATTGTCAGTTCTGGTCTCAAAATTTATTTCCTTACCATTCTCCAGCTTATCCCAGTTCAAATGCTCCATGAACTTGGCATTAGCACTGCAACCCATCCTCGTTGTGCCTTTTTGCCAAAACCTGTAAGACTTATGGTTTGCATTGTAACCCACAAAGATCAATTGTTGAGCTCTACATTGCCCCTTTTGTCTTAACTGTGATGGTATATGTACCCAAGCAGGTGACCCAAACGTGTGAATATAACTCAGATCAGGCTTCCTACCATGCCACAATGTATATGGAATTTTACCTGTAGTCGAATTCACGACGTTGTTTAAAATATTGTTTGCACATGACATTGCCTCCCCCCACAAAGCTATCGGTAAACCTGCATCATTCAGCATGGCTATTACCATGGCTTGCAGTGTTCGACCCCTTTCTCCAATGCGTGCTTTGCATTGTGGAGCAGAACACTTGTTTTATTCCCAGTGTACCTAACATGGTTTTAACCTTGTTATTAACAAACCCCTTTCTATTATCAGTGACTATGGTTACAATCTTTCCCTTTGCTTTTCTCTCGGCAAACCTTACCCAGTTTCTTAACTTTTCAAATGTTTCAGCATTGTTTTTAAGTAGATAGCAAAATCCATACCTGGAATAATGACCCTGTATACTTAGTAAATAGCAAGCTCCCCCTAAACTAGCCTTCATCGGGCCTATAAGATCAGCAAACACTACTTCCAGTGGCTTCGTCATCTTAAACCCATCTAACCTGTTTGCAGGGGCTTGTTTGCTCTTCTCTTTGTTACACACATTACAACTCAGATATTTGTCAAATGGTTTCAACCTTAAACCATTAACCATCTTTCATCCTTCTCTAACAAACATTCATTCTCCTTGAATGTAACCGTATAACCTAGCTTAACTAAAACTCTAACAGACAGTAAATTAAACTTTAGCTTAGGAACATACAGCATATGCAATTCTTCCTGAACATATTTACATTTAGCCATTCCTTCCCCAACTGCTTCTAACTTCCATCCATTGGCTAATGAAACCTTGTTACTTGAAGGATACATTTTTCTAAAATTTCCTCTGTGGGAAGTTACAACCATCTCTCTCTCAGAAAAATGAAAGGCACTAGGAAATATTGAAAAGGCAGAATACTATTCTACCCCAGATGTGAAAAGGAAGAAACATGTTTTGATTCCTGCAGTTTCCTCCCCCCCCCCCCTTTGTCAACGGGCCATTAAGCAGCCTGGGCTAGTCCACTTTACATAATAAAGACTTCTCCCCTTCAGCTCCAGAGTCATGGGATTAAGGTAAGACTTGCCTTACCAAACCTGGACTCAGCCCATGTGAGCCTGGCAACCAATCAGAGTACACTTCTTACACAGGAACAAGAAACAGATAGGTGGGGCCAAACAGTTGATAAAAAACCCTGCAAGCCCCTTGCTCAGCCCTTCTCTTCCTGTCCACCAACATTGAAGCATGTAAGCACCTTTTCTGGTCAGGACTCCAGCCATGTGGTCCTGTCCACCATTAAACCATCTTTCCAAGCAGCCTCCATGTCTCCAGTGTCTTCTTCCCCACTTGGAGCCAAACCCAGAAGGACATTTCCTTACTACAATTGGCGACCCAACAAAGGGACCTGAACTAGCCTAACCAATGGATGTGGCCCAGGTGAAAAAGACACCCATGCCGGCACAGACCTCATTGAGTCTGTGGGTGGACTTTTACCTGGTCTTTAGCCATCTGGATCTAGGTTTTAAAGGGGTTTTGAGTTTGAGCTCAAAGGCTGCCTGGAAAGAAGGTGAGTACCTCTAAATTTTAATTCTCTAATTTAATTTAAAGCATGGAAAAGCATGAGAAATGTGTGTATGCCTGCATGTGTGTGAGTGAGTGAAATCTTTCTCCCAATCACAGCTGGATCTTAGTTCCTCTGTGTGTTTTACCAAGAGAACCTGGAAAGTATTAGGGTCAGGGCAGAGCACAGGACCTTCTGTTAGGGAAAAGAGAGAGTGTGTGAAAATGGATGGAAAAGTGAGTGATTTTTTGTTGTTGCTGCTTTTGTCCTGTGAGAGCAAAAAGGCAAAGACCCAGAAAGAGTAGAAAACAGTGAAAAGAGTAGAGGTGCCGGTACTACTGCAGAGGGGCAGAGGTCCTCACAGATCACTTTTTTGATCTGCAAAACCCAGGTGATTCCCAAGGAAGGGGCCATTTACTTTGAGGGAATCAAAGTCCTTCCCAGAATCTTTTTTTTCTGAAACTTATGGCGGGTGGTCACCAGGCTAGGCCAAAGTGAGCCCTACATGTAAAGGGTCATGGGAAGCATTAGCTCGTGGGTGCCACAGATGCCCTCGGAGATTTCCTTAGATGTCAAGAGTTTGGCTGAGAGCAAGGAAATTGTGTGAGAAACGGGCTTTGCTGAAAGATGATACAGGAAAACTAATTTGGCTACATAAGGGTACTTAAAAGAAAAAGGGAAAATGTTGGTTTCGGTTCTTTTCTGTTGTCTGTCTGTCTCTTTCTCTGTCTTCAATGTAACCACGTGGTTTATTTGTTAAGATTTGTGCCTTCCCTAATTTAAAAGATTTGTGCTGAGAATGCCTTTGCTCAGTTTGTCGGGGCCCAGAAAACTGAGCTTAGGGGGAGGGGACTCTTTATTTTGCGTCTGTATGGCCAACAGAAACAGAATAAAGAAATATTCTTCCTTCCTTGTATCTTTAAGTAACAACCCAGAAAATGTTTAAGTTTATTTACAAGAAAAGTTTTGTCCTTGAATTTATTGTGTGTTTAAATGTTTTTACTGAATCCAGGTCCTATTTCTTATCTGAGATCCTCTTGTTACCAGGTTATCTATTTATTAACTGAAGGTTTTAATTTTCAAACTGTGCTTGCAAGCTATCTACCCCCCCCCTCTTAATCCTCCAACGATGCCTTTTCTGTGGGGGCGGGAACCTTGTTATGTCTTTCAGCCCTGGAAGAATGTATCCTGCGAGGTGAGTAGAGAGAAAAAATTTTTTTCCCTTTAAGGAGGAGTGTTGCCTTGTGTGTGAATCACTACTAAAGGTTTGCCTTCAACCTGAGTAAAAACTCTGCACATCTATCTGGCCAACTACTCTTAAGTCCTAAGGTAGAATAGGTGCTCTTACCATTTTCTTCCCTATTTCAACTTGAGTTCCTAATCTAATTGTGTGATGCTATTCTGGATAGGTTGGACTGTTTATCCCTTTGTGTAAAGACAGATACAAAAAGAAGTTAAATTGTTCTGCTTTCTCCCTGTTGCATGTCACCTTCTTGCCTTCTCCCAGCAGTGGACCAATTCTTTCCTTAACTTTTTTCTTGTTTTTAACATGTTGGAAGAAGATTTTTTGTTAATTTTTACTTTTGTGGCAAAGTACTTTCTTCATTGTAAGCTTTAGCTCTCCTCACTTCCTCTTTGCAGGCTTGGGCTATTTGTTGATATTTTGCCTTAGTTATGCCCCCCTCTTTCCACTTTTTTATACCTTTTGTGTCTTTAAATTTGTCAGTGCTCTTTATGCAGCCATGCTGGTTTCTTTTGGGAACTGTTATTTTTCTTCTTCATTGGTATCATGCTATACTGAGCTTTTATAATTTTTGAAAATTTTCCAGACTTCCTGGGTGAGCTGATCCCTGACATAGTAAATGTACATTTTAATACCATTTTCATTTTTGAGGTCCTTTTGTTTTCTTTGTGCTATTGTTTTAACACTTTTTGTGTGTGCCTCTGCTAATGGTTCTAATCCTGTCTTGTCCTTTCTTATTCTTCTGCCCTAAAGTACTTCCCCTGGGGCAGAGGTGAGCCCTAGTGTCTTCTATTGTATTTCTTATTTTTGCATTTTTGCCCCAAGCTAATGAGTCTTTGTTGTCACTCCAACCTTTTGCTATTGAAGAGGTAACTTCTTCCTATGCTTCCTGGGTCTTTTGTATTATCTTGTACTCTGCAACTATTTCTAATGGCCCTGATATCCTGGTAATTATTCTCAGGAAAGTTTCGTTTAGAATGTATGCTGGCTTTGTTATTCTAGTGACTTCAAGTTTTGGTTATGGCCTGTATTGGCCTTCCTAATACAACACTGTTCTGGTGAAGTTCCCTTCCCACAGTTTTGTTTCCCAGTTGACATCTAGGTAGTTAAAATCTCCCATTACTATTGTGGTGTGCTTCCTACATATCTTAGTTAGCTGGCTGAAAAAGAAAAGGTTCATCTATTTCCTCTGATTGGTTGGGTGGCCTCTAGTATATACCTATGGCAAAGTCATCCCCCACCAACCTTTAATATTGATCTAAAAGCATTCAAGATAGTTCTCATCATTGTTATGCTCTATGTCTGTAGATATTTCTTATATATACTGCAACTCTTTCTCTTCGTTTATTTGGTCTATTTCTATTAAATGATTTAAATCCTTCTAGCTGTATATTCCATTTGTGGGTTTCATCCCACCAAGTTTCTGTAATGGCAACAATATCCTATCTGTCCTCATTCACTTGAATTTCTAATTCACCCTGTTTACTCCTCATACTCTGTGCATTGGTGTATAGACATTTGAGTCCATTCTGATTGACCCTGTGTTTATTATCTGCATAAACTGTTATGCCTGACTGTCCCTATTTTCTTGCCACTTCTATGGTTCATGCACATGGCTTGGCAATCTGTGCACTTAATGCTAAGTAACTCAGTCCCTTTCTTGGATGGGTGCAAACCATCTCTTTTGTACAGTTTTCATTGGACCAGCTGCAGACATCATGACTAAAACCAAAGCCTTCCCTTTACACCACTCCTTTAGCCACATTAAACGCTGCTACACATTGGTCCTTCCCCTTCTATTCCATATACTGGTAAAACCTCTGAAAAGATAAGCCTACAACCTGTGCAACTAAGTTCATACCCTAAGCTCTGGAAATCATTCTGTACAGAAAGAGCTCACCTGGATACCTTAAAAAAAGGTGTTGCAGCAGTAATAGTTGCCTTTAAAAAGAAAAGTGAAGCTCAAGAGCCCCCACCCAAATGCAAATGATGTGTTAATGAAAGTCTCCATAAATCTTGGATCTTTAAAACTATGCCAGCGTGTGCTGGGAGATCCAATCAGAACCCTGGCTGAATGCAAACAATGTGTGGACAAACATCTCTATACATTGTCTCTATACATCTTGACCTTTAAAATTATGCCAGCGTGTGCTGGGAGTTTAAGATGGATATAGAAGAATTTGGGTCTTTAAAAATTAGCCAGCGTCTGCTGGCAGGCCCAATTTAGAAACACCACAGGGCGGGGACAGGTATTAGCAATCTAGTGCTTAAGGAGTTGGAACAACGGGCATAATTTTGAGCAAAAGTAATAAATTTAGCAGGTAATAAAGAGGTAAAGCCTGTCTGAATGGAAGACCTAGGTAATTGGGCTTGATTAATTTGATATAATGTCTGATAACATTCTTAGCTGTGCATGAAGAAAGAATGAAATAGATTTTTTTGTGTGTGAAAGTAATTTACACAAGCAGTCTGATTGCAGTGCAAATGTGAGTATGTTGATGATAACAGTTGGTGTGAATGTACTTTGATTCCCTTTCATATAAAGAAACAGTAAGTTACAAGGGTGTTGTTTTTTTTAATGGTATCTCTCTGTGTGTGTGTATGTGTGTTACCATTTGCAAACCTGAAGGGAAAGGTGAGATCCTCTAATAATACAAAATGGAGCTCAGTGGCTTGTGTAAAAGCTCCCTGAAATACTTATAATATTGATGGGCATGAGCAAGCATAAAGGTATGAATACAGTATGAATGTGCGTGTGTGTCCCCAATGCCCTGAGGGATTGATAAGTGAAGGGATCCAAAGACCTGCGATTGCCTGATACCCCCCCCTCTTCCTTCTGGGTCATCCTTTGAAGGGAAGCAGGAAAGGGGAGAAGTGTGATTGTCTGCTCATTTAACCATGAGTGCGTGTGTGAGATGCCCCAGTGATACCTGTGAATGCCTCTGTGCATCTGCCCCCCCCCTTTTTTTTTCTCCCTCCTTTCTTCTAGGTCATTAAAAGCGGCAGTGGGTTTTTCTGCTCACTGTGACCATTTTGTTTTCTCTCTTCTGAGACATTTGGGGTAAATGAGTGACCTGCTCCTGCACCTTTACCTTTCTCCATTGTGATCTTTTTTGTCTGCATATAAAAGCTATGCAGTTACATTTCTTTTCTGCTCTGAAGATAATTTTGATTTTTTTCTCTTCTAGAAATTTTGAGGTTTAAAATGCTGAATTAAACCTACCAAAAGAAATGTTTTTGAGAGATTTTGCTAACACATGTAAATGTTTTAACATACTGAATGAGAATTTGATTCCATCTGAATGGAATCTGAGATTTTGGAGTGCTGACTCAAAGTACCCTTTTTTATGTTTGATAGTTTTATTTTTATTTTTTTAAGTGGTTTGTCTCCCCCTTTTACACCTGAGAGCATTTTTAAATGCTTATGAGTCAAGGTGCTCTACCCTATGAGATTTTGGTTTTTTTTGTTTACAACACAAGTTGTTTTCCTTTTGGAAATGTACTCATTTTACTGCAAGTGTTTCAATCATAGTCAGTGGGAATGTCATGTTCCATGAAACGTATATCATCTGCCTTCTAAAATAATGTTTGGATTTCCACGCTTGGACAGTATCGGGGAAAATTCCACAACATGAGACTAAAGATCTGCCTGTAAAAGAACTGTATACTTGGCCTCTCCTCTTCTTTACCTCAGAAACAAAGGACTGCTAGCTCAAACGATAACTCTCAGATTTGCTGCTGGTGATTGCCTCCTGATAAAACCTGACAGGAAAAACTTTGCCAAGCCTGGGACAGACTCTACCAAGTTTGATTGACCACTCTTACCAGCAAGCCAAGCTAATGCCATCCAGCAGACATAAAAAGTGACCCTGAGATGAAGAAGTCAAGACCAAAAGGCTTTTTCAGTACCTAGAAGACAGCTGTAAAGACTATGGGGGAGGGTGGAAAATTGATTGTAAGGTTTTCTTTCTCTGCTTCATTCACAGAAGTTTGTTGTAAAGTTTTCTTCCTTTCTCTCATTTATATTGTACTCAGTTTAATGTACATGTAAGAATTGTATTTCACAGTGGCTGGCACAGCAAGATCTGAATACCTTAGATTTCTGTCTGGTGAGAGGGAAATTCTTCCAAACTGTAGTTTTGTATTATAGAAGCAAACACACACACACACACAGAGAGAGAGAGAGAGAGAGAGAGAGAGAGAGAGAGAGAGAGAGATACTCAATTTAGAACTAGATTAAAACTATGTCTCAACACAAAGCTTCTCTAGGATGATTTTCCCCTGCCAAGAAAGACTAAGCTTAGGGGGAGGGTCAATTCCCCTCAGGCAATTCCCCCACTTGAAGAAGAGCAGAAAGGATCTCCAAAACCCAAAAACCTTGACTGATTGGCAAATGATGATGCCCAGTAAAGCAGGATATGCGGCACTGGTGGTCCCATGAGTAGGAGTCCCAGGGCTCATTGGGTGTAATTAAAAGAAAATATATGGATTGGTTGGATTGCACATTTGCTAAACTCAATTTGGCCTCACTAAAATAAAAGCTAGGACAGGTTCAAGAACCATCCCTTGGAATTGAGCAGCCTGTAGTCACTTAAAGGCAAAACCATGGTTGTGAAGAATTTTGGGATCTCTGCTTACTTAAAACCTGTCTGGAAGCTCACAGAAAGTCATATCTGATATTAATTGGCATGGAAAATTGGACACTGTAAATTTCTTTCCAGAACTTGTGCCCCGACTGCTAGACCTTCATGGTTGAAAGCTCTCTGGGGGTCACTGAAGGAATTCTTCTGTCTCTTTCAATGCCCTTCCATCAGAAAAATTATAAGTCTCCCTGATCTGACCAATTTTAATCTTTTGTCAAAAACATGTGCGTTCCACTCACATGTTTTGAAAAAAAAAAGTAGGGATTGTGGGAAGTTACAACCATCTCTCTCTCAGAAAAATGAAAGGCACTAGGAAATATTGAAAAGGCAGAATACTATTCTACCCCAGATGTGAAAAGGAAGAAACATGTTTTGATTCCTGCAGTTTCCTCCCCCCCCCCCCCCCCCCCTTTGTCAACGGGCCATTAAGCAGCCTGGGCTAGTCCACTTTACATAATAAAGACTTCTCCCCTTCAGCTCCAGAGTCATGGGATTAAGGTAAGACTTGCCTTACCAAACCTGGACTCAGCCCATGTGAGCCTGGCAACCAATCAGAGTACACTTCTTACACAGGAACAAGAAACAGATAGGTGGGGCCAAACAGTTGATAAAAAACCCTGCAAGCCCCTTGCTCAGCCCTTCTCTTCCTGTCCACCAACATTGAAGCATGTAAGCACCTTTTCTGTTCAGGACCCCAGCCATGTGGTCCTGTCCACCATTAAACCATCTTTCCAAGCAGCCTCCATGTCTCCAGTGTCTTCTTCCCCACTTGGAGCCAAACCCAGAAGGACATTTCCTTACTACACCTCTATCTCTAGTGATACATAGTGAGGCTCCACTGTCAATAACCCACAAATCGTGGTTCACTGATGCCTTACTAGAAGTAGTTACATTACATTTGTGTTTCCTCTCTCTAACCATGTTTTGTGGTTTACCTCTTTTACAATACTTAGCTATATGGCCCTTTTCCCCACAATTAAAACATTTTACAGTATATACATGGTTATTTACATTTTCATTTACATCAACAGTTTCTTGCTCAGCTCTAAGTTGTTGCCTTTCCACTCGCCGCCTTGACTCTTCTAACAGACCCGAAGAGATGTTGGCTAATGTAAGTTCTTGTTGAGGCAGCACTTCAAATGATGTTACTACAGCATCGTAGCTTTCATCCAGTGATGAGAGTAGTATGTACACCTGCTGCTGGTCTGTAAAATTCAGTCCCTTTTCTTGCAACTCTAGAAACATGTCCTTCATGCAGTTAATATGAACTAACATGTCTCCTTCCTTGCTGAGCTTTGTCCTAAACAGTCTTCTGGTTAAACGTATGTGTGCTCCTACAGTGTCACGAACATACAGTCTCTTTAAATTCTCCCAGCATCTTGCAGCAGAAACTTCACCCCGAATATTCACTAGCTGGGAATCATCAAGTGTTAAACCTATGATGCAAAGTGCCCTTTCGTTGTTTTGCTTAAACTCTGCAAGTTTTCTGGCATCTTCGGCATTATCCTCGCTCCAGGCAGTCACATCCGGTGGATTCGCCACAACCTCCCATAGCCCCTCTCTGTGCAACAGTAGACTGCACTTGGTGGACCAGGAAACGTAGTTGGTGCCATCCAGCCGCCTAATAAGTGACAAGTTTGAACCCAGGACTTCTGCCATCTTCACCAGAGTAGTTTGTTGTGTTTTAGCAACTCCTCTATAACTGTAAACCGGTATTTACACTGTGCAGTCTGGGCCCATAACCAATGTTAGCAACTCTGGGTTCAGAACCAGTGTTCAGACTCTGGTCCCCTTAACTAGTGTTAGCAAATGAATGCGGAATAGTGTAATTCACCGGACAGTAACAAGATACGTTACTGTAAACCACAAACTCTAAAACAGTGATAGTCAAGCCCTGCCCCCCTTCCAGGTCCTTCTCAAGGTCTCCCCACCCCTGACAACCTCCAGTCTTCAGGGCCTCTCCCACACTTCTTTCCATGCCGTCCCCCTATGCTCAGCCCCAGCTCTTCTTCCCGTTTCCAGTATCCAATTTTCCATGCCAATTATTTTCAGTTGTGAGATATCACTTTCTGTGAGCTTTCAGTCAGGTTTCAAGCAAGCACAAGTCCCAAAATTCTTCACAGCCATAGTTTTCCTTTAAATTACAAGCTGCCCATTTCAAGTGTTGTTTCTTGAACCTGCCTTAGCTCTTACATCCAGGATTTGTAAGTCCAAACTGAGGTTAGCCAGTGTGCAATCCAGGCTTTTTAGTATTTTTAAAATTACACACAATGAGCCCCGGGACTCCTACTCATGAGACCACCAGTGCAACAAATTGTCAGTCCTTGGGCTGCCATTTGCAGCACGCACAATATCTCCTCCTGTTCCTGGTAGCATCTCTCCATTCTGCCTGTTCCCACCAGGTTACCTCCATCTGGCTGCTGGCTGCTTCCTCCTCCCTGTTGGCAAGGCACAGCAACGTCCTCCCCATCTTCTTCCTGATCGGCAACAGAATGCTTGGTCAATAATGTCATCACTGTGGGGGTTTCTGTTTACACTGCTGCTGCAGGCATATTCTTGGAGTTTCTATGCCTGGGCTGAACTGACAGCTGGACTGATTGGAGCTTTAGTGTTATGTATTTGCTTTGTGAGAGGGAATTAGGCTTATGGGTGGTAGTGGCCGCAACCTGGAGTAAGGGTGGGTGGAGTAAGGGTGGGTGGAGGTGTTTATGGGAGGGGTAGTTATTGGAGGAGTTGTGTGTATATAAGTGGGTGGAAAGGAAACCTGGTTAGATCCAACTTTGCCTGTATTATTTACTACTAGCTGTACCCGGTCACGCGTTGCTGTGGCCCAGTTTGGTTAAATGGCCAGCCAACCTGTGTACACACAACCACCGTATAACCCACCTACTGTACTTCTTACTCTCTCCCTCTACCTACCTACTGTAGAGTTATGGTAATAATGATACAAACTTGTTGATTAATAGAAACATTTGCTTTCTGTAACACACATATATTATGCCTTGTATTTGTAATGATTATGCTTGCATGCTGTGGATTCCTTTGTGTCCTGGGGCTGATTTCCTGGGGTCCTGTTATTGGGGTCTGTAAGATATCTGGCAAATGTCAAATCCTGTGATAAGATCTGAAATCTTCATATGCCACCTCTGCTTCCTTCAGGAAAAGAGAAGATGAAATTCCAGAACAACCTTCTCACCTTGTGTGCTGCTAAATGGGCAATTAAGCAAACAGAGAAGGGAAAAGATAACAAACCTTTTGAGCAAGGAAGGATGCAAATCTGAGTTAAGATATATGATCCAAGTTTTACAATGTTAGGTTATATGACTTAAGGTTTGACTTGAAGTTTACAATGTTGATTAGAATGATTTAGAATAGCTAGAGTAATTAGAATTCGAAGAACAAAGATCCTTTTGAAGATCAAACATCTTTTCGTGTATAAGAAAGGACACTGCACCCTTGAGTTTTGTAGTTGAGTAGTTGAGTTTTGTAGATCTTTCCCACCATGTCCCTTGTACATACATGGGTTTGGGATTTCTTACCCAGAACTTTAACTTTGATCAAAGAATAAAGTCTGTTTTCTCTATTATTCAAGCCTCCGTTTAAGTCTCTTGTTTGGTTCATTGTGACTTGAACGTTTTCTAAGGGTCTCAATGTATTTTCAAAACCTTACACTACCTACTTACCTACCTACTGTATTTCTCCCTCTCCCGCTCTCCCTCTACCTACCTACCTACCTACCTACTATATTTCTCCCTCTCTCCCTCTCTCCCTCTACCTACCTTCCTACCTAGTGTATTTCTCCCTCTACCTCTACCTACCTACCGTATTTTTCCCTCTCTATCTCTCTACCTACCTACCTACCTACCTACCTACCGTATTTCTCTCTCTCTCTCTAGCCCTCTACCTACCTACCTACCTAAAAAGAGAGGAGAGGCGTTGCTGTGGCCCAGTTTTCTAAGGGTCTCAATGTATTTTCAAAACCTTACATTTTGGCGCCCAACGTGATGGAACCTGGAGGCTCCTGTTTGGTTTGCCAAAACCTTACATTTTATCTGGCTCCCCATAGAGCTGAACCCCTTTGAGGTTTGGCAGGCCTTCAAGAAGGTGGACTGGAAAAACTGGTGTGGGCCACAGACGATGTCAAAGAGCGCTCCCGGTAAGTTTTGAACCGGTGACATGGGCTTGGCCGGACGCCAGCAGATCCTGAATCCATCCGGACCTGAATGCCAAAGAGGCTTGAAGAAGATTGTACTCTGCTAGGTGAGTAGAGAATTTTCTTTTCTTTTGGGGAAAGAGGGGTGTGTTGCCTTGTGTGTGTGCGTGTATGAAAGAAGGACATTCCTACTAGAGGATTGCCTTCAACCTGAGTGAGGAGATCTAATCTGCGTTTTGAGTAAGATCAGCCAGAAAGGATCGTGTTGAAAGGTGTGTGTTTGTTGGAATAAATGTAAAACTATTTAATTGCAAGGGAGGGGGATCTGAGCAAACTCCGAGTCCGGTTGGGGTGACCCGAGAAATCCTTTAAAAAAGGAGAGTTTGTCAGATTCGAGCTTAGACAAAGCCCGAGAAACACTCCCGACTGATAAAGCCCCATAGAAACTCAGGGGACCGGGTTTTAACCAACTCAAACCCTACTGACAAAGCCCGAGAAATTCTTTGCAAAAAGGAGGGTCTTTGGCAAAGCTCCGAGCTGACGAGCCCGAGAAATTCTTTGCAAAAAGGAGGGTTTTGCCATGCCCCGAGCTTCTGTCAGGAAAAATCCCCTCAGAAAGAAACTCTTTAAAAGAGTCAGAGCCGTGTTCCCCTCTGAACTACATGTTGGCCCAAAGGGACACAGAAAAAACCCTCTGCACATCTATCTGACCACTCTGCTCTTAGTCCAACCTAAGAGTCTCCATACATTTTCATCTTTAAAACTACGCCAGCGTGTGCTGGGAGATGAAGATAGATATGGACGAAATTGGATTTTTAAAACTATGCCAGCGCGGGCTGGGAAATCCAAATTTGGAACTGAACATCCCATGGCAGAGACAGATAGTAACCATCTAGTGCTTAAGGAGATCAAACAATGAGTGTAAACAAAAGTAAGAAAATTCAGCAGGTAATAAAAGTTAAAGCCTGCCTGAATGAGAAGACCTAAATAATTGGACTTGATTAATTTGATGTGAAGATTTAGATAAATTTTTTTTTATATTGAAAAAGTTTTATTGGTTTTTACAATTTTCGAAAAGGGTAGGGTAAGGGATACAGAAACATATTAAGAACTTTCGCGTCGGGATCATTGGCCCTTCTAGGGCTTCATAATAAAACATTAAAAGAACATTTTTCCAAAAGTACTACAAGGTGAACATAAGTACAAGATTCCTAAATTCTCCATTCTATGCTAGCAGTCGTGTACAAACATCCAGACATAAGGTTAAGCAATATTAATAGTAATTAAAAAAAAAGCAAAGTTATTTTTTCGATCTAAGTCTCTTGGCAATTGTATCTTCTTTTTCTCCTCCCTGGCCCCCAGCGGGCGGGGCCATGGCCCCCTCCGTCCCCCCTGGATCTTCCCCCAGGATAGAGGAATGTTTTTTAAGAAAGGCTTCCGCCTCAGCAACTGTTTTAATCCTTACTCTTCCTTCATCCCAGAACACCAACATCCCTTCCGGCATCACCCACTTAAACCAGATCCCGTGGTCAAACAATTTTCTGGATAAGAAGGAATACCTCCTTCTCACCTCCCTAATCTTTTTTGGGATCTGCTTCAAGATGGTGACTTCCTTTTGTTGGTAAATTAACGGCCCCCCTCTCTGCGCCTTCAAAATTCCCTCTCTGGTTGACCTTCTAACAAATTTAATATGTATCTCTCTGGGTACTTCATTTATCCTGGCATATGCTGAATTTATTCTATAGACTAGGTCAATATCCCCCCTGATCTCATCTTTAGGAAGATTTAGATAATTTGACCTGATTGATTTGATGTAATTTCTGGCAAAATTCTTGTTTGCATCTATACTAATAACATGTAGAATTGTGTGCATCTATACTAATATGCAGAATTGAATGAGATTGAGTTGATTGTGATATGTTTGACCAGCTGGCAAAATAAGTAAGCTTTTCACTGTGGGCTTGAAGCTGTGGGGAAAGTGAGAGAAGTTAAGATTTAAGCTGCTCTCTGAATTCCCCCACTGTTTCAGGAATAAGCCACAGGTTCCCCAAGCAAATACAAATTGAAGATTTAAGGGGACAGTACCTTCCCAAGTCTGAAAATGTTGTCCCATGAGATGTGTGCATGTGTGTTCATTTCCAGACCTGGAGGGAAGTTGAGATCCTTTAATAATAAAAATTGAGCTCATTGGCTTTAATACAGCTCCTTGAAATGATTGTCATGATTGATTTGCATGAAGAAAGAGTGAAATGGGATTTTTGTATGTGAAATTGGTTTACACAAAAAGTCTGATTGTAGTGCAAATGTGACTATGTTGATGGTGAAAGTTGGTGTGAATGTACTTTGATTCCCTTTCCTATAAAGAAAGAATAAGTTGCAAGGTTGTTTAATGGTGTATGGTGTGTGTGTGTGTTTCCAAATCTGAAAGGAGGGTGAGATCCTCTAATGCATGAACAAGCATGAACCTCTGATTGCAAGTATGAATGTGAGTGTGTCTCCTATACTCCAGGAAGTGATAAGTGAAAGAGATCTGGCCTGTGTGATTTCACCCCCTCCCTCTTTCCCCCTCTTCCCTCTGGGTTATTCTTTGGAGGGAAGCAGGCAAGGGGGGGGGGGAGTGGGCAAAGGGGTGTGTGGGTGCCTGCTCCTTTTAACTCTGTGTGTGAGAGTGAGAGTGAGAGAGATGCCCCAGTGAGAGCATCTCCCCCCCTTCTTTCCCATTAGGGGGGGAGGGGGCTGCTCCCATTAAGGGGGCTGCGGTTTTCCTGCTCCTTTTAAAACTGTTTTTTCTCTCTTCTGAGTAATTCAGGGCAAATGGGTGACCTGCTCATGTGCACCTTTTGCCTTTCAGTTTTGATTTTCACCTGCATACAAAAGCTATGATTTTGATATTTCTTTTTCTGCTCTGAAAACAATTTTGGTTTTTCTTTTGGAAATTTTGTTTGAGCTTTAAAAAGCTTAATTGAACCTATAAGAAGTAATGATTTTGAGATATTTTGAGATTTTGATTTTGAGATATTTTGCCTACATTTGTAAATGTTTCAACATACTTAATGAGAATTAGCTTCCATCTGAATGGAATCTGACTTTGACCCAACATACCGTACCTCATTAAGTTTCTTTTATTTTGAAGCTGTTTTTTCCCCCTACCTACCTCTTTGATATCAGAGTTAAAGTGCTCCATCCTATGTCATTTTTATTTGTTTGTCTCTGATATCTGCCTTTGGAGAATTTGCTTCCATCTGAACTGATTCTGATTTTTTGGAGTGTTGACTCAAAGTGCTTTTTTGATAGCTTTGTTTTATTTTTACTTTCTGAACCTCTTCTTTTTCCCTTTTTGGGCGGATAGCTTATTTTATTTTTTTTGAAGCTGCCTTTTTTTTAATGCATGAGTACATTTTTTAAATGCTCATGAATCAAGGTGCTCCACTCCATGATATTTTATTTTATTTTATTTGTTTGTTTGTTTGCAACACTAGTTGTTCCCCTTTTGGAATTATTACAGATAATCATTCATCATGATAGAAAGAATTCTATCCTTTGAGAAAAAGGGAGGAAAAATACAGACAATAAAAAGTAATGAGTTTTATCACAAGAAGTAGAAACCTGTTTTTTAAATAGACATTTGTTCTATTGTAGCATGTATATGTGGGGTTGTGCTGCTGTAAAAGTGTTTTCCTTTTGAGCATTTGTTTTTGAGCATTTGTGCCACATCTACCTCTGCGAAAGCAATTGTATCCTTTTCCTTCTACAAATATTGGATGTTGGATAGCCATTTGTCTGAAATGGTATAAGGTTTCCTGCCTGGGCAGGGGTTGGACTAGAAGACCTCCAAGGTCCCTTCCAACTCTGCTATCCTATTGTATTGTAAATGCCATCCCTTTCCTTCAGGAATTGGCAGGTAACTATACTCTTATCTACTACCAAAGCAATTCTCACACGTTTTGTGCTCTTAATAGGCCAATCAAGAATAACAAAAGATAAACTGCCAGAAAGGAATCTGTCTGATAAATCTAAGTTAGGAAATATGACTTAAGTTTTGCAATTTAGTTAGATGATGTGATTTGTTCTTGAAAACTTCTGGAAACTTCTGGATGCTGTGAATTGTGACAAATATGTGAAATCTACCCATCTTACTGCAAAAGTGCTTGAATCATAGAGGCAGTGGGGATGTCATCTTCCATGAAATTTACATCATCTGCCTTCTGAAATAAGGTTTGGATTTCCCCACTTGGACAGAATGAGAGAAATTCCACAATATGAGGCTAAAGGTATGCCTGTAGAGAACTGTATTCTTGGCGTCTCTTCTCTTCTTTACCTCAGAGACTGCTATCTCAAACCATACCTCTCAAAATTGCTGCTAGTGATTAAAACCTGACGTGAGGAAAAAACTTAGCTAAGCCTGGGAAAGACTTTTGATAGTTAACCCTGCTAACCACTGAAGCCCTGTAAACCACTGAAGCAACAGCCAAATACTGGAGAAAAAGGGCAAATCACTACACCTGTGGAAAGTGATTCCTGGAGAAGTTCTACTAAGAATGGGCATTTCCAAAAACGAATGTAGTCATTGTGCTATTCAAAGATTTTGTTTGTGACTTTTTCTCATTGCAGGAGTAGCAACTTTCTGGCTTATTCCACTTGAAGATCCTAAAAAAGCAGCTGTACAACTTTGCACTCTACAGATTGTGTTGATTTTGTGATTGTAACTATATCCCTGAATATTAGTTGTTATTGTTGTACTTGTAACCTGATACACACCTGTGGGGGTAGTGGGACACTATAATTGTGATTGCTCCCGTATAAACTTCACATATGTTGGGAGATTGAATCAGATCAACCTGACTTGAATACAGTGGTCCCAAGAGATGGTGATTTCATAATCCCTGAAGAGATAAGATGTATTGATGTAATGCAGTGGTTCGATATTACGCAATAATTTTCTTGTGCATAGGACAAATTGAAGGAGAATGTAATACCTGAAGAGACAACTGGGAAAACATATATTCCAAGCAAAGGTGTTTTCTTCGCTTACTCTCACCTTGCAGTCTGGAATTAACCTGACACAACCTAGTAACTCACTTGTAACTATAACTGGACAGAGTGGGTTATGGACGGATGTGGTAACTCTTAATTAGCATGCTCCAGATGGCTTATAAGGTTTGCCTATGTGCCTAGCCGATGGTATAAAGCATGTGTATATTCTAAATGCACCTGCTAAGTGCTCTAAATTTTACAACAACAATATCCCAGAATATGTTTGCTTCACATGATTTGTTAGCAAAAGGATATATCTGTGGAAAATTTATCTCACAAATTTTGGTCACAAAACCAATGACCAGGAAAAGCCATACAGAGAAAAAAAACTGCCTGAACTGGGGTGTTGTCTTCACCTGATTTGGCAAATATCTTTACTACAATAGAAAGCATTCTATTTTATTTTTTTTGAAAGGGAGGAATGTAGAGTTATGGTAATAATGATACAAACTTGTTGATTAATAGAAACATTTGTTTTCTGTAACACACATATATTATGCCTTGTATTTGTAATGATTATGCTTGCATGCTGTGGATTCCTTTGTGTCCTGGGGCTGATTTCCTGGGGTCCTGTAAGATATCTGGCAAATGTCAAATCCTGTGATAAGATCTGAAATCTTCATATGCCACCTCTGCTTCCTTCAGGAAAAGAGAAGATGAAATTCCAGAACAACCTTCTCACCTTGTGTGCTGCTAAATGGGCAATTAAGCAAACAGAGAAGGGAAAAGATAACAAACCTTTTGAGCCAGGAAGGATGCAAATCTGAGTTAAGATATATGATCCAAGTTTTACAATGTTAGGTTATATGACTTAAGGTTTGACTTGAAGTTTACAATGTTGATTAGAATGATTTAGAATAGCTAGAGCAGTGGTGTCCAAACTTTTTTCAAAGAGGGCCAGATTGGATGAAGTGAACATGGTGGAGAGCCGAACATTTTTCCGAACATTCTTTGAACCATTACAATTAAATGCAAATAAATTATTTTATGCCAAGTTAATTGCAAATGACATACTTTTCATTTCATAACATTAAGATCAACTGACAGTTGAGTTTTCACAATGTATTGAAAATAAATTTAAAAAAAACTTACCTACCTCTCTCTTTCTCTTTCTTCCTCTCTCTCTCTCCATTTCTCTCGCTCTTTTTCTTTCTCTTTCTTTCTGTCTCCCTTTCTCACTCTCTCTTTCTCTCTCTTTCTTCCTCTCTCTCCATTTCTCTCTTTCTCTTTCTCTCTCTCTCTCTCTTTCTTTCTGTCTTTCTCTTTCTCTCGTCTCTCTCTCTTTCTTTCTCTTTTTCTTTCTTTCTCTTTCTTTCTCTTTCTCTCTGTCACTGTGTGTGTGTGTCTGTCTGTCTCTCACTCACTTAATCAGTCTCTATCTGTCTCTCCCTCCCTCTCTGTCTCTCCCTGTCTCTATGTGTGTCACTCTCTCTGATTCTCTCCCTCCCTCTCTCTGTATGTCTGTCTCTCCCTCTTTCCCCGTCTGTCTCCGATTCAATCCGATTCCGATTCATTCTCTATCTGTGTCTCTCTCCGTCTCTCTCCCTCCCTCTCTTTCTCTCTGTCTCTGTCTGTCTCTCTGTCTTTCCCTCCCTCCCCTTCTGTCTCTCTCTGTGTCTGTCATCTTAAGCACCACCGAGGCTGTCGCCCGGCAGGGGCGTCAGGTAGGGAAGCCGGTCGCGTCTCCATCGCGGCTCCCTCCGGCAGGCACCACGGCTTACGTTCTGAGGCCGCACGTCCGTCTTCCTTGGCTGACGCCCCTGCCGGGCGACCTTGTGCGGCGGGAGCTGCACGTTCTGGGGCTGCGTGGCTGGGAGGGAGGTGAACGCGCCAAGCGGACGTTCTGGGGCCGCGCGTTCACCTCCCTCCCAGCTTCGCAGCCCCAGAACGTGCAGCGATGGAGGCGCGACCGGCTTCCCTGCCTGACGCCCCTGCCGGGCGACCTTGTGTGGCGGGAGCTGCACGTTCTGGGGCTGTGTGGCTGGGAGGGAGGTGAACACGCCAAGCGGACGTTCTGGGGCCGCGCGTTCACCTCCCTCCCAGCTTCGCAGCCCCAGAACGTGCAGCGATGGAGGCGCGACCGGCTTCCCTGCCTGACGCCCCTGCCGGGCGACAGCCTCGGTGGTGCTTAAGATGACGGTAGCCTTGGGTGCTCACCCCGCCTGCTCCCTCGCCCGCTGCGGGAGGAGGCGTCCATAACCTCCGTCCACCTCCCTCCCAGCCACACAGCCCCAGAGACAGAGGGAGGAAGGGAGGGCCACATTTATACAGAGCAGGGAGGGCTGTTGGAGGGCCGTATTAAACCGACCCCCGGGCCGCAAATGGCCCGCGGGCCGGACTTTGGACATGCCTGAGCTAGAGTAATTAGAATTCAAAGAACAAAGATCCTTTTGAAGATCAAACATCTTTTCGTGTATAAGAAAGGACACTGCACCCTTGAGTTTTGTAGTTAGGTAGTTGAGTTTTGTAGATCTTTCCCACCATGTCCCTTGTACATACATGGGTTTGGGATTTCTTACCCAGAACTTTAACTTTGATCAAAGAATAAAGTCTGTTTTCTCTATTATTCAAGCCTCCGTTTAAGTCTCTTGTTTGGTTCATTGTGACTTGAACGTTTTCTAAGGGTCTCAATGTATTTTCAAAACCTTACACTACCTACTTACCTACCTACTGTATTTCTCCCTCTCCCGCTCTCCCTCTACCTACCTACCTACCTACCTACTATATTTCTCCCTCTCTCCCTCTCTCCCTCTACCTACCTTCCTACCTAGTGTATTTCTCCCTCTACCTCTACCTACCTACCGTATTTTTCCCTCTCTATCTCTCTACCTACCTACCTACCTACCTACCTACCTACCGTATTTCTCTCTCTCTCTCTAGCCCTCTACCTACCTACCTACCTAAAAAGAGAGGAGAGGCGTTGCTGTGGCCCAGTTTTCTAAGGGTCTCAATGTATTTTCAAAACCTTACATTTTGGCGCCCAACGTGATGGAACCTGGAGGCTCCTGTTTGGTTTGCCAAAACCTTACATTTTATCTGGCTCCCCATAGAGCTGAACCCCTTTGAGGTTTGGCAGGCCTTCAAGAAGGTGGACTGGAAAAACTGGTGTGGGCCACAGACGATGTCAAAGAGCGCTCCCGGTAAGTTTTGAACCGGTGACATGGGCTTGGCCGGACGCCAGCAGATCCTGAATCCATCCGGACCTGAATGCCAAAGAGGCTTGAAGAAGATTGTACTCTGCTAGGTGAGTAGAGAATTTTCTTTTCTTTTGGGGAAAGAGGGGTGTGTTGCCTTGTGTGTGTGCGTGTATGAAAGAAGGACATTCCTACTAGAGGATTGCCTTCAACCTGAGTGAGGAGATCTAATCTGCGTTTTGAGTAAGATCAGCCAGAAAGGATCGTGTTGAAAGGTGTGTGTTTGTTGGAATAAATGTAAAACTATTTAATTGCAAGGGAGGGGGATCTGAGCAAACTCCGAGTCCGGTTGGGGTGACCCGAGAAATCCTTTAAAAAAGGAGAGTTTGTCAGATTCGAGCTTAGACAAAGCCCGAGAAACACTCCCGACTGATAAAGCCCCATAGAAACTCAGGGGACCGGGTTTTAACCAACTCAAACCCTACTGACAAAGCCCGAGAAATTCTTTGCAAAAAGGAGGGTCTTTGGCAAAGCTCCGAGCTGACGAGCCCGAGAAATTCTTTGCAAAAAGGAGGGTTTTGCCATGCCCCGAGCTTCTGTCAGGAAAAATCCCCTCAGAAAGAAACTCTTTAAAAGAGTCAGAGCCGTGTTCCCCTCTGAACTACATGTTGGCCCAAAGGGACACAGAAAAAACCCTCTGCACATCTATCTGACCACTCTGCTCTTAGTCCAACCTAAGAGTCTCCATACATTTTCATCTTTAAAACTACGCCAGCGTGTGCTGGGAGATGAAGATAGATATGGACGAAATTGGATTTTTAAAACTATGCCAGCGCGGGCTGGGAAATCCAAATTTGGAACTGAACATCCCATGGCAGAGACAGATAGTAACCATCTAGTGCTTAAGGAGATCAAACAATGAGTGTAAACAAAAGTAAGAAAATTCAGCAGGTAATAAAAGTTAAAGCCTGCCTGAATGAGAAGACCTAAATAATTGGACTTGATTAATTTGATGTGAAGATTTAGATAAATTTTTTTTTATATTGAAAAAGTTTTATTGGTTTTTACAATTTTCGAAAAGGGTAGGGTAAGGGATACAGAAACATATTAAGAACTTTCGCGTCGGGATCATTGGCCCTTCTAGGGCTTCATAATAAAACATTAAAAGAACATTTTTCCAAAAGTACTACAAGGTGAACATAAGTACAAGATTCCTAAATTCTCCATTCTATGCTAGCAGTCGTGTACAAACATCCAGACATAAGGTTAAGCAATATTAATAGTAATTAAAAAAAAAGCAAAGTTATTTTTTCGATCTAAGTCTCTTGGCAATTGTATCTTCTTTTTCTCCTCCCTGGCCCCCAGCGGGCGGGGCCATGGCCCCCTCCGTCCCCCCTGGATCTTCCCCCAGGATAGAGGAATGTTTTTTAAGAAAGGCTTCCGCCTCAGCAACTGTTTTAATCCTTACTCTTCCTTCATCCCAGAACACCAACATCCCTTCCGGCATCACCCACTTAAACCAGATCCCGTGGTCAAACAATTTTCTGGATAAGAAGGAATACCTCCTTCTCACCTCCCTAATCTTTTTTGGGATCTGCTTCAAGATGGTGACTTCCTTTTGTTGGTAAATTAACGGCCCCCCTCTCTGCGCCTTCAAAATTCCCTCTCTGGTTGACCTTCTAACAAATTTAATATGTATCTCTCTGGGTACTTCATTTATCCTGGCATATGCTGAATTTATTCTATAGACTAGGTCAATATCCCCCCTGATCTCATCTTTAGGAAGATTTAGATAATTTGACCTGATTGATTTGATGTAATTTCTGGCAAAATTCTTGTTTGCATCTATACTAATAACATGTAGAATTGTGTGCATCTATACTAATATGCAGAATTGAATGAGATTGAGTTGATTGTGATATGTTTGACCAGCTGGCAAAATAAGTAAGCTTTTCACTGTGGGCTTGAAGCTGTGGGGAAAGTGAGAGAAGTTAAGATTTAAGCTGCTCTCTGAATTCCCCCACTGTTTCAGGAATAAGCCACAGGTTCCCCAAGCAAATACAAATTGAAGATTTAAGGGGACAGTACCTTCCCAAGTCTGAAAATGTTGTCCCATGAGATGTGTGCATGTGTGTTCATTTCCAGACCTGGAGGGAAGTTGAGATCCTTTAATAATAAAAATTGAGCTCATTGGCTTTAATACAGCTCCTTGAAATGATTGTCATGATTGATTTGCATGAAGAAAGAGTGAAATGGGATTTTTGTATGTGAAATTGGTTTACACAAAAAGTCTGATTGTAGTGCAAATGTGACTATGTTGATGGTGAAAGTTGGTGTGAATGTACTTTGATTCCCTTTCCTATAAAGAAAGAATAAGTTGCAAGGTTGTTTAATGGTGTATGGTGTGTGTGTGTGTTTCCAAATCTGAAAGGAGGGTGAGATCCTCTAATGCATGAACAAGCATGAACCTCTGATTGCAAGTATGAATGTGAGTGTGTCTCCTATACTCCAGGAAGTGATAAGTGAAAGAGATCTGGCCTGTGTGATTTCACCCCCTCCCTCTTTCCCCCTCTTCCCTCTGGGTTATTCTTTGGAGGGAAGCAGGCAAGGGGGGGGGGGAGTGGGCAAAGGGGTGTGTGGGTGCCTGCTCCTTTTAACTCTGTGTGTGAGAGTGAGAGTGAGAGAGATGCCCCAGTGAGAGCATCTCCCCCCCTTCTTTCCCATTAGGGGGGGAGGGGGCTGCTCCCATTAAGGGGGCTGCGGTTTTCCTGCTCCTTTTAAAACTGTTTTTTCTCTCTTCTGAGTAATTCAGGGCAAATGGGTGACCTGCTCATGTGCACCTTTTGCCTTTCAGTTTTGATTTTCACCTGCATACAAAAGCTATGATTTTGATATTTCTTTTTCTGCTCTGAAAACAATTTTGGTTTTTCTTTTGGAAATTTTGTTTGAGCTTTAAAAAGCTTAATTGAACCTATAAGAAGTAATGATTTTGAGATATTTTGAGATTTTGATTTTGAGATATTTTGCCTACATTTGTAAATGTTTCAACATACTTAATGAGAATTAGCTTCCATCTGAATGGAATCTGACTTTGACCCAACATACCGTACCTCATTAAGTTTCTTTTATTTTGAAGCTGTTTTTTCCCCCTACCTACCTCTTTGATATCAGAGTTAAAGTGCTCCATCCTATGTCATTTTTATTTGTTTGTCTCTGATATCTGCCTTTGGAGAATTTGCTTCCATCTGAACTGATTCTGATTTTTTGGAGTGTTGACTCAAAGTGCTTTTTTGATAGCTTTGTTTTATTTTTACTTTCTGAACCTCTTCTTTTTCCCTTTTTGGGCGGATAGCTTATTTTATTTTTTTTGAAGCTGCCTTTTTTTTAATGCATGAGTACATTTTTTAAATGCTCATGAATCAAGGTGCTCCACTCCATGATATTTTATTTTATTTTATTTGTTTGTTTGTTTGCAACACTAGTTGTTCCCCTTTTGGAATTATTACAGATAATCATTCATCATGATAGAAAGAATTCTATCCTTTGAGAAAAAGGGAGGAAAAATACAGACAATAAAAAGTAATGAGTTTTATCACAAGAAGTAGAAACCTGTTTTTTAAATAGACATTTGTTCTATTGTAGCATGTATATGTGGGGTTGTGCTGCTGTAAAAGTGTTTTCCTTTTGAGCATTTGTTTTTGAGCATTTGTGCCACATCTACCTCTGCGAAAGCAATTGTATCCTTTTCCTTCTACAAATATTGGATGTTGGATAGCCATTTGTCTGAAATGGTATAAGGTTTCCTGCCTGGGCAGGGGTTGGACTAGAAGACCTCCAAGGTCCCTTCCAACTCTGCTATCCTATTGTATTGTAAATGCCATCCCTTTCCTTCAGGAATTGGCAGGTAACTATACTCTTATCTACTACCAAAGCAATTCTCACACGTTTTGTGCTCTTAATAGGCCAATCAAGAATAACAAAAGATAAACTGCCAGAAAGGAATCTGTCTGATAAATCTAAGTTAGGAAATATGACTTAAGTTTTGCAATTTAGTTAGATGATGTGATTTGTTCTTGAAAACTTCTGGAAACTTCTGGATGCTGTGAATTGTGACAAATATGTGAAATCTACCCATCTTACTGCAAAAGTGCTTGAATCATAGAGGCAGTGGGGATGTCATCTTCCATGAAATTTACATCATCTGCCTTCTGAAATAAGGTTTGGATTTCCCCACTTGGACAGAATGAGAGAAATTCCACAATATGAGGCTAAAGGTATGCCTGTAGAGAACTGTATTCTTGGCGTCTCTTCTCTTCTTTACCTCAGAGACTGCTATCTCAAACCATACCTCTCAAAATTGCTGCTAGTGATTAAAACCTGACGTGAGGAAAAAACTTAGCTAAGCCTGGGAAAGACTTTTGATAGTTAACCCTGCTAACCACTGAAGCCCTGTAAACCACTGAAGCAACAGCCAAATACTGGAGAAAAAGGGCAAATCACTACACCTGTGGAAAGTGATTCCTGGAGAAGTTCTACTAAGAATGGGCATTTCCAAAAACGAATGTAGTCATTGTGCTATTCAAAGATTTTGTTTGTGACTTTTTCTCATTGCAGGAGTAGCAACTTTCTGGCTTATTCCACTTGAAGATCCTAAAAAAGCAGCTGTACAACTTTGCACTCTACAGATTGTGTTGATTTTGTGATTGTAACTATATCCCTGAATATTAGTTGTTATTGTTGTACTTGTAACCTGATACACACCTGTGGGGGTAGTGGGACACTATAATTGTGATTGCTCCCGTATAAACTTCACATATGTTGGGAGATTGAATCAGATCAACCTGACTTGAATACAGTGGTCCCAAGAGATGGTGATTTCATAATCCCTGAAGAGATAAGATGTATTGATGTAATGCAGTGGTTCGATATTACGCAATAATTTTCTTGTGCATAGGACAAATTGAAGGAGAATGTAATACCTGAAGAGACAACTGGGAAAACATATATTCCAAGCAAAGGTGTTTTCTTCGCTTACTCTCACCTTGCAGTCTGGAATTAACCTGACACAACCTAGTAACTCACTTGTAACTATAACTGGACAGAGTGGGTTATGGACGGATGTGGTAACTCTTAATTAGCATGCTCCAGATGGCTTATAAGGTTTGCCTATGTGCCTAGCCGATGGTATAAAGCATGTGTATATTCTAAATGCACCTGCTAAGTGCTCTAAATTTTACAACAACAATATCCCAGAATATGTTTGCTTCACATGATTTGTTAGCAAAAGGATATATCTGTGGAAAATTTATCTCACAAATTTTGGTCACAAAACCAATGACCAGGAAAAGCCATACAGAGAAAAAAAACTGCCTGAACTGGGGTGTTGTCTTCACCTGATTTGGCAAATATCTTTACTACAATAGAAAGCATTCTATTTTATTTTTTTTGAAAGGGAGGAATGTAGAGTTATGGTAATAATGATACAAACTTGTTGATTAATAGAAACATTTGTTTTCTGTAACACACATATATTATGCCTTGTATTTGTAATGATTATGCTTGCATGCTGTGGATTCCTTTGTGTCCTGGGGCTGATTTCCTGGGGTCCTGTAAGATATCTGGCAAATGTCAAATCCTGTGATAAGATCTGAAATCTTCATATGCCACCTCTGCTTCCTTCAGGAAAAGAGAAGATGAAATTCCAGAACAACCTTCTCACCTTGTGTGCTGCTAAATGGGCAATTAAGCAAACAGAGAAGGGAAAAGATAACAAACCTTTTGAGCCAGGAAGGATGCAAATCTGAGTTAAGATATATGATCCAAGTTTTACAATGTTAGGTTATATGACTTAAGGTTTGACTTGAAGTTTACAATGTTGATTAGAATGATTTAGAATAGCTAGAGCAGTGGTGTCCAAACTTTTTTCAAAGAGGGCCAGATTGGATGAAGTGAACATGGTGGAGAGCCGAACATTTTTCCGAACATTCTTTGAACCATTACAATTAAATGCAAATAAATTATTTTATGCCAAGTTAATTGCAAATGACATACTTTTCATTTCATAACATTAAGATCAACTGACAGTTGAGTTTTCACAATGTATTGAAAATAAATTTTAAAAAAACTTACCTACCTCTCTCTTTCTCTTTCTTCCTCTCTCTCTCTCCATTTCTCTCGCTCTTTTTCTTTCTCTTTCTTTCTGTCTCCCTTTCTCACTCTCTCTTTCTCTCTCTTTCTTCCTCTCTCTCCATTTCTCTCTTTCTCTTTCTCTCTCTCTCTCTCTTTCTTTCTGTCTTTCTCTTTCTCTCGTCTCTCTCTCTTTCTTTCTCTTTTTCTTTCTTTCTCTTTCTTTCTCTTTCTCTCTGTCACTGTGTGTGTGTGTCTGTCTGTCTCTCACTCACTTAATCAGTCTCTATCTGTCTCTCCCTCCCTCTCTGTCTCTCCCTGTCTCTATGTGTGTCACTCTCTCTGATTCTCTCCCTCCCTCTCTCTGTATGTCTGTCTCTCCCTCTTTCCCCGTCTGTCTCCGATTCAATCCGATTCCGATTCATTCTCTATCTGTGTCTCTCTCCGTCTCTCTCCCTCCCTCTCTTTCTCTCTGTCTCTGTCTGTCTCTCTGTCTTTCCCTCCCTCCCCTTCTGTCTCTCTCTGTGTCTGTCATCTTAAGCACCACCGAGGCTGTCGCCCGGCAGGGGCGTCAGGTAGGGAAGCCGGTCGCGTCTCCATCGCGGCTCCCTCCGGCAGGCACCACGGCTTACGTTCTGAGGCCGCACGTCCGTCTTCCTTGGCTGACGCCCCTGCCGGGCGACCTTGTGCGGCGGGAGCTGCACGTTCTGGGGCTGCGTGGCTGGGAGGGAGGTGAACGCGCCAAGCGGACGTTCTGGGGCCGCGCGTTCACCTCCCTCCCAGCTTCGCAGCCCCAGAACGTGCAGCGATGGAGGCGCGACCGGCTTCCCTGCCTGACGCCCCTGCCGGGCGACCTTGTGTGGCGGGAGCTGCACGTTCTGGGGCTGTGTGGCTGGGAGGGAGGTGAACACGCCAAGCGGACGTTCTGGGGCCGCGCGTTCACCTCCCTCCCAGCTTCGCAGCCCCAGAACGTGCAGCGATGGAGGCGCGACCGGCTTCCCTGCCTGACGCCCCTGCCGGGCGACAGCCTCGGTGGTGCTTAAGATGACGGTAGCCTTGGGTGCTCACCCCGCCTGCTCCCTCGCCCGCTGCGGGAGGAGGCGTCCATAACCTCCGTCCACCTCCCTCCCAGCCACACAGCCCCAGAGACAGAGGGAGGAAGGGAGGGCCACATTTATACAGAGCAGGGAGGGCTGTTGGAGGGCCGTATTAAACCGACCCCCGGGCCGCAAATGGCCCGCGGGCCGGACTTTGGACATGCCTGAGCTAGAGTAATTAGAATTCAAAGAACAAAGATCCTTTTGAAGATCAAACATCTTTTCGTGTATAAGAAAGGACACTGCACCCTTGAGTTTTGTAGTTAGGTAGTTGAGTTTTGTAGATCTTTCCCACCATGTCCCTTGTACATACATGGGTTTGGGATTTCTTACCCAGAACTTTAACTTTGATCAAAGAATAAAGTCTGTTTTCTCTATTATTCAAGCCTCCGTTTAAGTCTCTTGTTTGGTTCATTGTGACTTGAACGTTTTCTAAGGGTCTCAATGTATTTTCAAAACCTTACACTACCTACTTACCTACCTACTGTATTTCTCCCTCTCCCGCTCTCCCTCTACCTACCTACCTACCTACCTACTATATTTCTCCCTCTCTCCCTCTCTCCCTCTACCTACCTTCCTACCTAGTGTATTTCTCCCTCTACCTCTACCTACCTACCGTATTTTTCCCTCTCTATCTCTCTACCTACCTACCTACCTACCTACCTACCGTATTTCTCTCTCTCTCTCTAGCCCTCTACCTACCTACCTACCTAAAAAGAGAGGAGAGGCGTTGCTGTGGCCCAGTTTTCTAAGGGTCTCAATGTATTTTCAAAACCTTACATTTTGGCGCCCAACGTGATGGAACCTGGAGGCTCCTGTTTGGTTTGCCAAAACCTTACATTTTATCTGGCTCCCCATAGAGCTGAACCCCTTTGAGGTTTGGCAGGCCTTCAAGAAGGTGGACTGGAAAAACTGGTGTGGGCCACAGACGATGTCAAAGAGCGCTCCCGGTAAGTTTTGAACCGGTGACATGGGCTTGGCCGGACGCCAGCAGATCCTGAATCCATCCGGACCTGAATGCCAAAGAGGCTTGAAGAAGATTGTACTCTGCTAGGTGAGTAGAGAATTTTCTTTTCTTTTGGGGAAAGAGGGGTGTGTTGCCTTGTGTGTGTGCGTGTATGAAAGAAGGACATTCCTACTAGAGGATTGCCTTCAACCTGAGTGAGGAGATCTAATCTGCGTTTTGAGTAAGATCAGCCAGAAAGGATCGTGTTGAAAGGTGTGTGTTTGTTGGAATAAATGTAAAACTATTTAATTGCAAGGGAGGGGGATCTGAGCAAACTCCGAGTCCGGTTGGGGTGACCCGAGAAATCCTTTAAAAAAGGAGAGTTTGTCAGATTCGAGCTTAGACAAAGCCCGAGAAACACTCCCGACTGATAAAGCCCCATAGAAACTCAGGGGACCGGGTTTTAACCAACTCAAACCCTACTGACAAAGCCCGAGAAATTCTTTGCAAAAAGGAGGGTCTTTGGCAAAGCTCCGAGCTGACGAGCCCGAGAAATTCTTTGCAAAAAGGAGGGTTTTGCCATGCCCCGAGCTTCTGTCAGGAAAAATCCCCTCAGAAAGAAACTCTTTAAAAGAGTCAGAGCCGTGTTCCCCTCTGAACTACATGTTGGCCCAAAGGGACACAGAAAAAACCCTCTGCACATCTATCTGACCACTCTGCTCTTAGTCCAACCTAAGAGTCTCCATACATTTTCATCTTTAAAACTACGCCAGCGTGTGCTGGGAGATGAAGATAGATATGGACGAAATTGGATTTTTAAAACTATGCCAGCGCGGGCTGGGAAATCCAAATTTGGAACTGAACATCCCATGGCAGAGACAGATAGTAACCATCTAGTGCTTAAGGAGATCAAACAATGAGTGTAAACAAAAGTAAGAAAATTCAGCAGGTAATAAAAGTTAAAGCCTGCCTGAATGAGAAGACCTAAATAATTGGACTTGATTAATTTGATGTGAAGATTTAGATAAATTTTTTTTTATATTGAAAAAGTTTTATTGGTTTTTACAATTTTCGAAAAGGGTAGGGTAAGGGATACAGAAACATATTAAGAACTTTCGCGTCGGGATCATTGGCCCTTCTAGGGCTTCATAATAAAACATTAAAAGAACATTTTTCCAAAAGTACTACAAGGTGAACATAAGTACAAGATTCCTAAATTCTCCATTCTATGCTAGCAGTCGTGTACAAACATCCAGACATAAGGTTAAGCAATATTAATAGTAATTAAAAAAAAAGCAAAGTTATTTTTTCGATCTAAGTCTCTTGGCAATTGTATCTTCTTTTTCTCCTCCCTGGCCCCCAGCGGGCGGGGCCATGGCCCCCTCCGTCCCCCCTGGATCTTCCCCCAGGATAGAGGAATGTTTTTTAAGAAAGGCTTCCGCCTCAGCAACTGTTTTAATCCTTACTCTTCCTTCATCCCAGAACACCAACATCCCTTCCGGCATCACCCACTTAAACCAGATCCCGTGGTCAAACAATTTTCTGGATAAGAAGGAATACCTCCTTCTCACCTCCCTAATCTTTTTTGGGATCTGCTTCAAGATGGTGACTTCCTTTTGTTGGTAAATTAACGGCCCCCCTCTCTGCGCCTTCAAAATTCCCTCTCTGGTTGACCTTCTAACAAATTTAATATGTATCTCTCTGGGTACTTCATTTATCCTGGCATATGCTGAATTTATTCTATAGACTAGGTCAATATCCCCCCTGATCTCATCTTTAGGAAGATTTAGATAATTTGACCTGATTGATTTGATGTAATTTCTGGCAAAATTCTTGTTTGCATCTATACTAATAACATGTAGAATTGTGTGCATCTATACTAATATGCAGAATTGAATGAGATTGAGTTGATTGTGATATGTTTGACCAGCTGGCAAAATAAGTAAGCTTTTCACTGTGGGCTTGAAGCTGTGGGGAAAGTGAGAGAAGTTAAGATTTAAGCTGCTCTCTGAATTCCCCCACTGTTTCAGGAATAAGCCACAGGTTCCCCAAGCAAATACAAATTGAAGATTTAAGGGGACAGTACCTTCCCAAGTCTGAAAATGTTGTCCCATGAGATGTGTGCATGTGTGTTCATTTCCAGACCTGGAGGGAAGTTGAGATCCTTTAATAATAAAAATTGAGCTCATTGGCTTTAATACAGCTCCTTGAAATGATTGTCATGATTGATTTGCATGAAGAAAGAGTGAAATGGGATTTTTGTATGTGAAATTGGTTTACACAAAAAGTCTGATTGTAGTGCAAATGTGACTATGTTGATGGTGAAAGTTGGTGTGAATGTACTTTGATTCCCTTTCCTATAAAGAAAGAATAAGTTGCAAGGTTGTTTAATGGTGTATGGTGTGTGTGTGTGTTTCCAAATCTGAAAGGAGGGTGAGATCCTCTAATGCATGAACAAGCATGAACCTCTGATTGCAAGTATGAATGTGAGTGTGTCTCCTATACTCCAGGAAGTGATAAGTGAAAGAGATCTGGCCTGTGTGATTTCACCCCCTCCCTCTTTCCCCCTCTTCCCTCTGGGTTATTCTTTGGAGGGAAGCAGGCAAGGGGGGGGGGGAGTGGGCAAAGGGGTGTGTGGGTGCCTGCTCCTTTTAACTCTGTGTGTGAGAGTGAGAGTGAGAGAGATGCCCCAGTGAGAGCATCTCCCCCCCTTCTTTCCCATTAGGGGGGGAGGGGGCTGCTCCCATTAAGGGGGCTGCGGTTTTCCTGCTCCTTTTAAAACTGTTTTTTCTCTCTTCTGAGTAATTCAGGGCAAATGGGTGACCTGCTCATGTGCACCTTTTGCCTTTCAGTTTTGATTTTCACCTGCATACAAAAGCTATGATTTTGATATTTCTTTTTCTGCTCTGAAAACAATTTTGGTTTTTCTTTTGGAAATTTTGTTTGAGCTTTAAAAAGCTTAATTGAACCTATAAGAAGTAATGATTTTGAGATATTTTGAGATTTTGATTTTGAGATATTTTGCCTACATTTGTAAATGTTTCAACATACTTAATGAGAATTAGCTTCCATCTGAATGGAATCTGACTTTGACCCAACATACCGTACCTCATTAAGTTTCTTTTATTTTGAAGCTGTTTTTTCCCCCTACCTACCTCTTTGATATCAGAGTTAAAGTGCTCCATCCTATGTCATTTTTATTTGTTTGTCTCTGATATCTGCCTTTGGAGAATTTGCTTCCATCTGAACTGATTCTGATTTTTTGGAGTGTTGACTCAAAGTGCTTTTTTGATAGCTTTGTTTTATTTTTACTTTCTGAACCTCTTCTTTTTCCCTTTTTGGGCGGATAGCTTATTTTATTTTTTTTGAAGCTGCCTTTTTTTTAATGCATGAGTACATTTTTTAAATGCTCATGAATCAAGGTGCTCCACTCCATGATATTTTATTTTATTTTATTTGTTTGTTTGTTTGCAACACTAGTTGTTCCCCTTTTGGAATTATTACAGATAATCATTCATCATGATAGAAAGAATTCTATCCTTTGAGAAAAAGGGAGGAAAAATACAGACAATAAAAAGTAATGAGTTTTATCACAAGAAGTAGAAACCTGTTTTTTAAATAGACATTTGTTCTATTGTAGCATGTATATGTGGGGTTGTGCTGCTGTAAAAGTGTTTTCCTTTTGAGCATTTGTTTTTGAGCATTTGTGCCACATCTACCTCTGCGAAAGCAATTGTATCCTTTTCCTTCTACAAATATTGGATGTTGGATAGCCATTTGTCTGAAATGGTATAAGGTTTCCTGCCTGGGCAGGGGTTGGACTAGAAGACCTCCAAGGTCCCTTCCAACTCTGCTATCCTATTGTATTGTAAATGCCATCCCTTTCCTTCAGGAATTGGCAGGTAACTATACTCTTATCTACTACCAAAGCAATTCTCACACGTTTTGTGCTCTTAATAGGCCAATCAAGAATAACAAAAGATAAACTGCCAGAAAGGAATCTGTCTGATAAATCTAAGTTAGGAAATATGACTTAAGTTTTGCAATTTAGTTAGATGATGTGATTTGTTCTTGAAAACTTCTGGAAACTTCTGGATGCTGTGAATTGTGACAAATATGTGAAATCTACCCATCTTACTGCAAAAGTGCTTGAATCATAGAGGCAGTGGGGATGTCATCTTCCATGAAATTTACATCATCTGCCTTCTGAAATAAGGTTTGGATTTCCCCACTTGGACAGAATGAGAGAAATTCCACAATATGAGGCTAAAGGTATGCCTGTAGAGAACTGTATTCTTGGCGTCTCTTCTCTTCTTTACCTCAGAGACTGCTATCTCAAACCATACCTCTCAAAATTGCTGCTAGTGATTAAAACCTGACGTGAGGAAAAAACTTAGCTAAGCCTGGGAAAGACTTTTGATAGTTAACCCTGCTAACCACTGAAGCCCTGTAAACCACTGAAGCAACAGCCAAATACTGGAGAAAAAGGGCAAATCACTACACCTGTGGAAAGTGATTCCTGGAGAAGTTCTACTAAGAATGGGCATTTCCAAAAACGAATGTAGTCATTGTGCTATTCAAAGATTTTGTTTGTGACTTTTTCTCATTGCAGGAGTAGCAACTTTCTGGCTTATTCCACTTGAAGATCCTAAAAAAGCAGCTGTACAACTTTGCACTCTACAGATTGTGTTGATTTTGTGATTGTAACTATATCCCTGAATATTAGTTGTTATTGTTGTACTTGTAACCTGATACACACCTGTGGGGGTAGTGGGACACTATAATTGTGATTGCTCCCGTATAAACTTCACATATGTTGGGAGATTGAATCAGATCAACCTGACTTGAATACAGTGGTCCCAAGAGATGGTGATTTCATAATCCCTGAAGAGATAAGATGTATTGATGTAATGCAGTGGTTCGATATTACGCAATAATTTTCTTGTGCATAGGACAAATTGAAGGAGAATGTAATACCTGAAGAGACAACTGGGAAAACATATATTCCAAGCAAAGGTGTTTTCTTCGCTTACTCTCACCTTGCAGTCTGGAATTAACCTGACACAACCTAGTAACTCACTTGTAACTATAACTGGACAGAGTGGGTTATGGACGGATGTGGTAACTCTTAATTAGCATGCTCCAGATGGCTTATAAGGTTTGCCTATGTGCCTAGCCGATGGTATAAAGCATGTGTATATTCTAAATGCACCTGCTAAGTGCTCTAAATTTTACAACAACAATATCCCAGAATATGTTTGCTTCACATGATTTGTTAGCAAAAGGATATATCTGTGGAAAATTTATCTCACAAATTTTGGTCACAAAACCAATGACCAGGAAAAGCCATACAGAGAAAAAAAACTGCCTGAACTGGGGTGTTGTCTTCACCTGATTTGGCAAATATCTTTACTACAATAGAAAGCATTCTAATTTTATTTTTTTTGAAAGGGAGGAATGTAGAGTTATGGTAATAATGATACAAAACTTGTTGATTAATAGAAACATTTGTTTTCTGTAACACACATATATTATGCCTTGTATTTGTAATGATTATGCTTGCATGCTGTGGATTCCTTTGTGTCCTGGGGCTGATTTCCCTGGGGTCCTGTAAGATATCTGGCAAATGTCAAATCCTGTGATAAGATCTGAAATCTTCATATGCCACCTCTGCTTTCCTTCAGGAAAAGAGAAGATGAAATTCCAAGAACAACTTCTCACCTTGTGTGCTGCTAAATGGGCAATTAAACAGAGAAGGGAAAAGATAACAAACCTTTTGAGCCAGGAAGGATGCAAATCTGAGTTAAGATATATGATCCAAGTTTTACAATGTTAGGTTATATGACTTAAGGTTTGACTTGAAGTTTACAATGTTGATTAGAATGATTTAGAATAGCTAGAGCAGTGGTGTCCAAACTTTTTTCAAAGAGGGCCAGATTGGATGAAGTGAACATGGTGGAGAGCCGAACATTTTTCCGAACATTCTTTGAACCATTACAATTAAATGCAAATAAATTATTTTATGCCAAGTTAATTGCAAATGACATACTTTTCATTTCATAACATTAAGATCAACTGACAGTTGAGTTTTCACAATGTATTGAAAATAAATTTTAAAAAAACTTACCTACCTCTCTCTTTCTCTTTCTTCCTCTCTCTCTCTCCATTTCTCTCGCTCTTTTTCTTTCTCTTTCTTTCTGTCTCCCTTTCTCACTCTCTCTTTCTCTCTCTTTCTTCCTCTCTCTCCATTTCTCTCTTTCTCTTTCTCTCTCTCTCTCTCTTTCTTTCTGTCTTTCTCTTTCTCTCGTCTCTCTCTCTTTCTTTCTCTTTTTCTTTCTTTCTCTTTCTTTCTCTTTCTCTCTGTCACTGTGTGTGTGTGTCTGTCTGTCTCTCACTCACTTAATCAGTCTCTATCTGTCTCTCCCTCCCTCTCTGTCTCTCCCTGTCTCTATGTGTGTCACTCTCTCTGATTCTCTCCCTCCCTCTCTCTGTATGTCTGTCTCTCCCTCTTTCCCCGTCTGTCTCCGATTCAATCCGATTCCGATTCATTCTCTATCTGTGTCTCTCTCCGTCTCTCTCCCTCCCTCTCTTTCTCTCTGTCTCTGTCTGTCTCTCTGTCTTTCCCTCCCTCCCCTTCTGTCTCTCTCTGTGTCTGTCATCTTAAGCACCACCGAGGCTGTCGCCCGGCAGGGGCGTCAGGTAGGGAAGCCGGTCGCGTCTCCATCGCGGCTCCCTCCGGCAGGCACCACGGCTTACGTTCTGAGGCCGCACGTCCGTCTTCCTTGGCTGACGCCCCTGCCGGGCGACCTTGTGCGGCGGGAGCTGCACGTTCTGGGGCTGCGTGGCTGGGAGGGAGGTGAACGCGCCAAGCGGACGTTCTGGGGCCGCGCGTTCACCTCCCTCCCAGCTTCGCAGCCCCAGAACGTGCAGCGATGGAGGCGCGACCGGCTTCCCTGCCTGACGCCCCTGCCGGGCGACCTTGTGTGGCGGGAGCTGCACGTTCTGGGGCTGTGTGGCTGGGAGGGAGGTGAACACGCCAAGCGGACGTTCTGGGGCCGCGCGTTCACCTCCCTCCCAGCTTCGCAGCCCCAGAACGTGCAGCGATGGAGGCGCGACCGGCTTCCCTGCCTGACGCCCCTGCCGGGCGACAGCCTCGGTGGTGCTTAAGATGACGGTAGCCTTGGGTGCTCACCCCGCCTGCTCCCTCGCCCGCTGCGGGAGGAGGCGTCCATAACCTCCGTCCACCTCCCTCCCAGCCACACAGCCCCAGAGACAGAGGGAGGAAGGGAGGGCCACATTTATACAGAGCAGGGAGGGCTGTTGGAGGGCCGTATTAAACCGACCCCCGGGCCGCAAATGGCCCGCGGGCCGGACTTTGGACATGCCTGAGCTAGAGTAATTAGAATTCAAAGAACAAAGATCCTTTTGAAGATCAAACATCTTTTCGTGTATAAGAAAGGACACTGCACCCTTGAGTTTTGTAGTTAGGTAGTTGAGTTTTGTAGATCTTTCCCACCATGTCCCTTGTACATACATGGGTTTGGGATTTCTTACCCAGAACTTTAACTTTGATCAAAGAATAAAGTCTGTTTTCTCTATTATTCAAGCCTCCGTTTAAGTCTCTTGTTTGGTTCATTGTGACTTGAACGTTTTCTAAGGGTCTCAATGTATTTTCAAAACCTTACACTACCTACTTACCTACCTACTGTATTTCTCCCTCTCCCGCTCTCCCTCTACCTACCTACCTACCTACCTACTATATTTCTCCCTCTCTCCCTCTCTCCCTCTACCTACCTTCCTACCTAGTGTATTTCTCCCTCTACCTCTACCTACCTACCGTATTTTTCCCTCTCTATCTCTCTACCTACCTACCTACCTACCTACCTACCGTATTTCTCTCTCTCTCTCTAGCCCTCTACCTACCTACCTACCTAAAAAGAGAGGAGAGGCGTTGCTGTGGCCCAGTTTTCTAAGGGTCTCAATGTATTTTCAAAACCTTACATTTTGGCGCCCAACGTGATGGAACCTGGAGGCTCCTGTTTGGTTTGCCAAAACCTTACATTTTATCTGGCTCCCCATAGAGCTGAACCCCTTTGAGGTTTGGCAGGCCTTCAAGAAGGTGGACTGGAAAAACTGGTGTGGGCCACAGACGATGTCAAAGAGCGCTCCCGGTAAGTTTTGAACCGGTGACATGGGCTTGGCCGGACGCCAGCAGATCCTGAATCCATCCGGACCTGAATGCCAAAGAGGCTTGAAGAAGATTGTACTCTGCTAGGTGAGTAGAGAATTTTCTTTTCTTTTGGGGAAAGAGGGGTGTGTTGCCTTGTGTGTGTGCGTGTATGAAAGAAGGACATTCCTACTAGAGGATTGCCTTCAACCTGAGTGAGGAGATCTAATCTGCGTTTTGAGTAAGATCAGCCAGAAAGGATCGTGTTGAAAGGTGTGTGTTTGTTGGAATAAATGTAAAACTATTTAATTGCAAGGGAGGGGGATCTGAGCAAACTCCGAGTCCGGTTGGGGTGACCCGAGAAATCCTTTAAAAAAGGAGAGTTTGTCAGATTCGAGCTTAGACAAAGCCCGAGAAACACTCCCGACTGATAAAGCCCCATAGAAACTCAGGGGACCGGGTTTTAACCAACTCAAACCCTACTGACAAAGCCCGAGAAATTCTTTGCAAAAAGGAGGGTCTTTGGCAAAGCTCCGAGCTGACGAGCCCGAGAAATTCTTTGCAAAAAGGAGGGTTTTGCCATGCCCCGAGCTTCTGTCAGGAAAAATCCCCTCAGAAAGAAACTCTTTAAAAGAGTCAGAGCCGTGTTCCCCTCTGAACTACATGTTGGCCCAAAGGGACACAGAAAAAACCCTCTGCACATCTATCTGACCACTCTGCTCTTAGTCCAACCTAAGAGTCTCCATACATTTTCATCTTTAAAACTACGCCAGCGTGTGCTGGGAGATGAAGATAGATATGGACGAAATTGGATTTTTAAAACTATGCCAGCGCGGGCTGGGAAATCCAAATTTGGAACTGAACATCCCATGGCAGAGACAGATAGTAACCATCTAGTGCTTAAGGAGATCAAACAATGAGTGTAAACAAAAGTAAGAAAATTCAGCAGGTAATAAAAGTTAAAGCCTGCCTGAATGAGAAGACCTAAATAATTGGACTTGATTAATTTGATGTGAAGATTTAGATAAATTTTTTTTTATATTGAAAAAGTTTTATTGGTTTTTACAATTTTCGAAAAGGGTAGGGTAAGGGATACAGAAACATATTAAGAACTTTCGCGTCGGGATCATTGGCCCTTCTAGGGCTTCATAATAAAACATTAAAAGAACATTTTTCCAAAAGTACTACAAGGTGAACATAAGTACAAGATTCCTAAATTCTCCATTCTATGCTAGCAGTCGTGTACAAACATCCAGACATAAGGTTAAGCAATATTAATAGTAATTAAAAAAAAAGCAAAGTTATTTTTTCGATCTAAGTCTCTTGGCAATTGTATCTTCTTTTTCTCCTCCCTGGCCCCCAGCGGGCGGGGCCATGGCCCCCTCCGTCCCCCCTGGATCTTCCCCCAGGATAGAGGAATGTTTTTTAAGAAAGGCTTCCGCCTCAGCAACTGTTTTAATCCTTACTCTTCCTTCATCCCAGAACACCAACATCCCTTCCGGCATCACCCACTTAAACCAGATCCCGTGGTCAAACAATTTTCTGGATAAGAAGGAATACCTCCTTCTCACCTCCCTAATCTTTTTTGGGATCTGCTTCAAGATGGTGACTTCCTTTTGTTGGTAAATTAACGGCCCCCCTCTCTGCGCCTTCAAAATTCCCTCTCTGGTTGACCTTCTAACAAATTTAATATGTATCTCTCTGGGTACTTCATTTATCCTGGCATATGCTGAATTTATTCTATAGACTAGGTCAATATCCCCCCTGATCTCATCTTTAGGAAGATTTAGATAATTTGACCTGATTGATTTGATGTAATTTCTGGCAAAATTCTTGTTTGCATCTATACTAATAACATGTAGAATTGTGTGCATCTATACTAATATGCAGAATTGAATGAGATTGAGTTGATTGTGATATGTTTGACCAGCTGGCAAAATAAGTAAGCTTTTCACTGTGGGCTTGAAGCTGTGGGGAAAGTGAGAGAAGTTAAGATTTAAGCTGCTCTCTGAATTCCCCCACTGTTTCAGGAATAAGCCACAGGTTCCCCAAGCAAATACAAATTGAAGATTTAAGGGGACAGTACCTTCCCAAGTCTGAAAATGTTGTCCCATGAGATGTGTGCATGTGTGTTCATTTCCAGACCTGGAGGGAAGTTGAGATCCTTTAATAATAAAAATTGAGCTCATTGGCTTTAATACAGCTCCTTGAAATGATTGTCATGATTGATTTGCATGAAGAAAGAGTGAAATGGGATTTTTGTATGTGAAATTGGTTTACACAAAAAGTCTGATTGTAGTGCAAATGTGACTATGTTGATGGTGAAAGTTGGTGTGAATGTACTTTGATTCCCTTTCCTATAAAGAAAGAATAAGTTGCAAGGTTGTTTAATGGTGTATGGTGTGTGTGTGTGTTTCCAAATCTGAAAGGAGGGTGAGATCCTCTAATGCATGAACAAGCATGAACCTCTGATTGCAAGTATGAATGTGAGTGTGTCTCCTATACTCCAGGAAGTGATAAGTGAAAGAGATCTGGCCTGTGTGATTTCACCCCCTCCCTCTTTCCCCCTCTTCCCTCTGGGTTATTCTTTGGAGGGAAGCAGGCAAGGGGGGGGGGGAGTGGGCAAAGGGGTGTGTGGGTGCCTGCTCCTTTTAACTCTGTGTGTGAGAGTGAGAGTGAGAGAGATGCCCCAGTGAGAGCATCTCCCCCCCTTCTTTCCCATTAGGGGGGGAGGGGGCTGCTCCCATTAAGGGGGCTGCGGTTTTCCTGCTCCTTTTAAAACTGTTTTTTCTCTCTTCTGAGTAATTCAGGGCAAATGGGTGACCTGCTCATGTGCACCTTTTGCCTTTCAGTTTTGATTTTCACCTGCATACAAAAGCTATGATTTTGATATTTCTTTTTCTGCTCTGAAAACAATTTTGGTTTTTCTTTTGGAAATTTTGTTTGAGCTTTAAAAAGCTTAATTGAACCTATAAGAAGTAATGATTTTGAGATATTTTGAGATTTTGATTTTGAGATATTTTGCCTACATTTGTAAATGTTTCAACATACTTAATGAGAATTAGCTTCCATCTGAATGGAATCTGACTTTGACCCAACATACCGTACCTCATTAAGTTTCTTTTATTTTGAAGCTGTTTTTTCCCCCTACCTACCTCTTTGATATCAGAGTTAAAGTGCTCCATCCTATGTCATTTTTATTTGTTTGTCTCTGATATCTGCCTTTGGAGAATTTGCTTCCATCTGAACTGATTCTGATTTTTTGGAGTGTTGACTCAAAGTGCTTTTTTGATAGCTTTGTTTTATTTTTACTTTCTGAACCTCTTCTTTTTCCCTTTTTGGGCGGATAGCTTATTTTATTTTTTTTGAAGCTGCCTTTTTTTTAATGCATGAGTACATTTTTTAAATGCTCATGAATCAAGGTGCTCCACTCCATGATATTTTATTTTATTTTATTTGTTTGTTTGTTTGCAACACTAGTTGTTCCCCTTTTGGAATTATTACAGATAATCATTCATCATGATAGAAAGAATTCTATCCTTTGAGAAAAAGGGAGGAAAAATACAGACAATAAAAAGTAATGAGTTTTATCACAAGAAGTAGAAACCTGTTTTTTAAATAGACATTTGTTCTATTGTAGCATGTATATGTGGGGTTGTGCTGCTGTAAAAGTGTTTTCCTTTTGAGCATTTGTTTTTGAGCATTTGTGCCACATCTACCTCTGCGAAAGCAATTGTATCCTTTTCCTTCTACAAATATTGGATGTTGGATAGCCATTTGTCTGAAATGGTATAAGGTTTCCTGCCTGGGCAGGGGTTGGACTAGAAGACCTCCAAGGTCCCTTCCAACTCTGCTATCCTATTGTATTGTAAATGCCATCCCTTTCCTTCAGGAATTGGCAGGTAACTATACTCTTATCTACTACCAAAGCAATTCTCACACGTTTTGTGCTCTTAATAGGCCAATCAAGAATAACAAAAGATAAACTGCCAGAAAGGAATCTGTCTGATAAATCTAAGTTAGGAAATATGACTTAAGTTTTGCAATTTAGTTAGATGATGTGATTTGTTCTTGAAAACTTCTGGAAACTTCTGGATGCTGTGAATTGTGACAAATATGTGAAATCTACCCATCTTACTGCAAAAGTGCTTGAATCATAGAGGCAGTGGGGATGTCATCTTCCATGAAATTTACATCATCTGCCTTCTGAAATAAGGTTTGGATTTCCCCACTTGGACAGAATGAGAGAAATTCCACAATATGAGGCTAAAGGTATGCCTGTAGAGAACTGTATTCTTGGCGTCTCTTCTCTTCTTTACCTCAGAGACTGCTATCTCAAACCATACCTCTCAAAATTGCTGCTAGTGATTAAAACCTGACGTGAGGAAAAAACTTAGCTAAGCCTGGGAAAGACTTTTGATAGTTAACCCTGCTAACCACTGAAGCCCTGTAAACCACTGAAGCAACAGCCAAATACTGGAGAAAAAGGGCAAATCACTACACCTGTGGAAAGTGATTCCTGGAGAAGTTCTACTAAGAATGGGCATTTCCAAAAACGAATGTAGTCATTGTGCTATTCAAAGATTTTGTTTGTGACTTTTTCTCATTGCAGGAGTAGCAACTTTCTGGCTTATTCCACTTGAAGATCCTAAAAAAGCAGCTGTACAACTTTGCACTCTACAGATTGTGTTGATTTTGTGATTGTAACTATATCCCTGAATATTAGTTGTTATTGTTGTACTTGTAACCTGATACACACCTGTGGGGGTAGTGGGACACTATAATTGTGATTGCTCCCGTATAAACTTCACATATGTTGGGAGATTGAATCAGATCAACCTGACTTGAATACAGTGGTCCCAAGAGATGGTGATTTCATAATCCCTGAAGAGATAAGATGTATTGATGTAATGCAGTGGTTCGATATTACGCAATAATTTTCTTGTGCATAGGACAAATTGAAGGAGAATGTAATACCTGAAGAGACAACTGGGAAAACATATATTCCAAGCAAAGGTGTTTTCTTCGCTTACTCTCACCTTGCAGTCTGGAATTAACCTGACACAACCTAGTAACTCACTTGTAACTATAACTGGACAGAGTGGGTTATGGACGGATGTGGTAACTCTTAATTAGCATGCTCCAGATGGCTTATAAGGTTTGCCTATGTGCCTAGCCGATGGTATAAAGCATGTGTATATTCTAAATGCACCTGCTAAGTGCTCTAAATTTTACAACAACAATATCCCAGAATATGTTTGCTTCACATGATTTGTTAGCAAAAGGATATATCTGTGGAAAATTTATCTCACAAATTTTGGTCACAAAACCAATGACCAGGAAAAGCCATACAGAGAAAAAAAACTGCCTGACCTGGGGTGTTGTCTTCACCTGATTTGGCAAATATCTTTACTACAATAGAAAGCATTCTATTTTATTTTTTTTGAAAGGGAGGAATGTAGAGTTATGGTAATAATGATACAAACTTGTTGATTAATAGAAACATTTGTTTTCTGTAACACACATATATTATGCCTTGTATTTGTAATGATTATGCTTGCATGCTGTGGATTCCTTTGTGTCCTGGGGCTGATTTCCTGGGGTCCTGTAAGATATCTGGCAAATGTCAAATCCTGTGATAAGATCTGAAATCTTCATATGCCACCTCTGCTTCCTTCAGGAAAAGAGAAGATGAAATTCCAGAACAACCTTCTCACCTTGTGTGCTGCTAAATGGGCAATTAAGCAAACAGAGAAGGGAAAAGATAACAAACCTTTTGAGCCAGGAAGGATGCAAATCTGAGTTAAGATATATGATCCAAGTTTTACAATGTTAGGTTATATGACTTAAGGTTTGACTTGAAGTTTACAATGTTGATTAGAATGATTTAGAATAGCTAGAGCAGTGGTGTCCAAACTTTTTTCAAAGAGGGCCAGATTGGATGAAGTGAACATGGTGGAGAGCCGAACATTTTTCCGAACATTCTTTGAACCATTACAATTAAATGCAAATAAATTATTTTATGCCAAGTTAATTGCAAATGACATACTTTTCATTTCATAACATTAAGATCAACTGACAGTTGAGTTTTCACAATGTATTGAAAATAAATTTTAAAAAAACTTACCTACCTCTCTCTTTCTCTTTCTTCCTCTCTCTCTCTCCATTTCTCTCGCTCTTTTTCTTTCTCTTTCTTTCTGTCTCCCTTTCTCACTCTCTCTTTCTCTCTCTTTCTTCCTCTCTCTCCATTTCTCTCTTTCTCTTTCTCTCTCTCTCTCTCTTTCTTTCTGTCTTTCTCTTTCTCTCGTCTCTCTCTCTTTCTTTCTCTTTTTCTTTCTTTCTCTTTCTTTCTCTTTCTCTCTGTCACTGTGTGTGTGTGTCTGTCTGTCTCTCACTCACTTAATCAGTCTCTATCTGTCTCTCCCTCCCTCTCTGTCTCTCCCTGTCTCTATGTGTGTCACTCTCTCTGATTCTCTCCCTCCCTCTCTCTGTATGTCTGTCTCTCCCTCTTTCCCCGTCTGTCTCCGATTCAATCCGATTCCGATTCATTCTCTATCTGTGTCTCTCTCCGTCTCTCTCCCTCCCTCTCTTTCTCTCTGTCTCTGTCTGTCTCTCTGTCTTTCCCTCCCTCCCCTTCTGTCTCTCTCTGTGTCTGTCATCTTAAGCACCACCGAGGCTGTCGCCCGGCAGGGGCGTCAGGTAGGGAAGCCGGTCGCGTCTCCATCGCGGCTCCCTCCGGCAGGCACCACGGCTTACGTTCTGAGGCCGCACGTCCGTCTTCCTTGGCTGACGCCCCTGCCGGGCGACCTTGTGCGGCGGGAGCTGCACGTTCTGGGGCTGCGTGGCTGGGAGGGAGGTGAACGCGCCAAGCGGACGTTCTGGGGCCGCGCGTTCACCTCCCTCCCAGCTTCGCAGCCCCAGAACGTGCAGCGATGGAGGCGCGACCGGCTTCCCTGCCTGACGCCCCTGCCGGGCGACCTTGTGTGGCGGGAGCTGCACGTTCTGGGGCTGTGTGGCTGGGAGGGAGGTGAACACGCCAAGCGGACGTTCTGGGGCCGCGCGTTCACCTCCCTCCCAGCTTCGCAGCCCCAGAACGTGCAGCGATGGAGGCGCGACCGGCTTCCCTGCCTGACGCCCCTGCCGGGCGACAGCCTCGGTGGTGCTTAAGATGACGGTAGCCTTGGGTGCTCACCCCGCCTGCTCCCTCGCCCGCTGCGGGAGGAGGCGTCCATAACCTCCGTCCACCTCCCTCCCAGCCACACAGCCCCAGAGACAGAGGGAGGAAGGGAGGGCCACATTTATACAGAGCAGGGAGGGCTGTTGGAGGGCCGTATTAAACCGACCCCCGGGCCGCAAATGGCCCGCGGGCCGGACTTTGGACATGCCTGAGCTAGAGTAATTAGAATTCAAAGAACAAAGATCCTTTTGAAGATCAAACATCTTTTCGTGTATAAGAAAGGACACTGCACCCTTGAGTTTTGTAGTTAGGTAGTTGAGTTTTGTAGATCTTTCCCACCATGTCCCTTGTACATACATGGGTTTGGGATTTCTTACCCAGAACTTTAACTTTGATCAAAGAATAAAGTCTGTTTTCTCTATTATTCAAGCCTCCGTTTAAGTCTCTTGTTTGGCTCATTGTGACTTGAACGTTTTCTAAGGGTCTCAATGTATTTTCAAAACCTTACACTACCTACTTACCTACCTACTGTATTTCTCCCTCTCCCGCTCTCCCTCTACCTACCTACCTACCTACCTACCTACTATATTTCTCCCTCTCTCCCTCTACCTACCTACCTACCTAGTGTATTTCTCCCTCTACCTCTACCTACCGTATTTTTCCCTCTCTATCTCTCTACCTACCTACTGTATTTCTCTCTCTCTCTCTAGCCCTCTACCTACCTACCTACCTAAAAAGAGAGGAGAGGCGTTGCTGTGGCCCAGTCTGGTTAAATGGTCAACCAACCTGTGTACACACAACCACTGTATAACCCCCAACCTACGTACCTACTGTATTTCTTACTCTCTCCACCTACCTACCTACCTGTATTTCTTACTCTCTCCCTCGACCTACCTACCTACCGTATTTCTCCCCCCTCTATCCCTCTACTGTATTTCTCTCCCTCTATCCCTCTACTTACCTACTGTATTTCTCCCTCTCTATCCCTCTACCTACCTACCTACCTACCTACCTACTGTATTTCTCCCTCTCTCTCTCTATCCCTCTACCTACCTACCTACCTACCTACCTACCTACCTACCTACCTACCTACCTACCAACCGTATTTCTCCCTCTCTCACTCTATCCCTCTACATACCTACCTACCTACTGTATTTCTCCCTCTATCCCTCTACCTACCTACCTACTTAGTTTCAGTTTCAATTTATTCGGATTTATATCCCGCCCTATCTCCCCGAAGAGACTCAGGGCGGCTCACAGGCAAATATAAAACAATACAATAAATACAATACAGTGTTAAAATGAAATTAAATTAACTAGCCTGTGCTAAAATATAACTAAAAACTTTTAAAATCCCCTCCAAATACAGTTAAATTATTTCTAGTCTAAAATCTAGGCTAAAGTCTAAGCTAAAATCTAAAGTCTAAGCTCTAAGCTAGGCCAGCTAGGTGAAAGAAGTGTGTTTTCAGTGAACGGCGAAAAAGGCGAAGGTCCGTGATGGTACGAAGTTCGGGGGGTAGGTCATTCCAGAGGGCCGGGCCTGCCACAGAGAAGGCCCTCCCCCTGGGAGCCGCCCACCGGCATTGACTGGCAGACGGCACCCTGCGAAGGCCCTCCCTGTGGGAGCGGACAGGTCGAAGGGAGGTATGCGGTAGGAGATGGTCCCGCAAATAACTGGGCCCTGTGCCATGGAGCGTTTTAAAAATGGTGACCAGCACCTTGAGGCGCACCCGGAAAGCCACGGGCAGCCAGTGCAGCTCGCGCAGGAGAGGTGTTACGTGGGAGCATCGTGAGGCTCCCAAAATCCCCCGCGCGGCCGCGTTCTGGACCAACTGGAGCCTCCGGGTGCACCTCAAGGGGAGCCCCATGTAGAGAGCATTACAATAGTCTAGGCGGGACGTAACGAGTGCTTGAGTGACTGTGCGTAGCGCGTCCCGGTCGAGGAAAGGGCGCAACTGGCGTACCAGGCGGACCTGGTAAAAAGCCCCCCTGGTCACGGCCGTCACATGGTCGTCCAAGGAGAGCTGTGAGTCCAGGAGGACGCCTAAGTTGCGAGCCCTCTCCACGGGGGCTAGTGACTCGCCCCCGATGGCCAGCGTTGGAGTCAGTTGGCTGTGCCGGGGCGCTGGAAACCACAGCCACTCGGTCTTGGACGGGTTGAGCCGAAGTTTGTTACTCCCCATCCAGACCCGCACAGCTTCCAAACACCGGGTCATCACTTCAACGGCATCACTGGGATGGTTGGGGGTGGATATGTATAGCTGAGTATCATCAGCATACAGATGGTACTCCACCCCACAACCGCGACGATAATTTAATAACAATGCTGGGTCCAGGGAAGGCCTCTTGAGGAGGGGTCTCACGACCGCCTCTTTCAAGGCAGCCGGCAGAAACCCCTCACTCAAGGAAGCGTTCACTATTGCCTGGAGCCAGCCTCGTGTAACCTCCCAGGAGGCCAGTACCAGCCAGGAGGGACACGGGTCCAATAAACATGTGGTAGCATTCAGCCGTCTTAGCAACCTGTCCATGTCATCAGGAGCAACAAAGTCAAACTCTTCCCATAATATGGTCTCAAGACCTGCCTCGGACAGTCCACCCAGACCTGTCTCATTGGAGGCCAACTCGTCCCGGATCCGAGCGATTTTATCCTGCAGATACTCTCCAAATTCCTCTGCTCTACCCTGCAAAGGAGCTTCCCATGGCCTCTGGTGAAGGAGGGAGCGGGTCACTCTAAACAGGGCGGCAGGGCGGTTATCTGCGGATGCGATAAGAGTGGCGAGATGGTTCCGTTTCGCTACTCTTATCGCCACTAAGTAGGTCCTTAAATAGGACCTTACCCGTGTTCGGTCGGACTCGGAGCGAGTAGACCTTCAAGTGCTCTCTAGGCGTCTCTTGCAGCGTTTCATCACCCTTAGCTCCTCAGAGAACCAAGGAGCCAGGGTGGATCGGCGCCGCGTGAGAGGCCGCAAAGGCACGACCCGGTCCAAGGCCCCCGCGGCCACACTATTCCATGCAGCCACCAGGTCCTCAGTTGAGTCGTGGGTCAGGGTCACAGGAATTGGCCCAAGCTCCCTTAGGAATCTCTCTGGATCCATCAGGCGCCTGGGGCGAAACCATCTTAGTATCTCTGGTTCCGCCTCCCCACGGTGGGGTGTAGCGGTTGGAAAGTCAAGCCGCAGAAGGAAGTGATCTGACCATGACAGGCGTTCGATGACCAAATCCCCTATTCCTAGATCACTCAACCACTGGCCAGAGGCAAAAATTAAGTCTAGTGTGTGTCCCCCGGTGTGTGTGGGACCCTGAATTACTTGGGTCAGGTCCATGGCCGTCATGGAGGCCATGAACTCCCGAGCCACCTCTGATGTCTCGCCTACTGATGGCAGGTTGAAATCCCCCATGACTAAAAGTCTGGGGGTATCAGCTGCCACCTCGCCGATCACCTCGAGCAGCTCGGGCAGGACTGCTGATGCGTAGCGGGGAGCCAGGTAGACAACCAGCAAGCCCAGCTGCCTCCCATGGCCCCACTTAACACAGAGGGACTCGCAACCGACTACCTGAGGCACAGTGGTCTCCCTTGGCTTAAGGCCTTCCTTAATAATAACCGCCACCCCCCCACCCCTGCCCTGGGCCCTTGGCTGATGGAGTGCCAGGTAACCTGGCGGGCACATTTCTACGAGGGGTAAACCTCCCTTGTGGCCCAGCCAGGTTTCCGTGATACCCACCAGGTCCGGCTCCCCCTCCGACACCAGGTCGTAGATGAGGGGGGCTTTGTTGACCACGGACCTGGCGTTGCACAACATCAGCTTAAGGCCCTGGGTCTGTGAATCCCGACCACCTAGACTGTGGGAGGAGCTCTGGGGGTCGGGGCGGGCGACCGCTTGTAAACAGCGGGTACGTCCGTCCCCCCCCCCCCCGATGATTGATATGGCCCCGGCTCCCGTCATACCTACCCCTCCCTAGGACCGTCCTGATGGAAAAGCCCTCTATTGGAACGACCCCCGTCCCCCCCCTTGTATCGGACCTTCTAGCCTCCGTATCGCCATCACTGGCTGGCCTAGCAATATTTCCGGTAGAGCCAAATTTGGTATTCCCACCCACCTCCCTAGTACCCCTTAAAACCCAAGTTAAAAAAAACCTTAAAAAACCCCTAAGTTTCCGTTTCCTCCACCTCTCGAGATTAATAAATCCGTCATTAAGGTGGGCCCTTGTTAGCGCAGAGGGCCAAACCTGTGAGAGAGGGGAATCCCGCAGGGCGAGGAGGTCAGCTACCGAGTACATAGCAATCCATAGTAAGTCTGTACGCCTTAAGCCTGGAGAGGGAATAATAGCCTAGTTGTAAAAGTAACCATGGAAGCCATAGGTAAACTTCGCCATAATTCTGGTTGGTAAAGATGTTCAGTGAGGCTGAGAAATAGATAGAAGATTATCACTCAGTGTCTCAGTCCATTCTTGTCCATTTGGGGGGTCAATAGGTGGTCAAGTCAAATAATGGCGGGAAGGCTGTGGTGGGAAGGGGCGATGCGACAAGACAGTGAAGAGGGGGGGGGAGAAAGGGGAGCAGGGGGCAGTGAGCGGACAGGGACTCACATACAACAGCAAGAAGGGGGTGAAATCATAAACAAAGGCGACCCAGTCATTTAAACAGAGTAAAACAACCGAAGAAAACAAACCAAAACAAGAACAAACAGAGTCAGAGTCAGATCGCATGGCGAGGTGCGGCCAGCAGAGATGGCGCCGGACACCGCAAACATGGCTCGCCAGATGGAACAGGCGGTGGGGAACAGCTGCGCCAAACCAGACGACAGAGCAAGCAGGGCAGAGAGTAGCAAAAATGGAGTCCTGTAGACCGACGAACAGGAACATGATGAGTGAACAGTGAGCCGGCAGGCAGGACGGAACTGCAGGATGAGACAAGAAGGAGCAGGACGAAGACGAAATGTAGGCTGAATGACGGAGATAACAACGGCCGGAGGTGAAGGGGTTAACAGGATGACGAGCCAGCGGGAACAGCAGCATCGCCGAGGCAACGAAGGCTAATCAAGCAGGACGACGAAATGGCAGGAGAAACGGCAGAAGGGGGATCGAAAACAGCAGCAGCAATAGGAACAGGAACAGGAGGCAGGACGAAAATGCCGAAGAACACAGCCGCGGCAATGGAAAATATAGCTGTCAATGCCGCCGCACAAGCCGCTTTCCGGCTGCGGTAGAAGCCGCAATCACGCCACGATGGAATCACACCAGGACGCCTTCATGCTGGCAATGGCGACCGGCCTCCACACAAGCGGCCTCCGCAGTCGCCCCCCACATCCAGGGCCTTGGATTTTACTCTCCAGCTAAACAGCTTGGGCTCCCTGAGAAAAGTCCAAAGGTTGGCGGCAGTACCTAGGTTAAAACATTCCAGGAGGCAGACTCTCCCTCACCACAGCTCGGCTCAGACCTCCATCTTCAAACCGGAAATCCGGAAGAGAGAGAGAGGCCGCTGACTCAGCGGCTGGAGTTGCCGGAGGGGGGGGGGGGGTGGCGGCGGCGGAAGACAGGGCCTTGTAGCCGGGAGTTGGCGGAGGGGGCAGCGAGAGAGGCCGATGACTCGGCAGTGGCCTTGGGGGGGGGGGAGTTGGCGGAGGGACGGCGGCGGAGGAGGAGAGGGAGGCCGCTGAGGAGGTGACCATCACGGATATGATGCAGACCGCTCCACTGCTCGTGCAAGTGACCTGAGCTGAAAAACGGTTGGGTGGGAGGGGCCGCAAAGGGGAGGGGGGTGAGTGAGGGAAACACGCAGAAGAGCTGCAGTTTTACATTTGTGTGGCATGTACCTGGCCATCCACACAATCTGTACATATCATTGGTGCTGCACTTGTAAGGAACGTTGTGTGAAAATTTGGTGGTGATTGGTGCAGTACTTTCTGTGATTAGCGGTTTTGAACAAACTCATAGTTACATTTTTATTTATACAGAAAAGAAAGATAGATAGATGTATGTAGGGAGAGAGAGGGAGAGAGAGCATTCGGAATCATATTCAGAATCATATTAAATTTATTCTCTTCACCTACCTCCTCACAAAGCTTCTCCTTTTTGCTCTGTGGCACTAAGGCCCAAGCAGTCATACCTCTGTGGAAAGTTATCATCCATCCCTCTCCCAGAGAAATGAAATACCCTAGGACAGTGGTCGGCAAACCGCGGCTCGCGAGCCACGAGCGGCTCTTTGGCCCCTCGGGTGCGGCTCTTCCTCTCTCCTTCCCCCCCCCCCCCCCCCGGAGGCAGCGGAGGGCCCAGCATGTCGGTTGGGGGGGCTCTGGCTGCCTCCCCCTGGAGCGAGCGAGCCAACGGGCGGGGGGAATGCCCGGGGCTGTGGCTGCGCTGGAGCCGTCCGGGCGCCGCGCGCACAGGGAGGCGGGCGCCGCGCGCACAGGGAGGCGGGCGCTACCCCTGCCCGTTCGCTTGTTCGCTCGCTCCAGGGGGAGGCAGCCAGAGCCCCCCCCCCCCAACCGACATGCTGGTGCACTGGTGGTCTCATGAGTAGGAGTCCCAGGGTTCATTGTATGTAATTTTAAAAATACTAAAAAGCCTGGATTGGCTAACCTCAATTTGGACTCACAAATCCTGGCTGCAGTAAAGTAAGAGCTAGGGCAGTTTCAAGAAACAACCCTTCAAATGAGCAGCCTGTAGATATTTAAAGCAAAACCATGGCTGTGAAGAATTTTGGGACAAACCTAAGGTGACCAGATGTCCCGCTTTCGGCGGGACAATCCCGCATATTAATAATTAGTCACGCGTCCTGCGTCCCTTTAAAAATTTCCCTATTTTTTTAATATTCCAAATCTTCCTCCTCCTCCTCCCCACCCGCCACTCCTCTCCTCCTCCTCCTCTCCTCCTCCTGCGGTCCGACTTGCCTGCCTTGGCGGAAGATCCAGGTCATGAGGCGGGAGCAGGAAGTCGGGACGTAGCCGCCCAGCTAAGCAGCAGGGGGTGAGGCAGGCAATGGCGGCCGCAGTGGCGGGTCGCTGAATCTGGAGTGGTCCGGCTGCCCCACAGCCAAGGAGGCAGCCATAGCCTCCCCAGCCAGCATGCCGGCCACTTGTCTGCTTCCCAGGGTCTGAAGGGGCTCCGTGGGGGGAGGAAGGGAACTGGCTGCTGGAGCCAGTGGGCGGGGTGGGCGGGCGCGCAGGGCGGGTGGGCAGGGCGGCGGCGCCCAGCAACATTCGCTACCCGCCTGCCCCGCTTGCTCACCCACCGGCAGCCAGTTCCCTTCCTCCCCCCGCGGAGCCCGGTGGGTGAGCTAGCGGAGCAGGCGGGTAGCGAATGTTGCTGGGCGCTGCCCCCCGCCCCACCCACTGGCTTTGGCAGCCAGTTCCCTTCCTCCCCCCCCCCCCCCCCGGAGCCCCTTCAGCCCCTGGGAAGCAGAAGAGTGGCTGACATGCTGGCTGGGGAGGATACTGGAGCGCTTCCCAGGGTCTGAAAGGGCTCCGGGGGGGGGGGGGGGGAGGAGAAACAGACAGACAGAGAGAAACGGGGGGGAGGGAATCAGAGAGAGACTGATAGACACACAGAGTACAGAGAGAGAGAGAGATGGTGAGGGAGGGAGGGAGAGAGACAGAGGCACAGAGAGAGAATGACAGAGGGAGGGGTTGAATCGAAGACACAGAGGGAGGGAATCAGAGTGACAGACACAGGGAGAGACAGAATGAGTGATTAAGTGAATGACAGACAGACACACAGTGACAGATGGGCGGAGGGAGGAGAGAGAGACAGATACAGAGAGAGACAGCCAGAAAGAGACAGAAAGAAAGAGAGAGAAAGAGAAAGAAAGAAAAAAAGAAAGAACTTATGACCACAATTGAGGCCAAAATGTTGGTTGCTAAGCAAGACCGTTGTTAAGTGAGTTTCACCACATTTTCCAAGTTGGCCATGCCCCCCCCCCCGGTCACATGACCGCTGAGCCACTCCCACAAAATAGCCCCCCCCCCGCCTCTTCCCCCCCCCCCCCAAACCTGGCCACTGGAAACGCCGGAGCTCGCAACGCTCCCCCACCTCGCCACTCAAAATGGTAGTAGGTAGGTAGGTAGAGGGAGGGGAGGGAGGGGAAACGGTGTCCCTCTTTACCAATGTTAAAATCTGGTCACCTCTTAGGCAAACCTGACTGGAAGCTCACAGAATGTGATGACTGACATCTGAAATTAATTGGCATGAAAAAGTGGATACTGTAAATCAGGGGTCCCCAACCCCCGGGCCGCGGACTGGTGCCGGTCCGTGGCTGGGTGGGAGCCGGGCCGCAGGGCCGGAGAGGAGGAGGAGGGAGGAGGGGGCAGCCCCCTGGGCAGAGCGCGCGCGAGAACGCAGGCGGGGTTTGGAGTGCTTGGAGTGCTTCGCGCGCTTGGAGTGCACCTCTTCTTCCACCCTTGTCGACGGTGGGACTCCTGGGGGGGCAGGGAGAAAGGGACTCCGCAGCAGTCCTCCCTACCGGCCGCGGATTCCCTTCCTCCCTGCCCCCACAGAGCTTCCCCAACCGGCATGCCAGCTACTCGTCTTCTTCCAGAGGCTGCGGAGGTTCCTCCCCCCCTCCCCACGGAGCCTTCTCAGCTCCTGGAAGGAGCCTGACCGCGCCCGAGCGACCAAGCGCAGCGGTGGCCGCCCGGGTGGGGCAGGCTAAGGCAAGTGAACGAGTCGAGCCGGGCTGAGGAGACTCCGCGGTGGGGGGAGGGGGGAACGGAACGGGACGACGACAGACCAACAGAGAGAGGCATAGACACAGAGAGAGATGGGGAGGGAGGGAATCAGAGAGAGTGACACACACACACACACACAGAGAGCGGGAGGGAGAGAAAGATAGACAGAGACACAGAATGAGTGATTGCCTGAATGCGAGACAGACAGACACACACACACACAGAGTGACAGAGATGGGCGGACGAAGGAGAGAGAGACAGAAAGAAAAAGAGAGAAAGGGAAAGAAAGAAAAAGAAAGTGGGAGAGAGAGAAAGACAGAGAAAAAGAGAAAGAAAGAGACAAAGGAAAGAAAGAGAAAAAAAGAAAGAGAAAGAGAGGGAAAGAGAGAAAGAGAGGGAAAGAGAGAGAGAGAGAAAGAGAGGGAGAGAGAAAGAGGGAAAGAAAGAAAAAATGAGAGAAAGAAAGAGAAATAGGGAAAGAAAGAGAAAGAAAGAGAAAGAGAAAGAAATAGAGAGAGAAAGAGAAAGAAAGAGGGAAGGAAAGAAAGAGACAGAGAAAGAAAGAGAGAGAAAGAGAAAGAAAGACAGAAGGAAAGAAAGAAAAAGAGAGAGAGAGAACTTATGACCACAATTGAGCCCAAAAGTTTGGTTGCTAACCAAGACCGTTGTTAAGTGAGTTTCACATTTTCCAAATTGGCCACGCCCACCCAGTCACATGACTGCTGAACCACTCAGCCGGTCCGCAGAGTTTTCTTTAAAATGAAACCGGTCCCTGGTGCAAAAAAGGTTGGGGACCCCTGCTGTAAATTACTTTCCAGAAAGTTTGCCCTGGCTGCTAGACCTTCATGGTTGAAAGCTCTCCTTTTGGGAGCCACTGAAGGAATTATTCTTCTGCTGCTTCTATCACTCACCCTTCTTAGAAGAATGGTGGGTTACTATATCTTATACCTTTTCTGCTTCTTTGATTAAGTTGTTTTCCAAAAAGCGTCATATGCATGTAGGTTCATCCCACAAAGTTTCAGTGAAAGCAGCACTATCATAATCAGGCTGATCAGTCATAACTAAGTTTCATCTGTATCGAATGGTTACTTATCTCTCTAACGAGATGTAAATCATGGTTAACCCGGAAGTTTGGTTTCTTGACAAAGAACGTCACTCTACAGCTGTCTTACGTTACGTGCGCGGTCTTAACATTCACCATAGAGAGGTAGAATTACCCGGATTGCCGTTTCCCGGGCTCATCCTTTCGTTCCCATAGTTCTTTGCGTGTCGGCGGCCTCTTCCGGTCTCTTTTTTCCCGGCTGTGCCGACGCCACCATGGTAAGGATTGAAAGAGAAGAGCGGTTGAATCGGTTATAATCATCTCCGGGGAAGCCGCCTGGAGAGCATGTTGTATTGTGCTGGTAAAGAGGGAAACATACAGGTCCTGGAAGCCCAGGATTGGACCCCGATACTAGGGGGGCCTGCCCGCAGAGGGCGGTTGTTGTTGCAGGATGGGGTTCGGGCCTAAGAAAGCTCCCAGTTTGGGGGCGTTCCTAAAGATCGGGCGGAGAAAGAGGCCCGAACGACAAGCCTGGGTCGAAGTCTTAAATTTAATCTAATTATTTTGGTTGTAATAAAATAATGTTAGATGAAAAACGCGGAGTCTAGTGTCACAAAAGTTGCTTCAGATATCCTCTAAAGCAGGGGTCCCCAACCTTTTTTGCACCAGGGACCGGTTTCATTTTAAAGAAAACTCTGCGGACCGGCTGAGTGGTTCAGCAGTCATGTGACTGGGTGGGCGTGGCCAATTTGGAAAATGTGAAACTCACTTAACGGTCTTGGTTAGCAACCAAACTTTTGGGCTCAATTGTGGTCATAAGTTCTCTCTCTCTCTTTTTCTTTCTTTCCTTCTGTCTTTCTTTCTCTTTCTCTCTCTTTCTCTGTCTCTTTCTTTCCTTCCCTCTTTCTTTCTCTTTCTCTCTCTCTCTATTTCTTTCTCTTTCTCTCTTTCTTTCTCTTTCTTTCCCTATTTCTCTTTCTTTCTCTCTCATTTTTTCTTTCTTTCCCTCTTTCTCTCTCCCTCTCTTTCTCTCTCTCTCTTTCTGTCTCTTTCTTTCTTTCCCTCTCTTTCTCTCTTTCTTTTTTTCTCTCTTTCCTTTGTCTCTTTCTTTCTCTTTTTCTCTGTCTTTCTCTCTCTCTCCCACTTTCTTTTTCTTTCTTTCCCTTTCTCTCTTTTTCTTTCTGTCTCTCTCTCCTTCGTCCGCCCATCTCTGTCACTCTGTGTGTGTGTGTGTGTCTGTCTGTCTCGCATTCAGGCAATCACTCATTCTGTGTCTCTGTCTATCTTTCTCTCCCTCCCGCTCTCTGTGTGTGTGTGTGTGTGTCACTCTCTCTGATTCCCTCCCTCCCCATCTCTCTCTGTGTCTATGCCTCTCTCTGTTAGTCTGTCGTCGTCCCGTTCCGTTCCCCCCTCCCCCCACCGCGGAGTCTCCTCAGCCCGGCTCGACTCGTTCACTTGCCTTAGCCTGCCCCACCCGGGCGGCCACCGCTGCGCTTGGTCGCTCGGGCGCGGTCAGGCTCCTTCCAGGAGCTGAGAAGGCTCCGTGGGGAGGGGGGGGAGGAACCTCCGCAGCCTCTGGAAGAAGACGAGTAGCTGGCATGCCGGTTGGGGAAGCTCTGTGGGGGCAGGGAGGAAGGGAATCCGCGGCCGGTAGGGAGGACTGCTGCGGAGTCCCTTTCTCCCTGCCCCCCCCAGGAGTCCCACCGTCGACAAGGGTGGAAGAAGAGGTGCACTCCAAGCGCGCGAAGCACTCCAAGCACTCCAAACCCCGCCTGCGTTCTCGCGCGCGCTCTGCCCAGGGGGCTGCCCCCTCCTCCTCCTCTCCGGCCCTGCGGCCCGGCTCCCACCCAGCCACGGACCGGCACCGGTCCGCGGCCCGGGGGTTGGGGACCCCTGCTCTAAAGCAGGGGTCCCCAACCTTTTTTGCACCAGGGACCGGTTTCATTTTAAAGAAAACTCTGCGGACCGGCTGAGTGGTTCAGCAGTCATGTGACTGGGTGGGCGTGGCCAATTTGGGAAATGTGAAACTCACTTAACAACGGTCTTGGTTAGCAACCAAACTTTTGGGCTCAATTGTGGTCATAAGTTCTCTCTCTCTCTTTTTCTTTCTTTCCTTCTTTCTTTCTCTTTCTCTCTCTTTCTCTGTCTCTTTCTTTCCTTCCCTCTTTCTTTCTTTCTCTTTCTCTCTCTCTCTATTTCTTTCTCTTTCTCTCTTTCTTTCTCTTTCTTTCCCTATTTCTCTTTCTTTCTCTCTCATTTTTTCTTTCTTTCCCTCTTTCTCTCTCCCTCTCTTTCTCTCTCTCTCTCTTTCTGTCTCTTTCTTTCTTTCCCTCTCTTTCTCTCTTTCTTTTTTTCTCTCTTTCCTTTGTCTCTTTCTCTTTTTCTCTGTCTTTCTCTCTCTCCCACTTTCTTTTTCTTTCTTTCCCTTTCTCTCTTTTTCTTTCTGTCTCTCTCTCCTTCGTCCGCCCATCTCTGTCACTCTGTGTGTGTGTGTGTGTCTGTCTGTCTCGCATTCAGGCAATCACTCATTCTGTGTCTCTGTCTATCTTTCTCTCCCTCCCGCTCTCTGTGTGTGTGTGTGTGTGTCACTCTCTCTGATTCCCTCCCTCCCCATCTCTCTCTGTGTCTATGCCTCTCTCTGTTAGTCTGTCGTCGTCCCGTTCCGTTCCCCCCTCCCCCCACCGCGGAGTCTCCTCAGCCCGGCTCGACTCGTTCACTTGCCTTAGCCTGCCCCACCCGGGCGGCCACCGCTGCGCTTGGTCGCTCGGGCGCGGTCAGGCTCCTTCCAGGAGCTGAGAAGGCTCCGTGGGGAGGGGGGGAGGAACCTCCGCAGCCTCTGGAAGAAGACGAGTAGCTGGCATGCCGGTTGGGGAAGCTCTGTGGGGGCAGGGAGGAAGGGAATCCGCGGCCGGTAGGGAGGACTGCTGCGGAGTCCCTTTCTCCCTGCCCCCCCAGGAGTCCCACCGTCGACAAGGGTGGAAGAAGAGGAGCACTCCAAGCACTCCAAACCCCGCCTGCGTTCTCGCGCGCGCTCTGCCCAGGGGGCTGCCCCCTCCTCCTCCTCTCCGGCCCTGCGGCCCGGCTCCCACCCAGCCACGGACCGGCACCGGTCCGCGGCCCGGGGGTTGGGGACCCCTGCTCTAAAGCACGTCGTTATTTTGGAAAAGTGTAGTTTTGGGGCCATGTGACTATTATAAAATAGTGATAAAGGGCTTCTGGGTTTTTTTGTTATTTGTCTATTCTTGTTTGAGCAAACTGATTGAGAGTCATAGGATCCGTAGATGTCATTCAACTAGATCTGATATACACAGCATAGTAGCAGTAGGTATCAAGACACTTTTCTGGATATGGGAATAAATAACAGTACAGAACAAGAGAAAACTCGTTGAAAATGAGTTGGTGAACCTGATATTGGTACTAAAGAGAAAACAAAGATAGGGGATAGGTACTTTCGTCATGAAATGTAGATAAACGTGAAGGGCAGTGATGCACAACTTGTACTTTGATATGGACTACATTGATTTGGGAAGAAATGTATTCAAACCATTACAAGATGCCCCTAACACTTTTAAACAGCACATTTTCCCCTATGAATTAATTAGTTGACGCAAAGCCTATAGGAACAGTAGTAATATAATTCCAGTGTACAGGTATGACCACAGTTGTGTCCAAAATGTATGTTGTTAAGTGAGAAATTTGTAAAGTGAGTTTTGCTCCATTTTATGACTTTTCTTGCCACATTTGTTAAGTGAATCACTGCAGTTGTTAAATTAGTAAAAATTTTAATGAATCTGGTTTCCCCATTGACTGTGCTTGTCAGATTGCAAAAAGGTGACCCCGGGACACTACAACCATCATAAATGTGAGTTAGTTGTCAAGCATCCAAATGTACATCATGTGAGCATGGGGATGCTGCAATGGTCATAAGTGTGAAAAAAGGTCATAAGTCACTTTTTCTGTGCTGTTGTAACTTCCAATGGTCACTAAGCAAACTGTTGTAAGTTGAGGACTACCTGTAGTTCAGTTTACTTTATTGCAGTCACCTACTTACCTCTGTGTGCTTCCTAGGCTGAAGAATGACAAGGCTAAATCACTTTAGATTTAGATTTATTAAATTTATTAAACTTTGTACCTAAAGCAAGACTGGATCTCCTGATTTTCCAGATTTCTATCCTAATGCATGAACCACTACACTAAATTCAGAGTAATTTTTAAAAAATGCAATTATCAAACTATTGAAATCTAACAATACTAAATGGAACTGCGAACCGTAAATGTGAATAATTTATTTAAAAATTGAAATAAAACTGACTAGCTTGTCTGTGGAAAGAAGTCCTTTACTTTTTGGTATGTTGTGGTACCTGGCTGTATTCATTGAGACATAGCAGATGAGTGAAATCGGTGTTTCTCAAGCTCAACAATTTTAAGATGGGTGAACGTCAACTCCCAGAATTCCCCAGCTAGCATTTGACTAGGGAATTTTGGAAGTTGAAATCCATGCATCTGAAAAGTTCTTGAGGTTGAGAAAGACTGGGTCAGATAGTAATGGATATAGATAAGTCTGAATAACCGTGACATTTGTCTAAAAAGGAGAATAACTGCTACTTAAGTGAAACAGCATAATAGTATTAATTAATTAATTATTAATTAATTAATTATCAATTAATCAGTGGAACAGCTTGTCTCCAGAAGTTGTGAATGCCCCAACACTGCAAGTCTTCAAGAAGATGTTGGATAGCCATTTGTCTGAAATGGTATAGGGTTTCCTGCCTAGGCAGGGAGTTGGACTAGATGACCTCCAAGGTCCCTTCCAACTCTGCTATTGTATTGTATTGTAGTATGGTGCAACGTGACTGTATGTCTGTTGCTGTTGTGCCATATATCATTCTAATGTATTTTACGTTTTGTTCACATTTTTACATACATATCTGACTAAACCTTACAGGTGGAAAACTATTTGAGAGATATATTGTAATTCGCAGTGCAATTTTATAAATGCTTACACAGAAGATCTTATAATTACAGATAGTTCTTGACTTTCAGCTGTTCATTTAGTGACTGTTCAAAGTTACGGCATGTGACTTATGTGACTTATGACTATTTTTCACACCTAACGACTGTTGCAGCATCCTATGGCCAAGTGATCAAAATTCAGATGCTTGGCAACTGATTCACATTTATGACAGTTGCAGTGTCCTGGGGTCATGTGATCCCCTTTTGCCACCTTCTGACAAACAACGACAATGGGGAAGTCACATTCACTTACAACTGTCTTACTAACCTAACAGCAGTGATTCACTTAATGGCAATGGCAAGAAAGGTCATAAAGTGGAGCAAAACTTAACAACTACCTCACTTTGCCACAGCAATTTTGGGCTCGGTTATGGTCATAAGATGACACCTACCCATATAGAGAAGCAAACTAATGCTCTCAGAGTCTTGAGTTTTTTCATAGACTAGATCAGTGATGGCTAACCTTTTTTGGCTCGTGTGCCAAAAGCGGGGGGAGCGCAGGGGGGTCATGCGCGGGTGTGCCACACCCATAATGCTATGTGCGCAACCCCCTGCTTTTGGCATGCTTTTTTTGCCCTCCCCAGGCTCCAGAGGCTATCTAGGAGCCTGGGGAGGGTGAAAACAGCCTCCCCCCCCACCTCCAGAGGCTTCAGGAGCTTCCCTGAAGCCTCCAGAGGGTGAAATACGGCCTCAAAAGAAGGCCTAAATCAGCTGGCCAGCGCACACATGCACGCTGGAGCTGACAGAGCAACCCCTTGCGTGCCCTAAGAAATGGTTCAGTGTGCCACCTGTGGCACCCGTGCCATAGGTTCGCCATCACGGGACTAGATACTATACTAACCTTCCATGTCGGAAGCACCAAAGTGCTTCTATGCTTTGGATCAGTTGGGACTTCTTTCATGTCCCCATTAATGAGCTCACCAAAGTGGTACCTATTTATTTACTTGTGTTTTCATGCTTTCAAACTGCTAGGTTGGCAGGAGCTAGAGTGAATGCTGGTTGGCTTACCTTGTCACACAGCAACACTTGGGCTTCAAATATGAGCCTTCAAATTTCTCAACCCAGCCTCCTTACCATGTGAGCCAATGCGTTCCTTATAGACTAGATGTTATTGTACTAGAGATTAGATTTTGATACAAACATATCACAGGTTTGGGGGTATGCCTGCTCCGGCAGCAGTCCCTGATTTTTTGCAGATCCTGATTTGAGTTTAATTAGAGCACTTTGATTTTGACCAAGCTAAACTCTTATTTGACACCAGAAGTTTATGTAATATAACGCCAATGTACAGGTTGGCCTCGACTTACGACCACAATTGAGCCCAAAATTTCTGTTAAATGAGACCTTTGTTAAGTGAGTTTTGCCCCATTTTATGACCTTTCTTGCCAGGGATGTTAAGTGAATCATTGCAATTGATAAGCTAGTAACACAGTTGTTAATTGAAGCTGGCTTCCTCATTGACTTTGCTCATGAGAAGGTCACAACTTTGCTCATGAGAAGGTCACAAAAAGGGATCATATGACCTTGGGATACAGCAACGGTCATAAATATGAATCAGTTGCCAAGCATCTGAATTTTGAACACATGATCATGGGGATGATACAAAGGTCGTAAGTGTGAAAAATGGTCATAAGCCACTTTCAGTGCCATTGTAACTCTGAACGGTCACTAAATGAACAGTTGTAAGTTGGGGACTACCTGTATAAAGAAACTATGTTTTTTTATTTGTCAGGGAAACGGCATATATGAGATACTTCCACTAACCTGAATATTTCTCTTGTTTGTCCCCAGGGAATTGATATTCGCCACAACAAGGACCGTAAGGTCTGTCGTAAGGAGCCCAAGAGTCAGGATATTTATGTTCGTGTCTTAGTCAAGGTGAGAGCCAACTTTTGCATTTCCGTGAAGAAATGTAAAGACATACAGGTATTGGGTGAGGGAGTTATACTTGACAGCAGCGTGCTGTATATATAAAGGTTCTAGGTGTCATTGATCACTTTTGCACGATATGATTCTCAGTTGCTAGGAATCCATTAGCAGTATTTTGATTTAATTTTAGACCATCATTTCTTGAATATACTGTATTTTTTGGTGTATAAGACACACACACACACACACACCCAAGTGGGTGGAAATGTCTGTGCATCTTATAAAGCAAATGTTGCTGAAGCCCTGCCCACCCGCTGGCCCCAACCCTTCAGCCTCCTGTTTGCCTCCTTACAGCAAATAGCCTGGTCAGCTTTAGCAGCTGATTTGTGGTTGGATCTACCTCCTGGAATACCACCTATCAGCTGTTCCAGGCTGCGGGGATCACCATGGCCTATTGCCACCTCTGCCCATCCTGTTTTTGGCCTCCACATGTCCCATTTTTGGCCCATTTTAGGTGGCAGGGATTGCCGCCTACCCCTGCCGCCTGGAACAGGCAAAAAACAGGTGGCGTGGAGGCCAAAAATGGGACATACGGAGGTGGCAATAGGTGGCAGTGGTTATGGGCAGTGGTGATCCCCACAGCCTGGAACAGCTGATAGGTGTTATTCCGGGAGGCAGAGCCAACCACAAATAAGCTGCTCATGCTAAATCAGGTTGTTTGCTGTTTGCTGCAAGGAGGCAAATTGCTGAGAGGTAGAGGCAGATTTTTTTTCTTGTTTTCCTCCCCAAAAGCTAGGTGTGTCTTATAGTCCGAAAATATGGTATATCGGTATATACAGGATAACCAAAGGTATGTTTATGCAATTAAGTAATTTAGCTTTATCTCCACTCAGTCCAGCATTTTGCCTCTGATTCCATTGAGTAGCCTGGGCAGCAACCTCTTTCATAATGATCCAGGTGATATTAGGAGATAGTAGGCTGTTCTTTGTGGTCCCAGTCTGGTCCTGGGAGTACCACCAGACCGGCCGGCGGATCCGCTGGGGAAGCGAGTAGGTCCGATTAGGGGGGGGGGGGAATAGGGGTCGTCTCTATAGAGGGCTTTGCCATCAGAACGGTTCAGGGGAAGGGCAGGAACGGTGGGGGACAGGGAACACACCACACGTTGGGAGAGCGAGGCCGCTGGCTTCAGGCGGTCCCGCATCCCAACTCCCTGTGCCCCCCCCCCCCCCCCCGCAATCTAGGAGGTCAAGGATCGCAGAGCCGGGGCCTCAGGCTGATGTTATGTAACGCCAGGTCCATGGTCAACAAAGCCCCCCTCATTAATGACCTTGTGTCTGAGGGGGAGCTGGACCTGGCGGGCATCACGGAGACCTGGTTGGGCCACGAGGGGGGACTCCCCCTCGTTAAAATGTGCCCACCAGGTTACCGAGCATTTCAGCAGCCAAGGGCCATGGCGGGTGGGGGAGTGGCGGTTATGGTTTAAGGAAGGTCTCGAGCCGAGAGAGACCACTATACCTCAGATTGCCGGTTGTGAGTCCCTCTGCGTGAAGTGGGGCCTGGGGAGGCAGTTGGGCTTGCTGATTGTGTACCTGGCTCCCCGCTACGTATCAGAAGCCCTGCCCGAGCTCCTTGAGATGATCGCCGAGGTGGCGGTTGACACCCCCAGACTGTTAGTCATGGGGGATTTCAACCTGCCATCGGTAGGCGAGTCGTCCGAGGTAGGTCGGGAGTTCATGGCCTCCATGACGGCCATGGACCTGACCCAAATAATTCAGGGCCCCACATACGAGGGGGGTCACACACTGGATCTAATTTTCGTCTCTGGACAGTGGATGAGTGATCTGGGAGTAGGGGATCTAGCCATCATACCCCTGTCATGGTCAGATCACTCTCTCATTCGGCTGAACTTTCCAATCGCCACACCCCACCGTGGGGAGGCGGAACCTGAGATTCCAAGATGGTTCCGCCCCAGGCGCCTGATGGACCCTGAGAGGTTCCAGACGGAGCTTGGGCCATTACCTGTGACCTTGACCCGTGACTCGACTGAGGAACTAGTGGCCACATGGAATAGTGCGGCCATGGGGGCCTTGGACCGGGTTGCGCCCTTGCGGCCTCTCACACGCCGATCCAGCCAGGCTCCCTGGTTTTCCGAGGAGCTGAGGGGGATGAAACGCTGCAAGAGACGCTTAGAGAGCAGGTGGAGATCCACTCGGTCCGAATCTGACCGAACACAGGTAAGATCCCATTTGAGATCCTACGTTGTTGTGATAAGAGTGGCCAAACGTAATTATTGTGCCGCTCTTATCGCATGCCGCCCTGTTTGGGGTGACCCGCTCCCTCCTTCAACAGAGGCAGCGGGAAGCCCCTTTGCAGGGTAGAGCAGAGGAATTTGGAGAGTATCTGCAGGATAAAATCGCCCAGATTCGGAGCGAGTTGTCCTCCACGGAAAGTAGTCTAGGGCAGTGGTCGGCAAACTGCGGCTCGCGAGCCACGAGCGGCTCTTTGGCCCCTTGGGTGCGGCTCATCCTCTCTCCTCCCCCCCCCCCCCCGGAGGCAGCGGAGGGCCCCCCCAACCGACATGCTGGGCCCTCCGCTGCCTCCGGGGGGGGGGGGAAGGAGAGAGGAAGAGCCGCACCCGAGAGGCCAAAGAGGGACCTGGTGGAAACGTAGCCGGCTGTCCTGCCCGATGCGCTCGGACGGCGGGAGCTGCCTGTCGCAGGACTCGGGGCCAGCAGCAGCAACAGCCGCCTGCAGAGAGCGCCGAGCCATTCTTTCCGGGGCTGGCCGCCGCGTGCGGCTGGGACGGAGGTGGGCATGCGGCGCCTGGACAGCCTCCGCGGTGCTTGGATGGCCGCGGCCTCGGGTTCTCCCCCCACCCGCTCACTGTGTGAAAACCCATGCCGGGCTTTCCACTGCTTGGGGGGGGGGGGGAAGGGAGGGGGAGACTGACATACAGAGAGAGAGGGAGGGGGAGGGAGGAAGAGACAAACAGAGACACAGAGAGAGGGAGGGAGAGAGGGAATCAGAGAGGGAGACACACACACACACACACAGAATGACAGATGGGTGGAGGGAGGAGAGAGAGACAGATAAAGAGAGAGATAGACAGAGACAAAAATCGAAAGAGAGAAAGAAAAATAGAAAGAAAAAATGGTAGAGAGAGCGAAAGAAAGAAAAAGAAAGAATTTTGGTTGCTAAGCAGGACCGTCGTTAAGTGAGTTTCACCACATTTTCCAAGTTGGCCACGGCCACCCGGTCACATGACTGCTGAGCCACTCCCACAAAACAGGCCACACCTTCCGGCTCTCAAAAGAAATTTCAATCGTGGTACTGTTGATATTTGGCTCTCTTGACTAATAAGGTTGCCCACCACTGGACTAGGGGGATTGTCCGAGGCAGGTCTTGAGACAGTATTATGGGAGGAATTTGACTTTGTCGAGGAGGCTGAAGGCCACCACATGTTTATTGGACCCGTGTCCCTCCTGGCTTGTACTGGCATCCTGGGAGGTCACACGAGGCTGGCTCCAGGATATAGTGAACGCCTCTTTGAGAGAGGGGTTCCTGCCTGCCGCCTTGAAAGAGGCGGTGGTGAGACCCCTCCTAAAGAGGCCTTCTCTGGACCCGGCATTGTTGGTAAATTATCGTCCGGTCTCCAACCTTCGCTTTTTAGCAAAGGTTGTAGAGAGTGTGTTGGCACAGCAGTTCCCTAGGCACCTGGTGGAAGTTGATTATCTGGACCTGTGCCAGTCCGGCTTCCGACCTGGGCACAGCACCGAGACGGCATTGGTCGCGTTGGTGGATGATCTCTGGAGGGCTCGGGATAGGGGTTGCTCCTCTATCCTGGTCCTATTAGACCTCTCAGCGGCTTTCGATACCATCGACCATGGTATCCTATTGCACCGACTGGAGGGGTTGGGGGTGGGAGGCACCGTTCTGCGGTGGTTCTCCTCCTACCTCTCCGGTCGGTCGCAATTTGTGTTGGCAGGAGGGCAGAGGTCGACCTCGAGGCCCCTCATATGTGGGGTACCTCAGGGGTCGGTCCTCTCGCCACTCCTGTTCAACACCTACATGAAGCCACTGGGTGAGCCGTGGTTTTGGGGTAGAGTACCATCAGTACCCTGATGACAATCAGCTGTACCTGTCTACCCCAAACCACCCCAACGATGCCGTTGACGTGATGTCCCGGTGTGTGGAGGCCGTACGGATCTGGATGGGGAGTAACAAACTCAAACTCAATCCGTCCAAGACCGAGTGGCTGTGGTTCCCGACGTCCCGGTTCAGCCAGTTCACTCCAACACTGGCCATTGGGGGCGAATTGTTAGCCCCTGTGGAGAGGGCCCGCAATCTGGATGACCATGTGACAGCTGTGGCCAGGAGGGCTTTTTACCAGGTTCGCCTGGTCTGCCAGTTGCGCCCCTTACTGGACCGGGACGCCCTTCGTACTCAAGCACTGGTGACATCCCGGCTGGACTACTGTAATGCTCTCTACATGGGGCTCCCCTTGAGGTGCACCCGAAGGTTACAGATGGTACAGAATGCAGTCGCGTGGGGGATTATGGGAGCCTCACGGCATTCCCATGTAACACCACTCCTGCGCAAGCTGCACTGGCTGCCTGTGGCCTTTCGGGTGCGCTTCAAGGTGTTGATAACCATCTTCAAAGCGCTCCATGGCACTGGGCCTAGTTATATGCGAGACCGTCTCCTGCCTCATACATCCCTTCGACCGGTTCGCTCCCATAGAGTGGGCCTTCTCCGGGTGCCGTCAGCCGGGCAATGCCGGTTGGCGACTCCCAGGGGAAGGGCCTTCTCTGGCGGGCCCAGCCCTCTGGAACAACCTTCCCCCGATCTCCGGACCATCTCAGACCTCCGTCTCTTCCGCCAGCGGTTGAAGACGCACTTATTCCATCTAGCCAGCTTGGCCTAGTCCTCGGGTCCATTGTATATCGACTGTGTTAAACTGGGTGTTGTTTTAATTAGGGGGTTTTATTAAATTTTTAGCACAGGGCTTATCAAATTTAATTAGTTTTTATTGTTGATATATTTTGTTGATATATTTTGTATATTTATAACTGTTTTAACTTCCTGTGCACCGCCCTGAGTCCCTTCGGGGAGATAGGTTGCGGTTTATAAATCTAAATAAATTAAATTAAATTAAATTAAAAATTAAATGATATTTGAGGAAAGGGTGGGCTTCATTTGCAAAAGTCTTATTCTATATAAGTAAAAAGTTAACTATGAGTTTGTTCAAAGCCACTAATCTCAGAAACTACTGCACCGATTGCCACCAAATTTTCACACAACGTTCCTTACAAGTGCAGCACAATGATACGTACAGATTGTGTGGATGGCACACCGGTGCCAGATACACGCCACACAAATGTACAACTGCAGCTCTTCTGTGTGTTTCCTTCACTTGCCCCTCTCCCCTTCGCGGCCCCTCCCACCCGGCCGCTTTTCAGCTCACGTCACTTGCACGAGCGGTGGAGAGGCCTGCATCATATCCACGACGGTCACCACCTCACTGGCCTCTCTCTCCTCCGCTGTCCCCCTGCGCCAACTCCCCCCCCCCAAGGCCGCTGCCGAGTCAGCAGCCTCTCTCGCTGCCCCCCCCCCCCGCCAACTCCCCCCCCCCCAAGGCTGCTGCCGAATCAGCGGCCTCTCTCGCCTCTCCCGCTGCCCGCACTGCCAACTCCCCCCCACAAGACCGCTGCCGAGTCAGCGGCCTCTCTATCTAGGTAGGTAGGTAGAGGGATAGAGAGAGAGAAATACGGTAGGTAGGTAGGTAGAGTAAGAGAGGGAGAGGGAGGGGAAACCGAGGCAGAGAAGGAAGGGGGTCGCTGAGAGAGAGGAAATTTTTTCATTTAACCAAACTTGGCCACAGCAACGCGTGGCGGGTACAGCTAGTATTGAATAAGGTGAGCTATAAAATGCTCTGGATTTCCATGTGCCTTGGGACAGGGAGAGAGAATAACGGCGTATATTTGGAGGTTTAATTTCCACTTTCTCAGCTCTACAGATTCCTGGCTCGCCGGACCAATGCCAAATTCAACAAGGTGATACTCAAACGGCTGTTCATGAGCCGCACCAACCGGCCTCCATTGTCCGTGTCTCGTTTGGTAAGTGCAGAGTCTTCAATTCTCTTACCGCTTTTCTCTTTCTTCTTGGTCCTTCAGTTACTACTCAGTTTTATTTTTTTCTCTCTGTTTGCTTTGCTGTTGCCATTGTTCTTTTCCTGTTAAAAGAACAGGTGGTGCCACCTCTGCTGTGGCTTTCACCAGATGGAGAAAAAAGAAAAGAAGGATGGAAGTTGGTATCAGTGCAGAACCGTAGTAATATTCCAACAGAAGAGAATATTAGTAACTCAAGAGTCCTTGGTGATCTCTGAGCTCAGTTTTCCTGCAGACGTTTCACTATCCAACTAGAAATGTCTGCAGGAAAATAACGAAGCTCGGAGAGCACAGTAATATTCCCTTCCTGATTAGGGTAGATTGTAGCTAAACGCAATGCTGCTAAGGGACCAATGAAACCTCTGTTGATAAAGGCAAATTGGTCATGACTAGTATGCTAACTTGATCACTCTTTTACTCTCTAGATCCGTAAAATGAAGCTCCAAGGGCGGGAAAACAAAACTGCTGTTGTAGTGGGCACAGTGACGGATGATATTCGCATCCAGGAAATTCCCAAACTGAAGGTATCCTGACTGGTGGAATTCAGATGTGAGATGAGAACAAGGGGACAGATTTCTTGACAGTTCGGATTTATAAATTAGAGGAAAATACTATATGTAAGAGTGTACAGTAAATACAGAACTGTATGCAAAAATGTGTATCTCTTCAGTAAACACCTGAATTGAGTTTGATGAATCATTGATCAAAGCTTTGTGCTGAAGAAAGAGTATGCTTGGTTTTTTTTAGATTAACTGCTTTGCTGCTGATTCTATCCAAAGGAGAAATACAATTTTATGAGTACTTTTAAAAATATTTTTAACTAGTTGTACCCACCACGCGTTGCTGTGGCCAAGTTTGGTTAAATGAAAAAGTTTCCCCTCATGCACCCTCTCAGCGACCCCCTTCCTTCTCTGCCTCGGTTTCCCCTCCCTCTACCTACCTACCTACTGCCGCCATTTTGAGTGGCGAGGTGGGGGGTCAGAAGGAGGCGGAGGGCGGGGGAGCATTGCGAGCTCCGGCGTTTCCAGTGGCCAGGTGTGGGGGGGGAAAGAGGCCGGGGAGTGTTGCGAGCTCCGGCGTTTCCAGTGGCCAGGTTTTTTTGGGGGGGGAAAGAGGCGGAGGGCGGGGGAACGTTGCGAGCGCCGGCATTTTGAGTGGCCAGGTGGGGGAAGAGGCGGAAGGAAAACACAGAAGAGCTGCAGTTGTACATTTGTATGGCATTTACCTGGCACCGGTGTGTCATATCCACACAATCTGTAGGTATCATTGGTGCTGCACTTGTAAGGAACGTTGTGTGAAAATTTGGTGGCGATTGGTGCAGTAGTTTTTGAGATTAGCAGTTTTGAACAAACTCATAGTTAACTTTTTACTTATAATTTATGTATGCATAAAATACTTTCCTGCAGACAACATGTTTTCCATAGTGGAGGAGGCAGCATCTAGATTGTGTGAGACTCCCGCTCATTGGAGGACTGAGTCTGGGCAAAGTTTAGGCCCCGCCCTCGCCACCGGGCATGCCCAGTTCCAACTCAGTGCCTCAATGAGGAAGCAGCGTCTTGCAAGTTCTCCAGTCCAGATGACTTCAATCAACTTTGGAAAATAATGGCAGAAAGAAAGAGGCTAGTGAAGCCAAGCGGTTCCTAGGCTGCAGCACTGCTCCCGCGAGGGCAGCAAGCCTCGAACCGGGCCTTTAACCCTTGTAGGGTAAACAGGCCGGCGAGCGCACCCCCGCCTACAGCGACCTCCGCTGAGGGGATTGAAGAGCGCTCGCCCACGTGGACCCTGGAAGCCTCCCTGCCGCCGCCTGCACGCACCAGAAACTCGTGAGTAGCTGGATGTCGACTCAGCCCTCAAATGGGCTGTTGTGCCATCCTGGAACCCCTAAGCAGAAATCTTGCTTTTAAAGGAAGAAAAGGAAAAATGCTACATACCTGCCTGAGTGAGTATTTGGAGACTCACAGAGAGCCTGGTGGGGCTGGGGGCGGTCGCCATTAGCCCCCAGGGGCGGCATACTGCCTTGGTCACTAAGAGTGACCTGGGTCATTCAGCAAGGACCGACAGCCGCTTGGCAACGCTGAGCCTCTGCAAGCCTCACCAGAGCACAGCGGGAGCTGCTGGGAGCAGAGCTCATTTACGAGCCCCGCCTCCAAAATGCTAATCCCATCGGCTGCAAGGGGTGCGAAAGCTCTTTGCAGAGTAAACCCGCCTTTCAAGCCCCGGATTGAAGCGCCCTTTGAATTCGGCGCGAATCACTGTTTTGCATAGCAGGGGAACTCTTCCAGAAAGGGGGGGGGGGTGAGTGGCAGGGTCCCAAAGCCACGCCAAGCTCATTCCTCCTCCTTCCTCTCCTCTTGTTAACTACCTCTCTTCTCATGCAAATGTCGTTTCCAAGGAGACCTTAACTACAGCCGCTCAGGCTGAATAGGGCAAGTGGGGGATAAAGGTCATTCCTCCTCCCCCCTCTGCTCTTGCTGGTCACCTCTCTTCTCATGCAATTTCGTTCCCATGGAGACCTTAACCACAGCAGGTCTGACTGATTAGGGGCGATCCCTGTTGGTTTTTTTGTTTTTTCTAAGTTGGCAGAGTCTGCTTCCTAGTGTATCAATTTAACTGATTTCATTGTAAGTAGTACAATGACAGTAAAGACAAGAACAGAATTTGGCCCCCAGGGGCTAATTCTAAATGTGTGAAGCAAAGACACTGGAATGCATATGCTAGAAGGCCAGCAAGGCTGCAGAGGAAGAATCCCCTCCTCCGCTACATGGGAGATTCCCATTGACGGCCGGGGAGGGGGGGGGATGCCCAGGAAGGGCTACCACACCCTCTTGCAATGTCGCTGGGTTGCTCCCCCCCAAGGCTGCACATCTGGAGGGGGAGGCATGAGAGCTAACCAGATGCCAATCTTAGGCATGAAGGCTTGCAAGGCACCAATCTTAAAATATTGGGAATTTAGTTATATATATATAACTAAGGTTGATATTTATATATATGAATAAACTAAGTTCATTGTAAAACCATTTTTCATTGTAATTTTAGTACAATGACAATAAAGGATAGCCCCCCGTTTCTGACTTTTTAAAATATAAATTATAATTTGGGAAGGTTTTAACATGGGTTTTAGCACGGGTTAACTAATTTAATATATTTTAACTGATATTTATTGTATTTTGTGGTTTTAATAATGCCTGTGCGCCGCCCTGGGTCCTAACAAGGAGAAGGGCGGGGTATAAATTTAATAAAATAATAATAATAATAATAATAATAATAATAATAATAATAATAATTATTATTATTATTATTATTATTATTATTATTATATATAGTTATATATAATATATATATGTCTTTAATTATATTATTTACTTATATTCCTTTCATTATATATCTTCAATCTTTAATTGACTGAGAGTTGGATGTCGAGTAGCATTGAGCTGGATTGTTGTTCCCCACCAGGGGTGGTGGCAGCCTTGCCTTAGCCCCTCAGGTGCGGCATTACTGTTCCACTCAGCCCTTAACAGCCTAACTGTTCCTGAACAGGGCCTTGGTCATTAGGGCCTATTGCTTATGCGCAATGCCACTAGCCATCTATCGTGGCTTCCCCTAGCACAGGTGCGCCCCACAGCTCCTCTCAGAATTGGGTAATGACAGGACCGTCACAGCAGCCGCTAGCACCTGCGACCAGTGCAGCAGAATACAGAACGCCAGCAAGTGGCGTGCAGCAGGGTTCTGAGCAGCCCAAGCCGCTTGCATTTGTTTGGATTTCAACCAGCAGGCTCCAGGAAGCCCAGGCTAGCTACATTTGTTTGAAGGTAAGTGTGCGCGGTTCCCTCAGCTCCCTTCTTGGCGCGAATCAACTTCTTAATAATACAATTGCAGAGTTGGAAGGGACCTTGGAGGTCTTCTGGTCCGACCCCTGCCTAGGCAGGAAGCCCTATACCATTTCAGGCAAATGGCTATCCAACATCTTCCTAACGACTTCCAGTGTTGGAGCATTCACAACTTCTGGAGGCAACTTCTATTCCACTGATTACTTGTTCTAACTGTCACGAAATTTCTCCTCCCAGTAATCTCAAGCCGCTAGCAGCAGCATGGACATGGGAAGGAGCCTTTCCCCTCACCTCTGAGGGGGCGGAATGCCACCAGCCTGAAGGAGGCTAAAGATTCCCCCACAACTGCATCTGGTCCCTTGCCAGATGTTTCCCCGAAGGGGAGGAGCGGAACACCAGGGCAAAACCAAACGAAAGCCTACGGCCCAGAGATGAATTTGAGCGACAAGAGCAATTTGAAACAGGCTGCGAAAACCTCTACTCCAGTTTCTGATAAATGGCTTCACTAGGGCAATATTTAGGGCTTCCCTCCCCTGGGGGAGGGTCAGAGGGGGGGTTCCTTGCTCCTCCTGAGAACTTCCCTTGTCACTTCGGGGCTTGGGGTTCTGACCAGGGGTGGCAGTTCCCCTGCACAGCCCACATACGGCGGCTAGCCCTAGGTTCGAATTTACAGGGATGATGACCTAGGTTTTCCCTTTGGGTACTCCAGTTCCAGGCATTGGTCCTAGGCTCTGCTGCAGGGTATGCCAGGGGTAGTTGACATCCAGACAGAGGATTACCCTGTCTTTCCTGTCCAAGCTCTGGAGGCTCAGGCCTCAGATTCAAAGGAAGGCTTGATTAGGGAGGGAACCTTCTGGGAGGTGACGGTATGCCACCTACCACTTCTATTCTTTCTGGTCTCCTCCAGCCTTTTTTCTATTCATAAACCTCTTATTCAAGTTAAGGCCTCAGCCAGATTTGGCAACATGCATCGGAGGCAACTGTGTGACCGCTGGTGATAGCAGCAGGGCTTGTAGTTCTTGTATTTAAGTCCGATGACAATAAAGAATATACGTACATATATATTTGCCGTGGAAGCAGAGGCAGTGCCCTCGCCAACGATCCTTCCTGATCTGCTTAACGGATAATGGGCATCTTCTACTTCAGGCTCAGGGCCCACCTCTAATGACAAGACACAGGGTTTCTACCACCTAGCACTAAGGCTCTGGTGTCTGCCTTGCACGCCTCTGATAATATGCAGGAGTTTTCAGGCAGTGGCCTGGGTATTAGGTGCAACTACCACCGCTCCTGCCCCTTTTAATCTTTATTGTCTCTTCTGCTTTCAGGATTATAGCAACTCCCTACAGCAGATGTCAGAGGCACCAGGCTATTAACAAAACGAGGTTTCAGGCAGTAGCCTGGGCATTAAGAGCAGCTACGGCTGCCCCCCCCCCCCCCTCTATTAATCTTTCTTGTCTGCTCTGCTTTCAGGGTTGCAGCAAGTCCCTACAGCGGACGTCGGAGACACCAGGCTATTACCAAAACGGTAGATTCAGAAGGAGGCACGGTCCTCTGTCATCAGACAGACAGCTCTCTCAGAAGGCTAGCCTCCCAGGTAGTCAGGGAGTGTAAGGTGTCACTAATCACCCTGACCAAATTGCTAGGAACCAGGGTGTCCACCATTGGTATTACCCTTGGGCTCGCTTCCACACCAGAGTCCTTCAATGGTTCCTTTGCCCTTCCTACGAGGGCACATGAGTTGCCACAGACCAAAGTCCTTCTTCTCACAGAAGTTACCCGCACACTGCTCTGGGGGATGTCCCCGGCGATAGTTAAGGAGGGGAGGGTTACTATGGACGCTAGTCTGTTGGAGGGGCGCCCATCTGCAGATTCAGATGGCGCAAGGACATTGGAGCCAGGCGGAAGGGACTCACAACATAATCTGGTTGGAGCTCAGGGCCATCCGCCAGGCCTCTGTTACCTTTCGCCACTCAGTCAAGGGCTATCATATTTTAGCCCTCGTGTACAACATCACCGACGGGGCTCACGTAAACAGATGGGGGGGGGGGGGACTGAATCGAAGTGTCTCAGATTCCCATCGAAAGACTTAGTCGCTACTCCTCTCAAGGTTATATTCTCGAGGTTCTACTCCAGGTACCAGACATGGGGGGGGGGGGCAGAGAGGGTGGACGCCCCCAGGTCCTGGACTCTCGGCAGGCGGGACTCGACAAGGGATTGGCTCTCATCACCATCCGGCGACAGCTGGTGGCCATCTTGTCGGTCTTGGCCTGCGGGGGGGCCTCGCTCCCTTATCTCAGAGGCCCCACGTTACATAGATTCCTGAAGGGGACTTCGAATCTCACACACACACACACACACACCCCGGCGGTCACTGATACCCCTCCTGGGACCTGCCCAAGGGGCTGGACTGCCTCATGGGGCCTCCCTTTGATCCGTTGAGGGAGGTCTCCCTGGGATTTCTGTCTTTGAAGGCCACCTTCCTAGTGGCCATCACCTCGCTGTGTAGGATTTCCGTGCTCCAAGCCCTTTCCGTCAGAGAGGAGCTTGCATCGTCCACCAGGACCGAGTGGTTTTACGGCTGGACCCCTCCTTCATCCCTAAGGTGTGTTCCTGCTTTCATCGATCCCAAGAACTTGTGCTACCTAATGTCTGTCCGAACCCCTTGGAACATAGGTGGCACACCTTGGACATGAGGAGGGCTCTTACGATCTACATCTCAAGAACCCGCCCATTCTGGTCATCGGAGTCACTCCTTGGGTCCTTCCAGCCTTCCTCCCAGGGTAGGAAGGTGACCTCGGCGACTATTGGTTGGTGGCCGCGTGCGGGCATTGCCCTGGCCTACCAGTCACGTTCTCCGCGACCCCAGGATGCCTCACTGCTCACTCCACCAGAAGTGCGGCCACCTCGGCGGCATGGGCAGCACAAACCTCTCTCCGGGAGTTAGGCAGAGCAGCCACCTGGGCCTCTCCATCGCCATTCATCAGCCATTATACACTAACCCCTTTGCTTCAGTGGATGCGACCTTTGGTCGCAGGGTCCTCCAATCAGTAGTCCGAGCTGAGAGACCTGCTAGCCAATTGTGATTCCCACCCGGAGACACTGCCAGCTTTGGTACGTCCCAATCTAGATGCTGCCTCCTCCACTATGGAAAAAGAGCGTTGGTTCTTACCTATCTTTTCATAGTGAGGAGGCAGCATCTAGCCCCACCCCGGGGGTTCCATTATAGATCAGCTCGTTACCTTTCCTGAGGATTTGTCCATGGACTGCACAACTGACCTACCTTAGCCGTTCCTGTAGATGTCTCCTATGGACCTGAACCTGGACTGATCTTCCACACATGGTTCCTGTGCAAGACGCCTCGAGTCTGGGTTACTTCGTCGAAACTGGGCATGCCCGGTGGCGAGGGCGGGGCCTAAACTTTGCCCAGACTCAGTCCTCCAATGAGCGGAAGGGAGTCTCACCCAATCTAGATGCTGCCTCCTCACTATGAAAAGATGCGTCTCAGGTAAGAACCAACGCTCTGTCTCATTCATAGTTTCCAAATGTTGATTAGCTAGTTTGGTATAGCAGTTAAGACACCAGGCTAGAAACCAGAGGACTGTGAGTTTCAGTCCTGCCTTAGGCATGAAAACCAGCTGGGTCACTTTGAGCGAGTCTCTCAGTCCAGTCCACCTCACATAGTTGTTGGGAAAATTGTAGGAGGAAGTAGTATTAGGTATATTCCTGCCTTGAGTTATTATTAAAGTAATAGTTGGGACAAAAATCAAAATAATGATCCCCATGGCTAATGAGGACTGCCTGTGCTTGCTTTTTTATTTTTGAAGTCTCACATTGCAAACTGGTTTTTTTCTCTTCCCCAGATTTGTGCCCTCAGAGTCACACAGGGAGCCCGCCGACGCATCCTGAAAGCTGGAGGCCAGATCATGACTTTTGACCAGTTAGCCATGGCTGCCCCTAAGGGCCAGGGAACTATTTTACTTTCTGGTGAGTCAGGAGAAAACATTACACTTTCCTGAGTTGTGAAGTTTTTGTTGGTCTTAGTGCTGCTGATATGTCAGCCTGACTGAAAGATCTCTCTGAACTTGCCTTCTGCAGGACCCAGAAAGGCCCGCCAAGTTTATCGGCATTTTGGCAATGCTCCTGGCACCCCCCACAGCCACACTAAGTGAGTATTCCAGACCATTATGTTTTCTTCTGGGCATTTTGCTCTTACCTCTTTTGTCTCTGATTTTCAAAGACATATGGTGGTTCAAAATGATGACCACTTTTTAAAAGACTTAATTTGAGCTGAATTTGTGCTTTTGCTCATTACTTACTCTTCTGCACTAGCACTTTTGGTTTGTAAGTGTACAGTTAGTCCTTGACTTATGACCACAATTGAGCCCAAAATTTCCCTTGCTAAGCAAGTTAAGTGAGTTTTGCCCCATTTTACGACCTTTCTTTCCACATTTGTTAAGTGAATCACTGCAGTTGTTAAGTAGGTAACATGGTTGCTAAGTGAATCTGGCTTCCCCATTGTTGTCCCCAATTCGGGTCTGAGCCTGGTGCTGAAGCCAATGATGAGGCCAGACACGAGGTGCAGGTTTTCTGATTGCTTTTTATTGGAGTATTCCAAGGAAAGGGGCTCCTGGTCAAAAGACCAAGAACAAAGGATTAAGAAACCTTTATACATTTTCACTAAAGAAGAAGGCGGGACAAGGTGAAATAATAAGAAATATCCTCTAATAAACATTTTAGCAATAATTCTACAATTTGTTCTATTGGTCTATAGCTGTCCCATTCCTAAGCCTTGGCTAATGAATGCCCCAGGAGTTATTTAATACACATTTCTTTTTTTCAATATAATTTTTATTGAATGTTTTAATCTTTAAAAACAGTAAAGAAGATACAAGTAAAAAAAGCAAACAAAACAAAACACAGAACATACATAACAATATACAATAATTTTACAGCTTTCTATACCAGCTTTCTTGCTTAGCTTTTATAATTCTCCCTTCTGCATTACCTTCCTATTACTATAACCTTGTCCTATAAAGTAGCAAACATAATATTAACACTTATAATAATATTCATTATTTCTATCACCATATATTTGTAATCTCTTTTCTGTTTTGGCTTCTGATTTCTAGCCACTTGTACATTTTATTCCATACTTTATAGAAATCCGATTCTTCCCTTTCTTTTAGTTTTATTGTCATTTTATCCATTTCTGCGCATTCAAGTATTTTCCTGATTGTAGTTTCATCTGAGGGTGTATTGACTTTTTTCCAGTTTTGTGCGAAAGCAATCCTAGCTGCAGTGAGTATGTGTATGATTATGTATTGAGATTGTTTGTCCATTTTTTGGTCTAGTAGTCCTAATAAAGATGCCTCTGGTTTGAGTTCTATTTTTCGCTCAGTAATTTCTTCCAACCATTTCCGAATTTTGCACCAGTACTTTTTTGTGATGGGACATGCTCACCACATATGGTAGAAAGTTCCAGGCTTGTGGCTGCATCTCCAACATTTGGGGGATAAATTTGGGCACATTTTGGCCAATCTCGCTGGAGGCAAATGCCATTATAGAGGTTTTCTTTGTAAGCTACTGACGTCATAAATTTATAATTTCTTTCCCATAATTTATCCCATTTTTCTAACTCTATATTATGGCCAAAATTTCTTCCCCAGCTAATCATTGTCTCCTTTACTGTCTCTTCCTCCATTTTATATCTTAAGAGAAACTTATATAATCTAGTGATCATTTTTTCTCCCGTTCCTAGTAATATTTTATCTAATTCCATTTGGTTCTTGTATATTCCGTATTGTTCCCAATCTTTTTTAAATCTTGTTTTAATTTGTAGATAGGGCCACCATTCCATATTTATTCCTTGTGTTTTCAGATCTTGTACTGATTTTAGTTCTCCTTTTTCATCTAAGAGCTCTGCATATCTTACCATTTTACTGAGATCTATAGTATTTGGGTATGTCATTGCCTCCATGGTTGATAACCAGATTGGGATTTTCAGGTAGTGGTTTTTTTTTCTTTTCCCCCCCAGACCCTAAGCAGGGCATCCCTTAGTATATGTCTCTGAAAGTAGGAATGAGATTTATTCTTTCCCTCCCAGAGGAAGCTGTGCCAGCCTAGTTAGAGATTGTGTCCTTCTAGCATAAGGATTGTTTTATTTTTTAGTTGGATCCAGTCCTTTACCCATGTTAGGGTTGCCGCCTGATAATAAAGCTCCCAATCTGGGAGGCCAAAAACCCCTTTGTTTCTACTATCTTGTAGAAGTTTGTATTTAATACACAGTTTTTTATCTGACCAGATAAATTTGGATACTATTTTATTTAGTTGTTCGAAAACATTGTTCTCTAATTTAATCGGTATTGTTTGAAAAAGATAAAGTAATTTGGGTAATATATTCATTTTGATTGTTGAGATTCTGCCAATTGGTGATATCTGTAATTTAGTCCAATTATCCAAATCTTTTTGTATCTGTCGTAGCAATTTGCTGTAATTATCTTCTTTTATTGTAATACGTTTTGCCGATAGCCATATTCCCAAATATTTAATATTCTTGGTCCTCGAAATTCCCAGTTTCTCCTCCAGTTCTTCATTTTGTCTTTTGGTTAAATTCTTAGTTAATATTTTAGTTTTCTCTTTATTTATTTTAAGCCCTGCCACTTTACCAAATTGGTTTATGTTTTGTAATAGTTTTAATCCAGTTTCTAGGGGTTCCTCTATGATAAATGCTAGATCGTCTGCAAAGGCCTGCACTTTATATTCCTGTGTTCTAATTTTCAATCCCTTTATGTCCTTGTTCTGTCTAATTTGTAACATCAATGTCTCTATTGAGAGGATAAATAACGGGGGATAGAGGGCATCCCTGTCTTACCCCTTTGGTTATGCTGAAACCTCCTGTTGCTTCCCCGTTTAGTATTATTTTTGCCCTCTGACTAGAATGTATTGCTCTGATCATCCCTATAAATTTCTCTCCCAAGTTCATTACTACTAATTGATTTATGAGAAAATCCCAATTCAGGTTATCAAATGCTTTTTGTGCATCAATAAATATCAATGCTGCTTGTTTTCCTGAATGTATCTCGTAGTAGTCTAATATGTCCATTATTGTTCGTATATTGTTCTTTATGTGTCTGTTAGGTAAAAATCCATTTTGGTCTGGGTGTATAATTCAGTTTAATATATTTTTAATTCTTTCCACCATTATCGTCATAAATATTTTATAATCAGCATTTAGCAGCGAGACTGGCCTATAATTTTGGATCTTTTGTTTTTCAGTGTTGTCTTTGGGAATTAGTGTTATTAGTGCCTCCATCCAGGATTTTGGTGTCTTAGCTCGTTCTAATACTTCATTATACATTTCTAATAATATGTTGTCTAATGATTTTTGCAATCTATATAAATAAAAAGTTAACTATGAGTTTGTTCAAAACCGCTAATCTCAAAAACTACTGCACCAATCGCCACCAAATTTTCACACAACGTTCCTTACAAGTGCAGCACCAATGATACCTACAGATTGTGTGGATATGGCACACTGGTGCCAGGTAAATGCCACACAAATGTACAACTGCAGCTCTTCTGTGTTTTCCTTCCGCCTCCCACCCACCCCCAACCTGGCCACTCGAAACGCCGGCGCTCGTAACGCTCCCCTGCCCTCCGCCTCTTACCCCCCCAACACCTGGCCACTTGAAATGCCGGCGCTCACGACGCTCTTCCGCCTTCCCCCCCCCCCCCACCTGGCCACTCAAAACGCCGGCGCTTGCAACGCTCCCCCGTCCTCCGCCTCCTTCCGCCTCCCCCCCCCCCACCTGGCCACTCAAAACGCCGGTGCTCGCAACGCACCCATGCCCTCCGCCTCCCCCCCACCTGGCCACTTGAAATGCCGGCGCTCGCAACGCTCCCCTGCCTTTCCCCCCCCCCCACCCCCCCCCCACACCTGGCCACTGGAAACGAAAAGCGAATGGGAATAGGAAGCCACATTTTGTGACTTTTTTTGAATTTCAGAACACTTATGTGTTTTTGCTCTCTGCATAAAAGTGAGATGCAACAATAGGCCATTTCTCTTACTCACACACACACCCTTCTCTTTTTCCAGGCCATATGTTCGCTCCAAGGGACGGAAATTTGAACGAGCTCGAGGTCGCCGTGCCAGTCGAGGCTACAAAAACTAGAATGTTTCATAAAAAATGTAAAAGTCAATATAAGTCAATTAAATTTTTTTGCTGAAATTAATATTCTGACAGTATCTGTTTGTTTTGCTCAGAGTCTAGCAGGCAAAGGTCCTTTTGAGTCACAACAGAATTCGGGATTTCACTTTAAAATACATTCTTCTCCCAAGAAATCCTTACCTTCTGTAATTAATAACTCACATGGTAAGCAAGGTAATAAAAAGGCAGTTATTGCAAGAGGTTTAGTATACCGCATTTTTTGGAGTATAAGACACTCCGAAGTATAAGACGCACCTAGCTTTTGGTGGGAAAAACAAGGGGGGGAAATCTGCCTCCCAGCAATTTGCCTCCTTGCAACAAACAGCAAACAGTACAGACAATATACTGTGGTGTATTTCTGTGCATGTGTGCCTGACACATAGAAATAGCAAAGAATTGAAGAAGCATACATTATGACGGTATATTAATGCCAGAAAGGTTTCTTAAATGTAGAAACACTAACTCCTCCCAATTATTTAAATAGATCTACTCCAAACATGACAAAGTCAGGGTCTAATTAGACAACAGGACACTGTTACATTTCAGACTATACTTGTACAGTAGCTGTTAAAATTGATGTGGCTTTCTGGAAGTATACGTTATTCTCTGCTATTTAAAAGAAGATAATAATAATAATGTAATTTGTAGACCGTTCCCTCTCCCCGAAGGGACTCGGGGCAGTGCACAGGGGAATTAAAAAACGTACAAACATAGACACATCATAAATATATAAAATCAGATTAAACACTGTATCCAATAGCACTGGGCCTCTTCAGATCAAGCATTTATTTTAAAAAGCTTCTTCATTTTGTTAAGTTGACTAGAACAATTTTTTTATTTTTATTTTTTTTATTTTTCAAATTTATACCCCGCCCTTCTCCTTACAAGGACCCAGGGCGGCGCACAGGCAATATTAAAAACCATACAGAGATCGTTTCCAGCTTCGGACGCGGACGGACGTGGATTCCACACGTCCGCCGCTGTGTTGCCTCAGCTGCGCCTTTGGATGGTGTTCTCTTTGTTCCCAGGGTGGAACTTTTTCTCTTAGGAAATAAGCATTCCTCTATTTCAGCAAAATTAGACTAATCTCAAAATATATAAGAAAAGGACCTGCTCTGGTGTCTTTCGGTGCTCTCCCCCCTTGTGAAACCTTCTGCTCTTGTTTGGAAAGTTTTTCCCTTTTTTCCTTTTTCTCTCTGGACGTTGTAAATTTAATTTGAACTACAGCTGTTTTTGTCTCGGACTTCACAGACTGCCCGCCCAACAGTATTTCTTTTTTTCTTCTCTACGCACCAACACTTAAAACTTTAATTATGGCATCGAGGAAACCCCCATCTGGGAAACCAAGCTCTGCTCCAGCATCTACAAAACCCAGCCCATCCTCACAACCAAAGATTTCAGCTTTGTTACAGAAGGAAACAGAAGTAGAGGATCCTAAGTCACCAAGCCCTCAGCCATTAAACGTAGAGGAGATGTTTCAAAAAATAATGAATGAAATGCAACAAATCCGGAAAGACAATTTAAGTACAAGATTGGAACTATTGGAGGCGCAAAGAGAAATAACAAATAATAAACAAAAAATTGTGGGGCTGGAAGGAGGGGCGGTTGAGATGAAGAAGAGATAAAAGACTTTAAGAAAGAACTTACAGATATTACTGGTCAAATGTCTAAAATTGATTTTGAACGCATGTCTTTTTAAGATTTCAGAATGTTCCAGAATTACCTAATGAAAATTTAAAAGAGTTGATGGCTACTATGTTAGCGGATTATATTAAGAAAGATAAGGAATTTATTTGGGGGGACATTGATTTGATTTATAGAATTAATTCAGCATTTGCCAGAATAAATGAGGTACCCAGAGAGATACATATTAAATTTATAAGAAGGTCAACGAGGGATAATAATAAGTTTTAATAATAAGTTTAATTTCTTGACCGCTCCTCTCCCCATAGGGACTCGGAGCGGTGCACAGGGAAACTAAAAACCATAAATATACAATCAAAAACATCTTAAAAACAAATTAAATAGTACCTGTGCTAAAATACCCAATCTGAACTAAAATTCCCACTATACACTAAAACCCCATAGAGAGAGACTATCCCAGACCGGCCAAGCAGAAAAAATATGTTTTTAATTTCAGAGCGCAAAGAGGGGGCCCTTTGATGTATCAGCAAAACGAGGTGGCCATATTGAATAAATTCAGCATATGCCAGGATAAATGAAGTACCCAGAGAGATACATATTAAATTTGTTAGAAGGTCGACTAGGGAGGGAATATTGAGGGCGCAGAGGGAGGGTCCGTTAATTTACCAACAAAAAGAAGTCGCTATCTTGAAGCAGATCCCGAAAAAGATTAGAGAGGTGAGGAGGAAATACTCCTTCTTATCTAAAAAATTGTTTAAACGGGATTTGGTTCAAGTGGGTGATGCCAGAAGGGATGTTGGTGTTCTGGGAAGGAGGGAGAGTTAAGGATTAAAACAGTTGCTGAGGCGGAAGCCTTAAAAAATATTCCTCAATTCTGGAGGATGAAAATGGAAGAGCGGAGGGGGCCACGGCCTCGCCCACTGGGGGCCAGGGAGGAGAACAAGAAGATACAATTGCTAAGAGACTTAGATCTAAAAAATGACTTTTTTAATATAGTATAACTTTTGTTTGGATGTTTGTATATGATTGCTAGCACAGAATTTACAATGATGTATGCACTTCTCTTCACTTTGTAGTACTATTGAAACTATGTATTATCTATGTTTTGTCAAGAAGCCCCGGAGGGGGCCTACGATCTCGACGTGAAAGTTCTCAAAATATTTCTTTTTCACACCTTACCTTACCCTACTTGGAAAAATTGTAAAACTCAATAAAACTTTTTCAATACAAAAATTTATCCGAATAAAAGTCAGAAACGGGGGGCTATGCTAGGCCGGCTTGTTGGAATAAATACATCTTAAGACGCTGGCGGAAGAGGCGGAGGTCCGAGGTAGTGCGTAAATTGGGGGGTAGGTCGTTCCAGAGGGCTGGGCCTGCCACAGAGAAGGCCCGTCCCCTGGGTGTCGCCAACCGGCATTGCCCGGACGACAGTACCCGGAGAAGGCCCTCTCTGTGGGAGCAGATCGGTCGAAGGGATGTATGGGGCAGGAGGCGGTCTCGTATGTAGCTAGGCCCCGAGCCATGGAGCGATTTAAAGATGGTAGTCAGCACCTTGAAGCGCACCCGAAAGGCCACAGGTAGCCAGTGCAGCTCGCGCAGGAGAAGTGTTATGTGGGATTGCCTTGAGGCACCCATAATCACCCGCGCGGCCGCATTCTGGACTAGCTGTAACCTTCGAGTGCACCTCAAGGGGAGCCCCATGTAGAGAGCATTACAGTAGTCCCACCGGGATGTCACGAGTGCTTGAGTGACTGTGCGAAGGGCCACCCGGTCCAGTAAGATAGAACCTGATAGAACGCCCCCCTGGCCACGGCCGTCACATGGTCCTCCATGGACAGCCAGGAATCCAGGAGGACACCCAAGTTGCGCGCCCTCTCCACAGGGGCCAGTTGTTCGCCCCCGATGGCCAGTGTTGGACTTACCTGGCTGAACCGGGTTCTGGAAACCACAGCCACTCGGTCTTGGACGGGTTGAGCTTGAGTTTGTTACTACCCATCCAGATCCGTACGGCCTCCAGACACCGGGACAGCACCTCGACGGCATCGTTGGGGTGGTTTGGGGTGGATATGTACAACTGAGTGTCATCAGCGTACAGATGGTATTCCACCCCAAAACCACGGATGATCTCGCCCAGCGGCTTCATGTAGGTGTTGAACAGAAGTGGCAAGAGGACCGACCCCTGAGGAACCGCACATGTGAGGGGCCTCGGGGCTGACCTCTGCCCTCCTGCCAACACCCATTGCGACCAACCAGAGAGGTAGGACGAGAACCACCGTAAAACGGTGCCTCTCACCCCCAACCCCCCCAGTCGGTGCAATAAGATACCATGGTCGATGGTATCGAAAGCCGCTGAGAGGTCTAATAGGACTAGGATAGAGGAGCAACCTCTATCCCGTGCCCTCCAGAGATCATCCACCAACGCAGCCAATGCCGTCTCGGTACTGTGACCGGGCCAGAAGCCGGACTGGCGCGGGTCTAGATCAGGGGTCCCCAACCCCCGGGCCGCGGACCGGTGCCGGTCCGTGGCTGGGTGGGAGCCGGGCCGCAGGGCCGGAGAGGAGGAGGAGGGAGGAGGGGGCAGCCCCCTGGGCAGAGCGCGCGCGAGAACGCAGGCGGGGTTTGGAGTGCTTGGAGTGCTTCGCGCACTTGGAGTGCACCTCTTCTTCCACCCTTGTCGACGGTGGGACTCCTGGGGGGGCAGGGAGAAAGGGACTCCGCAGCAGTCCTCCCTACCGGCCGCGGATTCCCTTCCTCCCTGCCCCCACAGAGCTTCCCCAACCGGCATGCCAGCTACTCGTCTTCTTCCAGAGGCTGTGGAGGTTCCTCCCCCCCTCCCCACGGAGCCTTCTCAGCTCCTGGAAGGAGCCTGACCGCGCCCGAGCGACCAAGCGCAGCGGTGGCCGCCCGGGTGGGGCAGACTAAGGCAAGTGAACGAGTCGAGCCGGGCTGAGGAGACTCCGCGGTGGGGGGAGGGGGGAACGGAACGGGACGACGACAGACCAACAGAGAGAGGCATAGACACAGAGAGAGATGGGGAGGGAGGGAATCAGAGAGAGTGACACACACACACACACAGACAGAGAGCGGGAGGGAGAGAAAGATAGAGACACAGAATGAGTGATTGCCTGAATGCGAGACAGACAGACACACACACACACACACAGAGTGACAGAGATGGGCGGACGAAGGAGAGAGAGACAGAAAGAAAAAGAGAGAAAGGGAAAGAAAGAAAAAGAAAGTGGGAGAGAGAGAAAGACAGAGAAAAAGAGAAAGAAAGAGACAAAGGAAAGAAAGAGAAAAAAAGAAAGAGAAAGAGAGGGAAAGAAAGAAAGAGACAGAAAGAGAGAGAGAAAGAGAGGGAGAGAGAAAGAGGGAAAGAAAGAAAAAATGAGAGAAAGAAAGAGAAATAGGGAAAGAAAGAGAAAGAAAGAGAAAGAAATAGAGAGAGAGAAAGAAAGAAAGAGGGAAGGAAAGAAAGAGACAGAGAAAGAAAGAGAGAAAGAGAAAGAAAGACAGAAGGAAAGAAAGAAAGAGAGAGAGAACTTATGACCACAATTGAGCCCAAAAGTTTGGTTGCTAACCAAGACCGTTGTTAAGTGAGTTTCACATTTTCCAAATTGGCCACGCCCACCCAGTCACATGACTGCTGAACCACTCAGCCGGTCCGCAGAGTTTTCTTTAAAATGAAACCGGTCCCTGGTGCAAAAAAGGTTGGGGACCCCTGGTCTAGATAATCAACTTCCTCCAGGTGTCGAGGAAACTGTTGAGCCACCACACTCTCTACAACCTTCGCAAGGAAGTGAAGGTTGGAGACTGGACGGTAATTTTCCAACAATGCTGGGTCCAGGGAAGGCTTTTTGAGGAGAGGTCTCACCACCGCCTCTTTCAAGGCGGTAGGTAAGAACCCCTCACTCAAAAGACACGTTCACAATATCCTGGAGCCAGCATCGTATAACCTCCCAGGATGCCAGTGCAAGCCAGGAGGGACACGGGTCCAATAAACATGTGGTGGCCCTAAGGCTCCTCAACAGCCTGTCCATATCCTCAGTAGTAACAAAGTCAAACTCCTCCCAAGATTTTGTCTCAAGACCAGCATCGGACACACCGACTGGACAACTTTCAGTGGAGGGCAGCTCGTTCCGAATCTGAGTGATTTTATCCTGCAGATAAACTCCAAATTCCTCTGCTCGACCCTGCAAAGGGGCTTCCCGCGGCCTCTGATAAAGGAGGGAGCGGGTCACCCCAAACAGGGCGGCAGGGCGGTTATCCTCGGATGCGATAAGGGTGGCACAATACTCACGTTTAGCCAATCTTATCGCCACTAAGTAAGTCCTAATATGGTCTCTCACTAGTGTTCAGTCAGCTTCGGACCGAGAGGATCTCCACCTACTCTCTAGGCGTCTCTTGCGGCGTTTCATCTCCCGCAGCTCCTCGGTAAACCAAGGAGCCTGGGTGACTCGGCGCCACATGAGAGGCCGCAAGCGCGCGACTCGGTCCAAGGCCCCCGTGGCCGCACTATACCATGCGGCCACTAGATCCTCAGTCGAGCCGCGGGGCAGGGACACAGGTATTGGCCCAAGCTCCCTCTGGAACCTTTTAGGGTCCATCAGGCGCCTGGGGCGGAACCATCTAGATATCTCCGGTTCCGCCTCCCCGCGGTGGGGTGTGACGGTTGGAAAGTCCATCCGAAGGAGGGAGTGATCTGTCCATGACAAGGGTAAGATGGCTAAATCCCCTATCCCCTATTCCAAGATCCACTGCCCAGAGACAAAAATAAGATCCAGCGTTTGTCCCCCCTCGTGAGTGGAGCCCTGAACTACTTGGGTCAGGTCCATGGCCGTCATGGAAGCCATGAACTCCCGAGCCGCCTCGGATTTTTCGCCTGCCGATGGCAGGTTGAAGTCCCCCATGACTACCAGTCTGGGGGTCTCCACCGCCATCTCTGATCACCTCGAGCAGCTCAGGCAGGGCTGCTGTTACATAGCGGGGAGCCAGGTATACAATCAGCAAGCCCAACTGCCTCCCTAGGCCCCACTTCACGTAGAGGGACTCACAGCCGGTCGTCTGTGGCACAGTGGTCTCCCTCGGATCGAGACCTTCCTTAACAATAACCGCCACCCCCCCCCCCCCCCCACCCCTGCCTAGGGCCCGAGGCTGATGAAATGCATGGTAGCCTGGTGGGCACATTTCCACAAGGGGTAAACCCCCCTCGGGGCCCAACCAGGTCTCCGTAATTCCCACCAGGTCCGGGTCCCCCTCTGACACAAGGTCATTAATGAGGGGGGTGTCAACATCCCGATGTTGCCATGGATTTTATCTGTTTGCCTTAAAGAACTGAAAATTCTTGACATTCCTGTGGCAGGAAAGGAATCTCAGGACAGCCTGTGACTGCGCATGCATGCAATTATTTTCAATTCTAATTGGAGAACATAATTTATGACAAGCAGAGGGGAGGGGGCATAAGGGGGCAAAGTGCAGAAGCCATCCAATTATTGCCAGACCTGGCAGCAACCGAGGCTCGCCATGATGTTATATTCAATAAACGGACATTGTTTTGAACTTTTACGTGAGGCCATGAATCATTTGAAGTTTCTCATTGGGAGCTTGACAGACTGCCAAGTCTTTTAAAAGAAATCTATCAAGATTTCCGGGCTACCTGAGTCCCGCCTCCCCCAGGCAATGCCTGATAAAGAGGGAGGAGATCAGGCCATGGCAGAAGAAAGCCTCATTTCAGCTGGAGGCCAGCCAACCCCCCTGAACAGCGGAGCTGCAGACATCCAGCCTTTCCCAGCAACAGAAGCAAGAAAAGATAAGTACTGGATGTGGGACTGGGAACAAGCTAGAAGGCCCCGGCCCCAGATGGGATCCCTGGGGGGTGCAGTAGAGAAACTGAGGGAGGATTTTGATCAAGCCACCCTTCATGACGAGAGGCCAGCCTGCCATCCGGAAGAGAGAGGAGGCATATCTGATCCTGCTGAAGGGAGGAGCGCAGCCCCAGAAGCAAGCATGCTGCCAAGAGCAGGCAACTCCCTCCCTCTCCCCCTCCTAGAGCTGAAGAAGATGACCGGCCGTATCAGGCACGGGCATACAGGGGCCAGGAGGAAAACAGAGGAGGGAGGAAACTAAACGATCCACCCTGATTCAGGGGAAAGTTTGATGGTAATTCAGACCAACTAGCTATTCCTTGATTCAGCTGATATCCACTTAGAGCGCTATGGGCACCTCTACCCATCCCCCAGAACCATGGTGAATGCCATTGCAGAGGGTTTCGAGGGGGAAGCAAAAGAATGGCTAGCAGCCCTCCATAAGCGAAGGGCTCCTCAACTGAGAGACATAGATGACTTCCTCCAAGTACTAGAGGCCAGGTTTGAAGAGGGGGAGGAGGACCCATATGCAGAGGAGGAACTACCCCCCCTACCAGAACGGTTGCTGGTGCATTTTTTCAGAATAAGCCTGGATAAACGTATTGCCCAAGTAACTGCATATCGTGACATCCCAAACCAACTCTGAGTGGTTCCGAGTGGCAACAAAAGTCGACAGTGGGCTACGTGCCAACGACACAAGGAAGGAACCAGACACAAAGGAGAGGGGTCAACCTAATCTGAAACCATCCCGCCAAAAGAAAGAAATGGCACCACAGCGAGACCTGAGACCAGCCCTCCCTCGAAGTTCCGTGAGGTGTTACAGATGCGGGGGAATGGGCCACATGGTAGCTGCATGCCCAACCCCAGTCCCGAAACCAAGGCTGGACCTACCACCCAGGGCCCGACAAGAACGAGGGCCCCGACGGGCCATCAACACATCCAGGAGGGCTCTTCAAGCTGCAGGGGTTTCCTCCCTCCCAGGCAAAAGCAGTGAAACCCCAGGCAATGATGACCAGTCAATTGAACCCTATGATAGCGAGGACGAGGGAGAAAATGACCCAATGGTGAGCGAATCAATTTACCCTTTCCTTTTTCCAATACGCCTCACAACCCGGAAAACAGGAGGATTTTCAAGCCCTTGTAGACTCAGGCTGCACTAGGTGCTTGATCAACTTAACCACAGTTCAGAAACTGGGGATCAGAGCGAAAAGACTGAACCACCCGATTCGGTTCGAGCAGGTTGATGGTTCCCTAATGGGAGGAGCCTATGCCACTCACCTAACTGAACCAGTGAGACTAGAATTGGCAGATCACTGGGAAATAATTCGATTCATAATAGCCCCCAAAATGACAGAGGCAGTCATACTTAGACTTTCCTGGCTAGACAAGTGGGGACCGACCATCTGGTGGCAAGGGGGCACCCGCAGGCTTAGGATATCACCTGGCCCTCAACCCCTCCCTCACGAGCAAGCAAAAATACCACTCACATTGGGAGCCCCACAAGAGAGACCACAAGAACAACTGGCAACCACATCTGACAAAACCCCAGAGTGTTGCAACATGGCACTCACAAGTTTGTTTACGGAACAAAGGATAAGAAGTCTCCACTTCTCCGGATGCTAAGTTTGTTTACGGAACAAAGATAAGATAAGTCTCCATTTCTCCGAATGCTAACACCCAAAGAGATGTGTGACTCACCTAAAGGATGTAACCATATAAGGTATCAGGATGTAACCATATAAGGCATCAGGATGTAACCATATAAGGTATTAGGATGTAACCATGTATATGATTGGACCACGTAGTTGCTCCTTTGTACGAGCCTAATAAAAGAGGTTGCAGGGCAGTGCTCGAGGCTTCTAAGGTTCCACGCTGACCACAGAGCTTGCTCTGCCTTGGATCTCATGCTTAATCCAATCTGTGTCGTTGCCTTCTTCCTTGGAGCCCGCTCGGCCTCTGGCTGAGTGCAGCCCGGTACAGGGGCCCCGCAGACCAGCACACTCACCACAACAAGATCTGGTGACCACGACGTGGATCTTGTCTAGGATCACGTTGCCTTGACTCCCATCTCATACACCTCGGCGAAGGCTTTTTCGTGAGTAATGAGCTCTTCACTTTCTCGAGTTTCGTCAGTACATAGGGATGAACTCCTATCTCTAGTCAAGAAGGCTAATTCTCTGCAAAAAGTTCACGGCACGACTATGTATCCTCTCTCTAAGAAAGACCTTTCCGCCTTTCTCAAATATGCTTCCTCACACTGTCCTGCCTATCCTTTAGAAGGTTCTCTTTGCCTTACTATCCTTTCTCCTTCAACACCTTCACCATCCGACACCTCTGATGATAAATCTCTTTCCCCTATTACTTCTGAACCCCCTCTTAAACCTAATCCTCCACCTTATGCCCCTCCACCTTCTACGCCTTCCGTTTCTCCTCCCTTACCTCCTGAACCTTTAGATAATCCCCCTCCTCTTCTCAATTCCTTTCAACACGCTCTCATGGACTATGTTTTAATTGGGACTTTAAAAGACAAAACCTAATTGGCTTTCAGATCTATTGTTTAGGAAAACTGTACTGTAAGATTGTTTTAATATGTGCCTGCAATTTATTGTGTCCCTCCTGTGATAAGATCTTCCCCACCACCTTTTCTTTAAGGAAAAAAGAACGTAACTCTCTGCTCCTTTAACACCAGAGCAATCTTAAAACTCTTCACACTCCTTTATATTACTAAGTGGGCAATTAAGCTAACAAAGAAGGGAAAAGCTAACAGACTTTTTGAGTTAGGAAGGATGCAGATTGAGTTAGGATATATGATTTAAGATTTACCATATGTTAGGTTATATGATTTAAGGTTTAACTTGAAGTTTAGAATAATTTAGACTAGTTTGAGTAATTAGTATGCAAAGAATAAAGGCTTTTTATGGCCTTGTATGAATGTTTTAAATTGTGTTTTGACTGAGATTAGTTAGAAAGAATTGCATTGTGTCTGTTGGAATGAATGTGAAACTTTTGATTGTAAGGGTGTGGTCAGAACTGCTGCCCCCCTTAATGACACACACACTGCTAAAACAAGCAGAATTTTTTGCCAGCAGCATTTTTTTGCCCACGAATTCTTTTGCCCACTTTCCCCCCCCTCTTGCCTGCCTCTCTCTGAGTGCGGAGGGAGGCAGGGGGAAAGAGGGAGGGGGGTGAAATCACACAGGCCAAACACACACACACACACACACACACTCACTCACATCTTAAAGGGGACTGCAAGAAAGAAAATAGTACGTGAGAGAGAGAGAGAGAGAAGGTAGAAAAGAGAGAAAGACAAAGAAAGTAAGAGAAAGAAAAGAAAATAGAGGGAGAGACAGAGGCAAGAAAAAGAAAGTAATAAAGAGAAAGTTAGACAGAGAGAAAGAGAGGGAAAGAGAATAAGAGATAGAAGCAGAAAGCAGAAAGAAAGGGATTTTTAAGAAGCAGAAAGAAAGGGATTTTTAAGTGAGTTTCACAACATACAAATAACCCCATTTTATTAACTGTAAAATAATTATTTTTCAGTTTTGCCAACAATCTTGGATTTTCTTTTGAACATTTTTGAGTTTTATTTTTATCCATACGCAGGAATGATTTTTTGCTATTTTGCCTGCATTTTGAAAAATTTTACCACTTAATGAGTTACCTAGCTTCCATAACAATGAAGCTGGTTTTTCCCACATTTCGTTTTTTGATGTCAGATTTGTTTGTTTCTGACATCTGCCTTTGGAAAATTTCCTTCCATCTAAATTGTTTTTTGAATTTTGGGGTGTTGATTCCAAGTTTTTTGAATTTTGTACCGTTATTTTTTGCTTTGCCTGTCATAATTTTTCCACATTTAAATTCTACTTCTAGAGGAGTATTGGCTTTACTTAATTCTCCGCTTATACAAAACAAAGGGGGAACTGCTTGCCATTATGATTTTGCTCCCAGAAGCCTATTCACCTCACACCCCACGGTGGATTTTTACAACCAAAGGGTCTTCGCTAAAAGGTGAATCAATTGATTTCTCAAAAAATGACATGATATAAAAGATTGTTTTTTCTCCATTCCTTTGTATCCAAAGGGTCTTGTCCTGCTTGTAGCAAACAAACGCATTCTATTCCCATGGGAGTCAATCCCAGAGGAACAGAATGTAATCAAATTTGGCAAATGGATGTTACCCAATATGCTTCCTTTTCCCCATGGAAGTACATTCATGTATCCATTGATACGTACTCTGGGTTCATCATCACCACCCCTCAAAGGGGTGAGGCTATAAAGTATGTCATCAATCATTGTATTCGCTCTATTGCTTCGTTGGGATGCTCAAATGAATTAAAAACAGACAACGGGCCCGCTTAGCCAAGAATTTTCGGCCTTTTGTCAGAATTGGGGAATAATCAGATATTCGGATACCAGGGGAAAAGGACCCCCCAGCCTCCCAGCGGTGCAAAACACATTAAACCTTTGTCTTTATGTCTTAAACTTTCTTAACCTCACTGGAAACCCCCCCACGTCCGCCGCTTGTTGTTACTTTTCTTCTTCCCCCTCTGCTGAACATCAGCGACCGCTTGTCTATTACCGGCGCCTACCTGACCTGACCTGGCGAGGACCAGCAGAGTTCATCACGTGAGAAAGTGGTTACGCCATCATATTTGCAGACAACACTACTGTCTGGGTCCTAGTCGTCACGTGCGTCCCTGTCACCTGAAACCATCCCAAGCTGTTCCTGCTCTAACCCTCGCATCAACTCCTTGAATCCAGACCCTTGTTCCAGTCTCTCCAGAAAGGAGCCATAGCTGTCATCAGATGCAAGGATCCGGAACAAATTTATTGTCCTTTTGCCTTTCTACACAGAGGTAAACATGTCAGCCCACACACAGGACATTACATGATATACTCACATCACCCCTGCACAATGACATTGACATTTACAGCTTCTGAAGCCACCATCGGACTGTACACCTGCCAAAGCTTTGATGGAAAACACCTTGTGACCAAAGCAAAAGAGGTGGTTTTGCTGAACTTGGCTGCACATCCACCAGCACCTGACCATTTGACATGAGGGAAAAAGGACATCTTTTCCAACAGCTGCCGATCCCGATCCCATCGTTCGGTGCTTAACCAGGTCCAGCCCGAACAAAGATGGACACATCAACCATCTCTTCAGACATGGCAGATAAAAGAAATTCAGCATTTAACAAGATGCAATTATATACATGGCTCCCTAATATAACATGGTTAAAGAACTTTGTAATTACAATAATTGGTATTGTTGCTATGCTTATTATGCTATGTTGCTGTATTCAATGTTTGCTTTTATTAATAATGATTTTCAAAGGTTTTACTCCAAAGGTGCCATGAGGTGGAGTCAGATGACCCAACCCAGAAGGAGAGCTCTATTTCTCACCTACAACAATTTCTGACATCCCTATGTTCAATTTTTCCCCTTGGCTTACTACATTATTATTTGCTATGTTAGGACCTGTTATTATGATATTATTGTTATGTACCCTTGGCCCATGTGTTGGAACAAAATTGTTGCGCTTTTTGCAATCACGCTTAAACTCCTTGGGAGATGACCTGACGGAAACGAAGAAACAGGTAATGCTATTAAACTCACATATCAGACCTAGTGAGAAAATGCCATTAATGCACTTCTCGGACTTAGACATAAATTCGGCCTCGGATAACGAAGGTATGTACCCAGCGGATAGAGGGCATCCGAAGGGAGGCCCTACATCCAATGGAAGCATGACCTCAGTTATCAGCTCTGAATAACCACAAGGTTTAGGAGCGTTCCAAAAAACAAAAACAGAGGAGATGTTGCAACATGGCACTCACAAGTTTGTTTACGGAACAAAGGATAAGAAGTCTCCACTTCTCCGGATGCTAAGTTTGTTTACGGAACAAAGATAAGATAAGTCTCCATTTCTCCGAATGCTAACACCCAAAGAGATGTGTGACTCACCTAAAGGATGTAACCATATAAGGTATCAGGATGCAACCATATAAGGCATCAGGATGTAACCATATAAGGTATTAGGATGTAACCATGTATATGATTGGACCACGTAGTTGCTCCTTTGTACGAGCCTAATAAAAGAGGTTGCAGGGCAGTGCTCGAGGCTTCTAAGGTTCCACGCTGACCACAGAGCTTGCTCTGCCTTGGATCTCATGCTTAATCCAATCTGTGTCGTTGCCTTCTTCCTTGGAGCCCGCTCGGCCTCTGGCTGAGTGCACCCCGGTACAGGGGCCCCGCAGACCAGCACACTCACCACAATAAGACCAGAGGCTGAACTGATTCCAGTGGAATACCAGGACCTCGCAGAAGTGTTCAGTGAGACAGAATGCGACATCCTGCCCCCCCACCGCGAAACAGATTGTGCCATTGAAATCATCCCTGGGGCAAAACTACCCAAACCCAAGCTGTATGCCATGACGCCTCGAGAGATGCAAGAAATGCGTGAATACATAGACAAAAACCTAGCACAATGGTTCATCGAACCAGCCAAGCCACAGATTGCGGCACCAGTCCTTTTCAAAGAGAAAAAAGATGGAACTATGCGCCTGGTCGTAGACTTTCGAGGGATAAATGGGGTGTGCGTACACAACCTATACCCGCTTCCCCTCATGAAAGATATGCTGTCTCACTTGGCCAAGGGAAAAGTCTTTACCAAATTAGACCTCAGAGAAGCATACTACCGAATACGGATCAGGGAAGGAGATGAATGGAAAACAGCATTCAACTGCCCTTTAGGAAGTTTCCAATTCAAAGTGATGCCTTTTGGATTACAGGGAGCCCCAGCAGTGTTCATGCAGTTAATAAACGAGGTGCTGCATGAGCACCTCTACAAGGCGGTCCTTCTCTACCTAGATGACATCCTTATTTACACTGAGACCGTCGATGACCACATACCCCTGGTTCGCCAAGTACTGGAAAAACTTCTGGCAGCCAACCTGTATGTCAAACTATCAAAATGTGAATTCCACCGTGAGCGACTAGACTATCTAGGCTACAGAGTGTCAAATGAGGGAATAGAGATGGACCCAGCTAAAGTGCAAGCCGTCCTAAGCTGGCAACCCCCTCGCACTCGCAGACAGCTACAAAGTTTCCTAGGGTTCGCAAACTTCTACAGGCAGTTCATTCCCTCCTTTGCGAAGATTGCCAAACCCCTGACAGACCTCCTGAAGACAGGGAGCCCAGGAATGAAACCTCGTCCGGGACAACCCCTACAGTGGAGCCTAACCTGCCAGGAGGCATTCGAAACACTGAAAGAAATGTTTGCAAAGGAGCCGGTACTGAAGCATCCTGACCCTGAGCAACCTTTCGTGATCCAGGCAGACACCAGCGACATGGCCGTAGGAGCAGTACTACTCCAAAGAAACAACCAAGGAAATTTACAACCCTGTGCCTATACCTCCCGCAAACTCACAGACACGGAGAGACGATGGGCCGCATGGGAAAAGGAGGCTTTTGCAGTGCGATGGGCACTACTAACCTGGAGACACCTGCTAGAAGGGAGCCAGAAACCGTTTGAAGTTTGGACCGACCACAAAAATCTGGAAGCTCTCAGAACCCCACGGAAACTATCACCCAAACAAGTCCGATGGGCTCAATACTTCAACCGTTTCAACTTCATACTAAAGCACATTCCAGGGCAGAGGAACTTTCTAGCTGATGCCCTCTCCCGCATGCCTCAGTACAAATGCGAACGGGAGCACGTAGTGGACGCCATTATTCCTTCTGCTCAGCCAGCTGCCCAAGTAACCACCAGGCGGCAACACCGTGACCGACGGGGTCAAACCACAAGCGATCTAACCACAAGACTCAAAACTGAGCTGCTAACGGACCCTTGGTTCCAAAACAACCAACACATCTTGACGAAGAGGGATGACCTCGCCTGGAAGGGGACGAAACTCTACGTTCCAGAATCTCTATGTATCCTAGTTGTCCAGAGGAGCCACGACACCAAATTGGCAGGCCATTTTGGGTTCCTAAAGACTTTACACCTAGCCCGGAGGCAATTCTGGTGGCCTGGAATGAAGAAAGATGTGGATAGCTATGTAAAAAGTTGCACAGTCTGTGCCACAATGAAAATACGACCAGGAAAACCCCCGGGACTACTGCAAACAGTGGCAGAACCAACGAGGCCATGGGAGGAGATTGCAATGGACTTTATAGTAGAGTTGCCAAAAAGTGGGGGAAACACAGTGATTTGGACTGTAATAGACCTGTTCTCCAAGCAGGCACACTTCATTCCCTGTAGCGGACTACCCTCGGCTCACAAGCTGGCTAAACTGTTTGTGAAGCATATCTACCGACTGCATGGAGTACCTCGAAGAATCATCTCAGACAGAGGGGTCCAGTTCACGGCTAAATTTTGGAGGGAGTTCCTGCGGTCCATTGGATCATCTCAGGGTCTTAGTTCAGCTTTTCATCCGAGCACTAATGGGGCAGCAGAAAGACTGAACGCCATGATAGAGCAGTACCTGAGGTGCTACGTGAACTATCAGCAGTCTAATTGGGCAGACCTTTTATCTTTCGCTGAGGTTGCATACAATAATGCTGTTCACAGCAGCACAGGACTCACGCCGTTTAAAGTAGTGAGTGGCATGGATTTCGTCCCAATGCCTGAGTATCCAAGAGACCCCCCCTCCTCAGTCAGCTTGACTGATTGGATGTCGATGCTGAAAGCAGCTTGGGAAAATGTCAAGAAAGCTCTAGACAAAGCGACACAAACCTACAAGAAACAGGCAGATAAACACCGGGCTCCGCAACGGCCGTTCCAGGTGGGAGAGAAGGTTTACCTCTCCACAAAATACTTGAGACTAAGACTGCCCAGCAAAAAACTGGGGCCAAAATTTGTGGGGCCATTCCCCATAATAAAGATCATCAACCCAGTCACAGTGATATTGAAACTGCCTCGATTGCTGGGGAAGACACACCAATCGTTTCATAGTAGCCTTTTGAAACCTGTGATCGGTTCCACTCTGAGACCACTGCCCCGTGCGCCCCCAGGCCCTGTGGTCATAGGGGGCCAAACCCATTATGAAGTCCAACGAATTCTTGATTCGAGGTGGCACAGAAGGCAACTCCAATACCTAATCAAGTGGAAGGGTTATCCCCTATCGGAAGCATCGTGGGTGAAACATAGAAACATCCAAGCTGACCGCCTTATAGCAAAATTCCATGCAGAAAACCCAAGCAAGCCAGGGGGGAGGGGGACGCATCCCTAAGTCATACACCTGCATTCAGATTGTTTTATTTCCCATAGGTTGCTTTCGAGAAGTAAGGGGAGCCGGATGTCAACATCCCGATGTTGCCATGGATTTTATCTGTTTGCCTTAACGAACTGAAAATTCTTGACATTCCTGTGGCAGGAAAGGAATCTCAGGACAGCCTGTGACTGCGCATGCATGCAATTATTTTCAATTCTAATTGGAGAACGTAATTTATGACAAGCAGAGGGGAGGGGGCATAAGGGGGTAAAGTGCAGAAGCCATCCAATTATTGCCAGACCTGGCAGCAACCGAGGCTCGCCATGATGTTATATTCAATAAACGGACATTGCTTTGAACTTTTACGTGAGGCCATGAATCATTTGAAGTTTCTCATTGGGAGCTTGACAGGGGGCTTTGTTCACCACGGACCTGGCGTTGCAGAACATCAGCCTGGGGCCCCGGCTCTGTAGTCCCTGACCGCCTAGCCCACGAGCGGAGCACAGGGGGTTGGGGCAAGTGACCACTCATAACCAGCGGCCACGGTCCCCCTACCCACGATGGACATCCTGTCTCCCGCCGCCCCTGCCCCTCCCCACGACCGTTCGAATGGGAAAGCCCTCTGTAGGGACGACCCCCCCTCCCCCCTCCTTAATGGACCCATCCTTTATCCTACTTCCGCCGGCCAGCCTTGTATCTTGACCCCCCTCTGACTGGATAGACCCTCCCCCCACCCTGGGACCCCCTAAAAGCCGAATTAAAAATTTGAATAAAACCCCCCTGAGCTTGCGCTTTGCCCACCTCTCTGGATTAATTAATCCATCCTCGAGGTGGGCCCGAGATAGACCAGGGGGCCAAACCTGCGAGAGGGGAGACTCTCGCAGGTAAAGGAGGTCGGACCTCGAGTATGAAAGCATCCTGTAACACCATTACTGGCTCTAGAAGGAGGAACGCCTAGATGATAAATGCAAGTCAGACTAAAGAGGGTATTGGTAATAATAATAGTCTGGGTCGGTCGGCTGACCTGGAGAGATGGTAATATACAGAAGATGGACTATAACTCTGATAAGGGGGGAGGGGGGAATAGAGGATAGTGCTTAAGCATGAAAGTCTCATGGTCCGAGGATTGGCCTAGATGACCAAGCTAAACAATAATATTAACAATAATAAAGCAGTCTTTAAAAAATAAGTAATAATTTGAACATTCTATAGACATTTATAGTTATTGACTTACCTCCTTGCAATAAACAGCCTGATTAGCACAAGAAAAAAAAATCTGCCTCTGCCTCCCAGCAATTTGCATCCATGTCGCAAACAGCAAGTTTCACTTTCAATTTCAGCACAGGCCTCCCGATCATCAGCTTTTTCAGGCTGCAGGGATTGCCATGGCCTATTGCCGCCTCCGCCCCATGTGCCTGATGGACCCTGATAGGTTCCTGACGGAGCTTGGGCCACTCCCTGAGGTTATGGCTCACGACTCGGCTGGAGAACTGGTGGCCGCATGGGACAGGGTGGCTGCTGGGGCTCTGGACCGCGTCGTGCCTTTGCGGCCTCTGATCCGGTGCCGAACCCAGTTGGCTCCTTGGTTCTCTGAGGAGCTGAGGGAGATGAAGCGCCAGAAAAGACGCCTAGAGAGCAGTTGGAGGGCCAGTCGTTCTGAATCTGATCAGACACTGGTGAGGTCTTATATCAAGACCTACCTAGCGGTGATAAAAGCGGCAAAGTTTAATTACTTTTCCACTCTTATTGCGTCTGCAGAAAATCGCCCAGCCGCCCTGTTTAGGGTGACCCGCACCCTCTTACATATGGAAGCGCGGGAGGACCCCTTGCAGGGTAAAGCTGAGGATTTTGTACAATACCTGCAAGACAAAATCGCTCAGATTCGGGAAGGGCTGGACTCTGACTGGGTAGGGCTAGATGGGGTGATGGAGGCAGGTCTTGAGAATGTTATCTGGGAGGAGTTTGACCCTGTGACTCTCGAGGACGTAGACAGGATTTTGGGTAAGCTTAGTGCTGCCACATGTTTATTGGACCCGTGTCCCTCCTGGTTGGTGCTGGCCTCCTGGGAGGTTACACAAGGCTGGCTCCAGGGTATTATCAATGCTTCTTTGGGAGAGGGTTTCCTCCCCACCGCTTTGAAAGAGGCGGTGGTGAGGCCCCTCCTCAAGAAGCCTTCCCTGGACCCGGCGCTTTTGGCAAACTATCATCCAGTCTCCAACCTTCGCTTTGTGGCAAAGGTTGTTGAGAGTGTGGTGGCGCAACAGCTTCCCAGGTACCTGGATGAAGCTGTCTACCTTGATCCGTACCAGTCGGGCTTCAGGCCTGGGTACAGCACGGAAACGGCACTGGTCGCATTGGTCGATGATCTCTGGAGGACTCGGGACAGGGGTTGTTCCTCTGTCCTGGTCCTATTAGACCTCTCAGCGGCTTTTTTTTTTTTGAAAAAGTTTTATTGGGTTTTATAAATTTTTTACAAATAGGGTAAAGGGTAAGGTGTAAAAAGACATTTTGAGAACTTGCACGTCGAAGTCGTCGACTCCTTCCGAGACTTCATAACAGAATATAGATAATACATTTAACTTTCATTTGTACTACAAAGTGGAGAGAAATGCAAATATATCATTGTAAAAAAAACTATGCTAGCAAACATGTATAAACATCCAAACAATTATTATGTTATATTGAAATAAAGTCACTTTTGAGATCTAAGTCTTTTGGCAATTGTATCTTTTTTTCCCTGGCCCCCAGCGGGCGGGGCCGCGGCACCCTCTGCTCCCCCATTTTCATCCTCCAGGATTGAGGAATGTTTTTTGAGAAAGGCTTCCGCCTCTGCAATTGTTTTAATTCTTACTCTTCCTCCCTCCCAGAACACCAACATTCCCTCTGGCATCACCCACTTAAACCAGACCCCCTGTTTAAATAATCTTTTAGACAAGAAGGAATACTTCCGTCTTATCTCTCTAATCTTCGGGACCTGCTTCAAGATAGCGATCTCTTTCTGTTGATAAACTAAAGGACTGTCTCTCTGCATCCTCAAGATCCTTTCCCTTGTTGACCTTCTAACAAATTTAATATGTATCTCTCCTGGTACTTCATTTATCCTGGCATATGCTGAATTTATTCTGTATATCAAATCAATGTCCCCCCTAATCTCGTCCTTAGGTTTGTGTAAATAATCTGTTAAAATTGTGCACATTAAATCAGTTAAATCTTCACCAGACTCCTCAGGAACATTCTGAAATCTTAAAAAATATGACATCCTTTCAAAATCCATCCTAGACATATGACCAGTTAAATCCCCAATTTCATTATTAATACTTTTAAGCTCTCCCTTTGCCCCAACTAACCCCAGCTCCAGCTCATCAGTCTTTTGTGTATTTTCCATTAATTTCTTCTGTACCTCCAAAAGTTCTAACTTAGAACTGACTTGATCCTTTCTCATTTCTTTAATTTCTTTCACCAAGGTCTGAAGCGTTTCTTCCATTGCTGTTAATCTAGCATCCGTATCAGGTTTTTCAGGTAACGTCGAAGTGATTTTAGGCTGATGTGTCTGCTTTTTTGAAGCCATGGTGAATAATTTAAGTCTGTGTCAGTAAGATGGCGTCTGCTGGAAAGGAGCTAGTGTGGCAGAAGAAGAGTACATTCCAATAAACAAAGTCTTAGTTGTTACCTAATTAAAGTCCAGAGAGAGACCAAATTTTTACAATCCCATAGAAAAAAGTAAGGCACTTTAGGGAAAGGACCAATTAATCAATTACCAACAATCATAAGTAAAGAAAAAGAGAGGCAGTCCCATTCACAAGGGAATGTCAGCAATCATCCATGAATAGTGTATCTCAGGAGAACAAAGGAACGCCATCTTCCCCGCCCAGCTGGAAGCCACCGGGAAGTAACAAAGTAGAAAATTGCTTCTTTATTGCCAGACTTCGATTCTAAGTATCCACGATCATTCCGGAAAGACTTTCACTCACGTTTAGAAAAGTTTGAATGCAGGTTTCTACGCTTCCTCAAGCCTGAGGAGCAGTTTCAAAACGCCGCTTTTCTTCCGTTCCAAGGGGGGTTTCACAAACTCCCCCCTCCATCGTTTTGTAAAGCAAAAGTTGCAAGCAGAAAGAGAAAGTCACTCACAATCCACTCTGCAGCGAAGAGTCTCAGCTGTGCCTCCGACTCCAGCGATCCAGCCCTCTCACAAAGCATTAGATGTTCCGGTCCTCCTTCAGCAAAGGGAACCAAGCCCCCCGCAGCATGTTCCTTTACTCCTGGGTCGAGGACAAGGACCCCCCCCCCGACCGCCGTCGGGATAGGGAAGTCCCAGCGAGCCGACCGTACGGCGGGAATCCTTTAAAAGGAATTCCCTGCCCCGCTGGGGGCCGTAAAAGAAGCAAAACGGCGGACGAGTCCCAGGACTCGACCGTTGCCTCCGGGAAACCGGAAGGAAGTCTCCTCTCAGTGGCTTTTGATACCATCGACCATGGTATCATGCTGCGGCAGTTGGAGTGGTTAGGGGTGGGGGGCACTGTACTTTTGTGGTTCTCCTCCTTCCTCTCTGACCGTTCACAGTTTGTGTTGACGGGGGGGGCAGAGGTCGTCCTCAAGGTGCCTCACTTGTGGAGTGCCCCAGGGGTCGGTCCTCTCGCCCCTTCTGTTCAACATTTATGTGAAGCCGCTGGGCGAGATCATCCAGGGTTTGGGGGTAAAGTTCCATCAGTACGCTGATGATACGCAGCTGTACATTTCGTCCCCAGACCACCCCAATGGTGCCCTTGACGTGATGTCCCAGTGCCTGGAGGCCGTGCGGATCTGGATGGGGAGGAACAGGCTCAGGCTCAACCCCTCCAAGACTGAATGGCTGTGGTTCCCGGCATCCCGTTACAATCAGCTGGTTCCATCGCTGGCTATGGGGGGTGAGACCTTAGCCCCCACAGGAAGGGTTCGCAACTTGGGTGTCCTCCTGGATGCATGGCTGTCCTTAGAAGGTCATATGACAGCTGTCGCCAGGGGGGCTTTTTATCAGGTTCGCCTGATTTACTAGTTGCGTCCCTTCCTAGATCGGGATGCCCTACGCACAGTCACTCATGCCCTTGTCTCTTCCCGTCTGGACTACTGCAATGCTCTCTACATGGGGCTCCCCTTGAAGAGCACCTGGAGGCTTCAACTGGTCCAGAACGGGTAATTATGGGGGCGATGTGACGCTCCCATGTAACACCCCTCCTGCGCGAGCTGCACTGGCTTCCGGTGGTTTTCCGGGTGCGATTCAAGGTGTTGGTTAGCATCTTTAAAGCGCGCCATGGCTTAGGACCTGGGTACCTACGAGATCGCCTTCTGCCACCGAGAGCCTCCCACCGGCCCGTACGCTCCCATAGAGAGGGACTCCTCATGGTGCCGTCGGCTAGACAATGTCGACTGGCAACACCCGGGGGAGAGCCTTCTCTGTGGGAGCACCTGCCCTCTGGAACAAATTGCCCCCGGAATGAAGAACTATCCCTGACTTACGCAAGGTACGCATGCGCGAAGAGATGGCGGTCTGCCTCAGCTCCGCGCGGGCCGCGGGGGCTTTTTGGTTAATAGGGATGCCGCCCGACCCTCCTTACCAGCTTTGAGGGTCGGGCCCAGTAAGTGACCACCCTGGCTTACCATCGAGGCCATGGACGGCCTCCCAGGGTGAGTTGACGGCCAAGAACGGGGGTTTTGCTGACCGGAAGGCGCCGGTCAGCTGGAGACGCCGGGCGTTAGGCCGATGGCGGGCCGATGCCGGGCTTGTAGAGCCCGCCGGGGAGAGAAAGCGGGGGAGAAAGCGGAGTGTTGGAGACCGGGCAGAAGGTCTGCTGGACGCTGGAGAGGCGGAGACCGGGCAGGAGGCTGGGCAGGAGGCTTGCCAGAAGGTCTGCCGAGGCGTGCCGAATGTCGAAGGCCGAAGGACGTGAGAGGCCGGGTTGCCAGAGGCCGGGACGCCAGGCTGGACAGAAGGCAAGCTGGGACTGCCGAGTGCGGAGGGCCATGGGGGGCCAGGACGCGGAAGGCCGGGATGCCAGTCTGGGAGGGACACCTGGCGAGGACGATCTAGGCCCGATAACAGCAGGGCCGTAGCCAAGATGACCCAATCTGGACTCCTTTATTCGGCCGACTCCATTAGTGTACCGGTGAGTGGGAAAATCGGAGGTCTAGCAGCCGGGAGCCGGGAGCCGGGAGGCCGCATAACAGCTGGGCCGAGGCCTAAGAAGATCCAGGCTGAGGCCCTGTTCCCTACTGACTCTGTTTAAACCAACTTAAACCAGGACCCACAAGGGGGGCCGGGAGATCCTGCAAGGGGCCCAACCATGTACCATCTTTGGCTGAGGCCTGAGGCTCTGGAAGAGTGGGACTGGACTGGACTTGCTAAGGCCACGCCTGTGATAGTGCACTTATGTGATCATGTGCACTTTATGCGATTATTTATGGACCATCATACCCAGGATTTTAACTTCCCTACACCGTATTATTGACTTACTGGAATTAATTAATTTTAACATCTATCTAATATTTATTGAATATATATTTTAACATCTTATTTAATATTTAATATTTATTCTGACCATCCTAGCATCTCTGTACCCAATTGATTCCCTGCTGTTGATGTGACCCGTAATATATTCAAGGGCAGACCTAATCCTACTGCGGGAGTCCCCCCTCTCGCAGGTATGGCCCGCTGTGTTATCAAGGGCACACTTTGATGAGGGACTAATAAGTCAGGAGAAGTGGCGAAAGCGCAGGTGTAGGGGTTTTTTAGTTAAAAAATTGCTGTTTATTTTAGGGGGTACCAGGGAGGGGGGAGGGTTTAGACAGGTTGAGACTAGCCAGAAGGGAACGGGCCGAGCCAGCAGACGACGGAGGGAGGCGGATGGTTCCGTTAAGAGGGGGGAAACACAAGTCATTCCGGTGGAGGGCTTCCCCATCCAGAGGGTCGTGGGGAGGGGCAGGTCCGAGGGGAGACAAGTTCCTTCCTCCCGGTTGGAGGCACGTAGCCGTTGGTTACAAACGGTCAGGTGCCACAACCCCCGCAGGCTAGGTGGCCAGGGAATACAGAGCCAGGGTCTGCGGCTGATGTTTTGCAACGCCAGGTCCGTTGTCAACAAAGCCCCCCTCATTAGTGACCTTGTGTCAGAGGGGGAGCCGGACCTGGTAGGAATTGCGGAGACCTGGTTGGGTCACGAGGGAGGACATCCCCTCGTTGAAATGTGCCCACCAGGCTACCGCGCATTTCATCAGCCGCGGGCCCTAGGCAGGGGTGGTGGGGTAGCGGTCATTATTAAGGAAGGCCTTGAGCCGAGAGAGACCATTGTGCCTCAGACTTCCGGCTGTGAGTCCCTCTGCGTGAAGTGGGGCCTAGGGAGGCAGTTGGGCTTGCTGGTTGTATACCTGGCTCCCCGCTATGTAGCAGCAGCCCTGCCCGAGCTCCTGGAGGTGATCGCTACGGTGGCAGTGGAGACCCCCAGACTTATAGTCATGGGGGACTTTAACCTGCCATCGTTGGGCGAATCATCCGTGGTAGCTCAGGAGTTCATGGCTTCCATGACGGCCATGGACCTGACCCAAGTAATTCAGGGCCCCACCCACGAGGGTGGACATACGCCGGACCTCATCTTCGTCTCGGGCCAATGGAAAAGTGATCTGGGTACAGGGGATATAGTCATCACACCCTTGTCATGGTCAGACCACTCACTTCTCCGGCTCGACTTTCCGACCGCTGCTCCCCTCCGCGGGGAGGCGGAACCAGAGTCACCAATCTGGTACCGCCCCAGGCGCTTGATGGACCCGGATGGGTTCCAGACAGCGCTTGGGCCATTTCCTGTATCCCTGACCCGCGCCCCGATGGAGGACCTCACGGCCGCATGGAATAGTGCGGCCGTGGGAGCCTTAGATCGGGTCGCGCCCTTGCGGCCTCTCTCGCGGCGGCGAACCACCCTGGCTCCTTGGTTCACTGAGGAGCTGCGGGTGATGAAACGCCGCAAGAGATGCCTAGAGAGAAGATGGAGGGCTAGCCGCTCTGAATCTGACCGGACACAGGTAAGAGCCCATTTACGGACTTACATTGTGGCGCTGAGGGTGGCCAAACGTCATCATTGTGCCACTCTCATAGCATCCGCAGAAAACCGCCCTGCCGCCCTGTTTAGGGTGACCCGCGCCCTCCTTCAACAGAGGGAACGGGAAGCCCCGCTACAGGGTAGAGCAGAGGAATTTGTGATTTTTCTGCAGGAGAAAACCGCCCAGATACAGAGTGAGCTAACCCCCATTCATGGCCCAGTGGGATGCCACGAGAGAGATCTTGTTTGGGAGGAGTTTGACTCCGTTACTTCCGAGGATATGGACAGGCTACGTGGGCGACTGCGAGCCACCACATGTTTATTGGACCCGTGCCCCTCCTGGCTTGTACTGGCATCCTGGGAGGTGACACGAGGCTGGCTCCAAGAGGTTGTCAACGCATCCTTGAGTGAGGGTTCCTTGCCTGCCTCCCTAAAAGAGGCCATGGTGAGGCCCCTCCTCAAGAAGCCCTCTTTGGACCCAGCTCTTTTGAACAACTACCGTCCAGTCTCCAACCTTCCCTTCTTGGCGAAGGTTGTTGAGAGTGTGGTGGCACAACAGTTTCCCCGTCACCTGGAGGAAGTTGACTATCTAGATCCGCGCCAGTCCGGCTTTCGGCCCGGGCATAGCACCGAGACGGCATTGGTCGCGTTGGTAGATGATCTCTGGAGGGCCAGAGATGGGGGATGTTCCTCCATCCTGGTCCTATTAGACCTCTCGGCGGCTTTCGATACCATCGACCATGGTATCCTATTGCATCGGCTGGGGGGGTTGGGGGTGGGAGGCACCGTTTTACGGTGGTTCTCCTCCTACCTCTCTGGCCGATCGCAATTTGTGCGAGCAGGAGAGCAGAGGTCGACCCCGAGACCCCTCACATGCGGGGTGCCTCAGGGGTCGGTCCTCTCGCCTCTCCTGTTTAACGCATACATGAAGCCGCTGGGCGAGATCATCCGTGGTTTTGGGGTAGAGTACCACCTGTACGCTGATGACACCCAGCTGTACATATCTACCCCAAACCACCCCAACGATGCCGTAGCGGTGATGTGCCAGTGCCTGGAAGCCGTGCGGATCTGGATGGGAAGTAACGGACTTAGGCTCAACTCGACCAAGACCGAGTGGCTGTGGTTTCCGGCTGCCCGATTCAACCAGCTCTCTCCAACGCTGGCCATAGGGGGCGAACATCTTGCCCCTGTGGATGGGGCGCGCAACTTGGGTGTCCTCCTGGATACCCGGCTGTCCATGGAAGATCAAGTGACAGCCGTGGCCAGGAGGGCGTTTTACCAGGTTCGCCTGGTACGCCAGTTGCGCCCCCTATTGGATCGGGACGCCCTTCGCACAGTCACTCATGCTCTCGTGACATCCCGACTGGATTATTGTAACTCTCTCTACATGGGGCTCGCCTTGAGGTGTACCCGGAGGCTTCAGTTGGTCCAGAACGCAGCCGCGCGAGCAATTATGGGCACCTCTAGGTTTGCCCACGTAACACCGCTCTTGCGCGAGCTGCACTGGCTACCTGTCGTCTTCCGGGTGCGCTTCAAGGTGTTAATTACCATCTTCAAAGCGCTCCATGGCTCGGGACCTAGCTACCTGCGGGATCGGATCCTGCCCCATACATCCTCACGGCCGATTCGCTCCCACAGAGAGGGACTTCTCCGGGTGCCGTCCACTAGACTTTGTCAGCGGGCGACGCCCAGGGGAAGGGCCTTCTCTGTGGCGGGCCCAGCCCTCTGGAATGACCTTCCCCCCGATATCAGGACAACCACGGACCTCCGCTCCTTCCGCTTAAAATTAAAGACACACTTTTTTCGTCTGGCCGGCCTTGGGTAGTCTCTTTTTAGGTTAAGGGTTTTTAGGGGTAATTTTTAGTTTAGTTTATGGGTTTTAGCGCAGGATCAATTTAATCTATTTTTAATTTTGTATTTTGTATTTGTCTGTGGTTTTATTTGTATTTTTAATTGCCTGTGCCCCGCCTCGAGTCCCCTTGGGGAGAGAGAGCGGGATATAAAATTAAATTATTATTATTATTATTATTATTATTACGCACCTTCCGCCGCGGTCTCAAAACCTTTCTCTTTCAACAAGCCGGGCTGGCATAAAGTATGATTTTTAAATTTTTAAATTTAAATTTTTAAATTTAAATGTCTATTTTAATTAGGGTTAGTTTGGGTTTTTTACACATTTCGGCCAATATTTTAATTATGTTTTTTAAAAGCTTTTTAAAATATATAACTTTTATATATGTGTTTTTATATATTTTTATATTTGTTTTTATTTTGGCTGTACACCGCCCTGAGTCCCTCGGGAGTAGGGCGGTATAAAAAACCAATAAACTCAAGCTCAAACTCCGCAAGCCCCATTTTCCCCATTTGCTGCAAGGAGGTAAATTGCTGGGAGGCAGAGGCCAAAGGGTGGGGGCCGGCGGGTGGGTGGGGCTACATTCAGTATATAAGACGCACCCAAATTTTCACCCTCTTTTAGGGAGGGGGAAGGTGCGTCTTATACTCCGGAAAATATGGAATGTTCACTAGCTAAGGACCAAATAAGCATGATAAAAGTGGTTCGAAAAACGTTCTGAAATTGCAATAAATTTCAGAGCATAGAGACTTCTTCCTTGGAAGACTTTTTTTTAAAATTAGAAATAGCTTGCCAATCTAGTCTTTAAGCACTAATTTGGTAGTCATTGGTGACCTGGAATTAGAGGCACTATCTGAAATAGTGAGAGAACAGACTGAAAAAAAAAGGAATGGAATTTACCATGCTTGAACCTGGAAGCTAAAACTGTTTGCTTTAAAAAGAAAATGATGATAAAAAGACCCAGAGCACCAGTTTGGAATACTGGTTAAGGTACCAGGCTAGAAACGAGTTCTAGTCCTGTCTTGGATAGGAAGCTAGCTGGTAACCTGGGACCAGCTACTCTCAACCCTAGGAAAAATGTAATGTCAGACTACTGAAAACATTGCAAAAAAAAATTACCAATAGTTAAAATTGACAAAAAAGGAAAGGCGGAGAAAAAAAACAAACCAGTCCCCAAAAATTTATAGGAAGAAAATTGGAAAGTATCACAAACGTTAACAATTCAGGAAAGCAATTTGGGGAAGGTTTTGAAATAAAATTATTGGATTGCTGGACTGGGTAGGTAATATGTGAATGTTGCCTTTGTTTTATCCATGATCAAGGAAAACAGCTCCAAAGAGGAATTCATCTTCTCTGAACAGTCCTGTGATCAAAATGTTAAAAGTAAGATGATAATTAAAATAATGTACTGAGGATACAGGAATCCTTGCTGTAAATTAGACCCATAGGTTCATGCAGCAAACAGGTTAAGTAACAGGAGATGATCCAGAGAAGTGGCAGAAACTGTGGACTCAAAATTATAAAATTGCAATGTCAACTGCATATAAAGAAAATTTGTATAAGATGTTTTACAGGTGGCACCTATCTCCAAGAAGAATAGCAAGAATGTCAAAGAACAATTCAGAAAAGTGTTGGAAATGTCATCAGACACCAGGCTCTTACTACCACATGTGGTGGACGTGTTCTGAAGCTAAAAGATATTGAACAAAAATCCACAGGTGGTTGGAGAAAATGATACAAAAACACATAGACTTTAAAGCAGAGCTTTTTTTGTTGGGAATTATACCAGATACGTATAATAAAGACTTGAAATATCTGATTGTAAACATTTTAACAGCAGCTAGAATTGTATTTGCAAAAAACTGGAAAAACGAGAAAATACCAACACAGGAGGAAGTTATTCGTAAAATAATGGAAGGTGCTGAAATGAGTAAATTGACTTTTGAAATTAGAGAGCAAGAAGATAAACAATTTTACAAAGTATGGGACTTGTTTTACCACTGGCTAGATAAGAGGATATGGAAATGAAAAGTGTTGGCATTGTAATAGCAATTGTAGGAGAAAGGTGATGTTATAAAGACATTTTGATGTTAAATAGCAATGATGATGTGAAGAAAGATTGGTATATACACGTATTGAATATTTTGAATACTTTGCTTAAAAATGAAAGATCGATGTTGGTGGTTGAATATATAATAATGAAAACATGTGTATCTGATGGATGATTTGTGATAGTATGTATAATAGAGAGTAATGATGTATAATTATAAATTGATGGAAACCTCCTGCGTATTTGTATTGTAAAATTAATAGAATGAGATAGGTGATTACGTAAAATTATACTGTTATTAAATGGACAATTAAGGATGTAAGGGAATAACTCCTGTCTAAAATGAAGGAATATTAACTGTAACTGAATATATGATGCATAAGGATAGTGATGTATTTATTTATATTGGATTGATATTTAGTGACTGCATATGCAATTGAAATATTGAAGCATAAAAATCTTGTAACCAAACGACATGCTAGACTTAACTAATGAGGATGTTATAAATTTATATGTTTTGTTTTTGCATAAAAATAATTAAAAAAGAAAAAGAAAGTCATGCCCATATTCTTGTATGTAGGTGAGCACGTGTGCCACAAAGAATCCCATTTTTTTCGGGTTCCCATCAAACTTCACCCCAAGGGAAGGAGTTTTTCTTTCTAATTTCAGGTTTCGGGGTTAGTTGGGGGCATCCCCCAATCTATGCGTCAACTGGGAGGGAGGGTTTGCTGGGTTCCTAGCTGTTGCCGCTGTGCCATCTACTTGATCAGCAGAACCCAGAGGGGGGTTAGATCCCCTGGTGTGACCCGTGGTTGCTGCCCTGGTTCCCCCCGGATGTTCAGATTTTCCAAAATCTCCATCACCAACTGGGCTACATGTCTCTTCAGACGATCCTCTCAGTGAGGCTTCATTTAGCTCCTGGTCAGAGGAGGCTTCTAGCTCCACTTTCCACCCTGGGTTTTGGCTCCCTCGGGTAAGAGTGACTCCCCTGGTTCTCCCATCCCAGCCGTCTTTCGTCCCGATGCCAATTGACCAGCGAGGTTTTTTGGCGTCCTCTAGGCTCACCTCATCCTCTCCAACAGGGTATATGGAGCAAATCTCTGGTTGGGAAGGGGTTGGCGTCTCCCTCCAGCAATCACCTTCTCCTTGTTCGCTGTTGTGCTCAGACATGGTTTTCAGGGTCCCCTAGGTAGAGCAAATGCCGTCTCTCCTGGTTGAACAATTTGCAGATGCTGCTTTATGTAATGGCTCCTCTCCTAACTTAAGAAAGTAAAGACTCTTGAAACGGATTATTTCAAAAGGAACCTTTAATTAAGCAGAATGGTAACCATTAAAGGCAAAGCAGCATCTGAGTCCCTTTACGCAATGCAAGTGGGATTAATCTGATAATGACCCCTCCCCTTTGTCAGAATGCAGATTCTTGCCAACACACAAGTGTGAAAATGTTTTCTTTACTCTTCTACCCTGAGAGCCGAATAATTATACATTCCCATGGCTATCTCTGGTTAGACATTAAAGTAAGATATCCCACATGGCCATCATAAACATTCCTCCAGAGGTGCTGGGATCTCTAGCCTTCCGGCGACAGGAAACCAGTTGTAAATCACAGTTGTTACAGGTACTGCTAGTAAATTGATTCCAAGGCCCCCCTCTTCCCAATTGAATGGCAGTATCACGTTAGGGATCTGACAATTCCTTTCTAGAAGCCCAAGGTCATCCTTTGTCTTTGCACCTCTGCACCTGACCGGAACTGGATGGGTGGACTTGCCAACATGGCAGTGGAAGATTGGACCATGTGATTAACTTGAACTTTCAACTGGGTGGAAAACCCAGGAAGCTTTCAACCCAGGAAGCTGACATTTACCCGAATCTGACTTTAAAATAAATCACCAGCAACCCCAGCAAGGGGTGCTGGCGAGGGGTGCTGACTCCCAACATTGACCTGACCCAGTCAGTGTAAAATATCAGCGAAGATGAAAATGAGCGAGACACTTCTCTGCAAATCTTTCAAAGTGCAAAGGAATTTCTGTGAGATTTATAGTGTCTGGGAAGATGCAGCCGGAGGGGGCTGGAAAGGCTAATTCTACACACACATGGCAAGATGATTGGAACCTCCCAGACCAACTTGTGCAGCCAAACGTGAGTGGAAACTCCCCCTCCTTCCACAGCAAAGGTTCGGAAATATACTGGAGTGGAGATAATTACTCCTTCCATACAGCGATAAATGAGCTGAGCCAGCAGGAAGGGACTTGGCCAACATCTCTCACTAGTCGGCCAACGATATTTGGGCTGCAGCCAGTGAATCAAGCACCACCAAATTGGGCTTTCTTCCCAGGTTATTTATTTATTTACTTACTTACTTACTTACTTACTTACTTACTTACTTACTTACTTACTTACTTACTTACTTACTTACTTACTTATTTATTTATTGGGATTTGTATACCGCCCTATCTCCCCGAAGGGACTCAGGGCGGTGCACAGGTAACTCTTAAAAACAATACAAAAATACAATATAAATACAATAAAAATATATTAAATTTAAACCCGTGCTAAAAACATCTTTAAAACCCATCTAAAATCCCTTACTAAAATCCCTACAATTTGTTATTAAAATCTAAGCCAGGCCAGCCAGATGGAAAAAGTGAGTTTTAAGCTCCCGGCGGAAGAGGCGCAGGTCCATGATGGTACGAATGTTGGGGGGTAGGTTGTTCCAGAGAGCCGGACCCGCCACAGAGAAGGCCCTTCCCCTGGGGGTTGCCAGCCGGCATTGGCCGGCAGACGGCACCCTGAGGAGGCCCTCCCTGTGCGAGCGGACAGGACTGAGGGAGGTATGTGGTAGGAGGCGGTCTCGCAAATACCCAGGTCCCGTGCCATGGAGCGCTTTAAAGATGGTTATCAGTATCTTGAAGCGCACCCGGAAGGCCACAGGCAGCCAGTGCAGCTTGCGCAGGAGAGGTGTTATATGGGAGTATCAAGAAACTCCCAAAATCCCCCGCGCGGCTGCATTCTATACTAGCTGGAGCCTCCGGGTGCACCCCAAGGGGAGCCCCACGTAGAGAGCATTGCAGTAGTCTAGGCGGGATGTCACGAGGGCTTGAGTGACTGTGCGAAGGGAGTCCCGATCTAGAAAGGGGCGCAACTGGCGTATCAAGCAAACCTGATAAAAAGCCCCCCTAGCCACGACCGTCACATGGTCATCCAAGGACAGCTGCGAGTCCAGGAGGACACCCAAGTTGCGAGCCCTTTCCGCGGGGGCTAATGACTCGCCCCCGATAACCAGCGATGGAACCAGCTGGCTATATCGGGACGCAAGAAACCACAGACCCGCACGGCCTTCAAACACTGGGACATCACATCAACGGCATCGTTGGGGTGGTTAGGGGTAGATATGTACAGCTGGGTGTCATCAGCGTACTGATGGTACTCTACCCCAAAACCACGGATGATCTCGCCCAGCGGCTTCATATAGGTGTTGAACAGGAGAGGCAAGAGAACCGACCCCTGAGGCACCCCACACAAGAGGGGCCTCGGTGTCGATCTCTGCCCCCCTGCCAACACAAGTTGCGACCGGCCGGAGAGATAGGACGAGAACCACCGCAAAACGGTGCCTCCCACTCCTAACCCCTCCAGTCGGTGCAACAGGATACCATGGTCGATGGTATCAAAAGCCGCTGAGAGGTCTAATAGGACTAGGATAGAGGAATGACCGCTATCCCGAGCCCGCCAGAGATCATCAACCAACGCGACCAATGCCGTCTCCGTGCTGTGTCCAGGTCGGAAGCTGGACTGGCGCGGGTCTAGATAGACAGTTTCCTCCAGGTGCCGGGGAAACTGATATGGATAGGAGACATGCCAGTGGGCACCTACTTGGCCATCAACATGGGAAAATCCTCCAAGCCAGCAGAAAGGGGCTTGGGCCATATCACCCCCTAGTCAACCATTGATGTTGGAGCTGCAACCTGTGAATCAAGCAACCCTGGAATGGGTTTTCTTCCCGATGTCAACTGCTAAAGCATTGCCATGACTATTATCAGGCTAGCAAGGGAGGGGAGATTCCATGCATGCTTTCAGCATGCAGAGTAGACTTCTGCAACCTAGTTGGAGAATATGAGTTATGACGCATGACAGAAGGGAGGGGATACAGGGGTAAAGTTCAAACGCAATGAAGTGAAAGCAGTTTTGGCTCCACCGGAGCTCCAGCCAGAATGTCGATCCTAATAAATGATGGGATTTGTCTTGAACTTTGTCTCGAGGCTTGTAAATTAATTAGGTTGTCTTCTGGGAGCTTCACAGAGAGCCAAAACACAAACTTTTAAAAAAGATTTCCGGGTTTCCTGAAGACCAGCTCTCCGAGCACTCCCCCTCAATGTTTGGGCTGCATGGAGGGAAAAATCAGGCAACAAGAGATTGATTGTGGCTGAAGGTATTCAGCGATGCCTTTCTCAGACGCAGAAACAAGAGAAGATAAGTACTGGTGGAAATACCTTGCCCTAGCCCCCAGACACAGGAAAGGGTCTCAAGCAAGCTAACAAGGGTGGACTGGAGGTGTGACTGGGCACAAACCAGGCTCCCAAAACCCCAGATGGAACCCCTGGAGAGTGCAATAGACCAACAGAGGGAGGCTTTTAAACGGACCACCCTTACTGATGAGGGTCCATCATGCCACCCAAAAGAGAGGGGAGAGATATCTGATCCTGTTGAGGGAAGGAGATGCAGACTGGAGCACAGCCCCCCTCCTCCACCCAATAGAAGTACAAGGACTCCAAAACTGCAACCAGTACCTCTCCCACGCAACAGGCAGGCTGCCCAAAGCAGGAAAACCCCTCCCTCCCTCCAAACTAGAGGAGAGGAAGACGGCCAGCCATATCAGGCACAAGCATACAGAGGCCAACAGGAGGTTGGGGAAGTAGTGCTGAACGACCCACCTCAATTCAGGGGAAAGTTTGATGGAGACTCAGACCAGCTGAGTCTCCATCAGGATGGGAGTAACAGACTCAAGCTCAACCCGTCAAAGACTGAGTGGCTGTGGCTACCGGCGCCCCAGTTCAACCAGCTGACTCCATCACTGGCCATTGGGGGCGAACATCTGGCCCCCGTGGATCGGGCACGCAACTTGGGCGTCCTCCTAGATGCCCGGCTGTCAATGGATGACCATGTGACAGCCGTGGCAAGGGGGCCGTTTCACCAGGTTCGCCCTTCGCACAGTCACTCATGCGCTTGTGACAGCCCGTCTAGACTACTGTAACGCTCTCTACATGGGGCTCCCCTTGAGATGCACCCGAAGGCTGCAGCTGGTCCAGAATGCGGCCGCGCGGGCAGTTTTGGGAGTCACTAGATACTCCCACGTAACATCACTCCTGCGTGGGCTGCACTGGCTGCCTGTGGCCTTTTGGGTGTGTTTCAAGGTGTTGGTTATTATCTTTAAAGCGCTCCATGGCACAGGACCTAGTTATTTGCGGGATCGTATCCTGCCCCATACATCCCTTCGGCCGATTCGCTCTCACAGAGAGGGACTTCTCCGGGTGCCGTCCACTAGGCAATGCCAGCGGGCGACGCCCAGGGGAAGGGCCTTCTCTGTGGCGGGCCCGACCCTCTGGAATGACCTTCCCCCTGACATTAGAACGACCACGGACCTCCGCTCCTTCCGCCAGAAACTCAAAACCCACCTGTTTCATCTAGCCGGCCTGGCCTAACTCCATGCTTCCCGCCTCAGTTTGTGATTTTAAATTATGTTATTAGGTTTTAAGGTTAAGTTTTTAATTTTTACAAATTTGTACAGGGGATTATTTAATTCGATTTTAGTTTATATGTATTGTTGATTGTCATAATTTTTATTTTTAATTTTTATTTTTTTATCGAATTTATACCCCGCCCTTCTCCCTGTTGGGACCTGTAGCTGTCCCTGTACACCGCCCCGAGTCCCTTCGGGGAGAGGGGGCAGTCTAGAAATCAAATAAATAATAATAATAATAATAAAGCTAGCCCTATTCCTTGATTCAGCTGATCTCCACCTAGAACGCTATAGGCACCTCTACCCATCCCCCAGAGCCATGGTGAATACCATAGCAGAGGGTCTAGAGGGGGAAGCAAGGGAATGGCTAGCAGCCCTCCACAAGAGGAGAGCCCCCCCAACTGCAAGACATAGATGACTTCCTGCAACTGCTAGAGGCCAGATTTGAGGAGGTGGAGGAGGAGGACCCATATGCGGAAGAGGAACTCAGCAACCTAAAGCAGAAGGGCCGCCCCATCAAAGAGCACATCCATGAATTTAGGAGGGTCATAGGGAAAGTTACCCCCTTTACCAGAGCGGCTTCTCGTGTATTTTTTCAGAACAAGCCTGGACAAGCAAATTGCACAGGTAACCGCATACTGCGACATCCCAAATCAACTCTGAGTGGTTCCGAGTAGCAACAAGAGTCGACAGCAGGCTGCGCACCAATGACATGACAAAGCAACCGGACACACAAGAGAGAGGTCAACCTGACCTGAAACCATCCAGCCAGCGGGGAACAACAGCACCACAGAAGGCTCTGAGACCAACCCTCCCTCGAAGTTCGCTAAAATGGTACAGATGCAGAGGGATCGGCCACATGGCAGCTGCATGCCCAACCCCAGCCCCAAAAACAAGGCCAGACCCACCACCCAGGGCACAACCAGAACAAGGGCCAAAACGGACCACCAACACGTCCAGGAAAGCCTTTCAGGCTGCAAAGGCCCCTTCCCATTCAGGCGAAAGTGGTGGAACCCCAGGCAATGGCAACCAGTCGCCTGAATCATATGACAGCGAGGATGAGGGAGAAGATGACCCAATGGTGAGTGAATCAATTCACCCTTTCCTTTTTCCAATATGCCTCACAGCCCCAAAAACAGGAAACCAGGGGGATTTTCAAGCCCTAGTAGACTCAGGCTGCACAAGGTGCTTGATCAACCTAACCACAGTCCTGAAACTGGGGATCAGAGCAAAAAGACTGGCCCACCCGATCCGGTTCGAGCAGGTCGACGGGTCCCTAATGAAAGAAGCCTATGCCACCCACCTAAATGAACCAGTGAGAATAGAACTAGTGGATCACTGGGAAGTAATTCGATTCATAATAGCCCCCAAAATGACAAGCGCAGTCATGCTGGGACTTTCCTGGCTAGACAAGTGGGGACCGACCATCTGGTGGCAAGGGGGTACCCGCAGACTTAAGATATCAAGGGACCCTCAATCCCTCCCCCACCAGCAAGCAGAAACGCCACCCACACTGGGAACCCCCCAAGAGAGCCCATGAGAACAACTGGCAACCACATCTGACAGAACCCGAGAGGCTGAACTGATTCCAATGGAATATCAGGACCTCGCAGAAGTATTTAGCGAGGCCGAGTGCGATGTTCTGCCTCCCCATCGGGAGACAGACTGTGCCATCGAAATCATCCCCGGGGCAAAATTACCCAAGCCTAAACTGTACGCCATGACGCCCTGGGAAATGCAAGAGATGTGCAAATACATAGACAAAAACCTGGTAAGGGCGTTCATTGAGCCAGTCAAGCCACGGGTCGCTGCACCAGTCCTCTTCAAACAGAAAAAAGAGGGAACTATGAGGCTGTGTGTGGACGTTTGAGGAATAAATGCCATGTGCGTACACAACCTATACCCCCTCCCCCTAATGGCAGATATGCTATCTCACTTGGCCAAGGGAAAAGTCTTCTCCAAACTAGACCTCAGAGAAGCATACTACCGAGGACGTATCAGAGAGGGAGATGAGTGGAAAACAGCGTTCAACTGCTCCCTAGGGAGCTTCCAATTCAAAGTGATGCCTTTCGGACTGCAGGGGCCCCCAGCGGTATTCATGCAGTTAATAAACGAGGTGTTGCATGAGCGCCTCTACAAGGCGGTCCTTCTCTACCTAGATGACATCCTTATCTACACTGAGACCATTGATGACCATGTACCCCTGTTCCGCCAAGTACTGGAAAAACTTCTGGCAGCCACCCTGTACGTCAAGGTATAAAAATGCGAATTCCACCGTGTACGGCTAGACTACCTGAGTTACCGAGTGTCAAATGAGAGAATAGAGATGGACCCAGCCAAAGTGCAAGCCGTCCTAAGCTGGCAACCCCCTCGCACCCACAGACAGCTACACAGCTTCCTAGGGTTTGCAAACTTCTACAGGCAATTCATCCCCTCCTTTGCGAAGATTGCCAAACCCCTGACAGACCTCTTGAAGACAGGGAGCCGAGGAACAAAACCTCGTCCGGGACAACCCCTACAGTGGGACCTAACCTGCCAAGAGGCATTCAAAACGCTAAAAGACATGTTTGCAAAGGAGCTGGTACTGAAGCATCCTGACTCCGAGCAACCTTTCGTAATCCAGGCAGACGCCATCGACATGGCAGTGGGAGCAGTGCTACTCCAAACAAACAACCAAGGAAACTTACAACCCTGCGCCTACACCTCCTGCAAGCTCACAGACACAGAGAGACAATGGGCCGCGTGGGCAAAGGAGGCTTTCGCAGTGAGATGGGCACTGCTAACCTGGAGACAACTGTTGGAAGGGGGCTAGAAACAATTTGAAGTCTGGACCGACCACAAAAATCTGGAGGCTCTCAGGACCCCATGGAAATTATCACCCAAACAAGTCCGATGGGCTCAATATTTCAGCCACTTTGACTTCGTAGTAAAGCACATTCCAGGGCAAAGGAACTTTCTAGCTGACACCCTCTCCCGCATGCCCCAGTACAAGTGCAAACGGGAGCAGGTGGTAGATGCCATCATTCCCTCTACCCAAATAGCTGTCCAAGTGACCACCAGACGGCAACACTGTGACCGGAAAAACCAACCTGCAAGCAACCTAACCATGAGGCTAAAAACTGAACTGCTAGCAGACCCCTGGTTCCAAAACAACCAACACATTTTGACAAAAAGAGATGACCTTGCATGGAATGGGATGAAACTCTATGTCCCAGAATCCCTACGTACCCTAGTTCTCCAGAGGAGTCACGACGCCAAACCGGCAGGCCGCTTTGGGTTCCTAAACACTTTAAACTTAGCCCAGAGGCAATTCTGGTGGCCTGGCATAAAGAAAGATGTGGATAGTTACATGAAAAGTTGTATCATCTGCGCCACAATGAAGAGACGACCGGGAAACCCCCCCGGACTGCTGCAAACAGTAGCCGAGCCAACGAGGCCGTGGGAGGAGATTGCAATGGACTTTATAGTCAAGTTGCCAAAAAGTGGGGGAAACACGGTGATTTGGACTGTAATAGATCTCTTCTCCAAGCTTCATACGCTGTAGCGGACTACGCTCAGCTCACAAGCTGGTTAAACTATTCATGAAGCATATCTACTGACTGCATGGATTATCTCGAAGAATTATCTCAGACAGAGGGGTCCAGTTCACAGCTAAGTTCTGGAGGGAGTTCCTGCGGTCCATCGGGTCATCTCAGGGTCTTAGTTCAGCTTTTCATCCGAGCACTAATGGGGCAGCAGAGAGACTGAACGCCATGATAGAGCAGTACCTGAGGTGCTACGTGAACTATCAGCAGTCCAATTGGGCAGACCTTTTATCTTTTGCTGAATTCGCGTACAATAATGCTGTTCACAGTACCACAGGACTCACCCCGTTCAAAGTAGTGAGCGGCATGGACTTTGTCCCAATGCCTGAGTATCCTAGGGACCCTCCCCCTTCAGTCAGCTTGACTGATTGGATGTTGATGCTGAAAGCAACTTGGGAAAATGTCAAGAAAGCACTGGCTAAAGCGGCACAAACCTATAAGAAACAGGCAGATAAACACCGGGCTCCGCAACGGTCATTCCGGGTGGGAGAGAAGGTTTACCGCTCCACAAAATATTTGAGATTAAAACTGCCTAGTAAGAAACTGGGCCCAAAATTTGTGGGGTCATTCCCCATAGTAAAGATCATCAACCCAGTCACAGTGCAATTGAAACTGCCTTGATTGCTGGGGAAGATACACCAATCGTTTCATAGCAGCCTCTTGAAACCTGTGATCGGATCCACCCTGTGACAGCTACCCCAGGAGCCCCCAGGCCCTATGGTCATAGGGTGCCAAACCCATTATGAAGTTCAACGAATCCTTGATTCGAGGTGCCACAGGAGACAACTCCAATACTTAATCAAGTGGAAGGGCTACCACTTATCGGAGGCATCTTGGGTGAAAAGTAGAAATATCCAGGCTGATCACCTTATAGCAAAATTCCATGCAGAAAATCCAAGCAAGCCTGGGGGAGGAACGCATCCCTAAGTTATACACCTGTACTCAAATTGTTTTGTTTCCCATAGATTGCTTTTGGGAAGTGAGGGGAGCCGGATGTCAGCTCGTAAAACATCTCCATGACTATATCGAGCTGCCATAGAGAAAAGAGGAGAATTCCATGCATACCTGTGGTCAGAATGGAATGTCAAGCTGGCCTGTGAATGCACATGTCTAGACCTAATTACGATCTCTCATTGACTAATGTGATTTATGACGAGGGCTGAAGGGAGGACAGTAATGCGGGCAAAGTTCAGAAGCAGATAAAGAAAGCAAAAAAGATGGTGGCAAATAAGAACTGCCTAAGGAGGAATGCCTAATGAAGCTGTTAATAAATCATTGCTTTTTGTATTATCATATTGGGTCGCTTATTATGAAGGTATCATTAGGGTACTTGACAGTTATGTTAACTTTTATGTTATTCTCTTTTGAGGAAACGTTTTTCTTCTGAGGAGAGGCCGCCTGTAGGATCTTTGGTCTGCCACACTCTCTCTTATTTTACTATGCTGTTTCATTAGTGCGGAATTGGAAGGGGGAACAGTAAGGAATATAATTTGTTGTTAAAATAAAACATTCCTTTCTAGAAGCCCAGGGTCATTCGTAGTCTTTGCACCTCTGCACCTGACCGGAACTGGATAGGTGGAATTGCCAGCATGGCAGTGGAAGATTGGACCATGGGATGAACTTGTGGGTGTGGGGGCAAGGTCTTGAACTTTCAACTGGGTGGAAAACCCAGGAAGCTTTCAGATTCGGCTTTTCCACAGATGTACCAACATCTTATTAAATTGGAACTTTTAGGAAATCTCTGCCTTGGACTCTGATTTAATTCTGGATGATATTTGGAATGCTGACATGTTCTATATTAGTCCTTGGGTTTAGGTTTTAAGTAAAAATGAATCCTCTCCCCCAGTTCCAGTCATTGTTCATCTACTTCACTCCAGCACCAGTTTTAGTTCCTCAGTTGTCCCAGCTTTGTGGCAGCCATATTTAGGCTGCCTCTTCTCCTTGCTGAGGCTGAGAGGGAAAAAGATCCCCAGGTCAGACAGAAGAGCTGCGACTCTCTGCGACCTCACAGGGTGCCCCTTTTTGTTTCACTGCCCCTACAGGGCAGCATTGGCTCCTTTTGGAGCCCACCAACAGGGAGAACTCAGCACGGGAGCACAGAAACCTGCCCCTCATGTCCGATCTTGCAGTGACGTCAACCGGAAGCACCACAGTTACTGGTGTTGAGCAAGGTACCACATATACTATATCTGTACATTTTGTTTTTCTTGCCTAAATGTAGAACTTTACTTTTTTCACCATTGAATTTCATTTTGTTAGATAAAGCCCAATGTTCAAGTCTATCAAAATCGTTCTGGGGGAGGAGGGGCTGACGTCACGACGATATGATGTGTGATCTTGGTGCTCTGAGATTGCAGTTGATAATTCCGTTGCTGGATGGTCCATTCAGACCTAAACCGTCCCGCAGAGATGGTGATTGAAAAGGGCACCTCCTGCTGATCTCAGGGACACCACAAAGTCCCTGAAAGATCCAGGAATAGTCCTTATCTCCAGCGACAGAAACACAGCTAATGAAGCTGCTGAAGTTGGGATAGCTCCGGAACAGGAAGTAAGCGGAAAGAGAAAGTGTGTCAAATTGGTTAGGAAATTTTATTATTAGAAAAAGAGACTACCCCCAAAAAATTAAAGCTAAATTAAAATTGAAGACAGAAGAGTGTAAGCAGCAAAATTAAACTACATTAAACTTAGTGTGTTTATCCTGTTCTTAACTTTTCTTTTTATGGATGGAATTTTTGCAAAGGCACCCTATTTTGTAAACTGAATGGATTAATTTTTCTTCTCCTTTTTACTCTTGCTTATACCTATGGATTAATTTTTTTGTTTTTTTTTTCAATGTTTGATTAGATTGGTTTTTTTTTTGTATAACAATTTTTATTGATTTTACAATTTTATAATAGGAAAGGGGTGTGTAGGGTATTTAACAAATATTTTAGAGCTTCCATGTCAGGGTTGGTAACCTCCTCCAAGACTTCATACAAAATAATTTCAATAAAAGGTGGAAAGAAATACATACATTTCATATCATAAATTCCATGCATTCAATCATTTGTTTGTGTTAACATCCATGTAGGAGTTACAATACAAATAAAAAAATCATTTTTGTGATCTTAGCCTCTTTGCTATTGTTTCTTCTTCTTCCTTACCACCGGTGGGTGGAGCCATGGCCCCTCCCGTTCCCACATCTTCGTCCTCCAGGGTTGAGGCGTGTTTCTTAAGAAAGCCTCCGCCTCTTCTACTGTTTTAATTCTGGCTCTGCCTCCCTCCCAGAACACCAACATTCCCTCTGGCATTAACCATTTGAACCACACCCCTTTTTTTGATAAGAAGGAATATTTCCTTCTTATTTCTCGAATTTTTTTAGGGATCTGTTTCAATATGGCAATCTCTTTTTGTTGATATATCAAAGGTCCTCCCCTCTGCGCTCTCAGAATCTCATCCCTTGTTGACCTTTTTACAAATTTAATATGAATCTCTCTGGGTACATTATTTATTCTGGCATATGCTGAATTGATTCTATAAATCAGGTCTATATCCCCCCCCAAATATGTTCTTTATTCTTTTTAGTGTATTCTGCTAAGATCATGCTCATTAAATCTTTTAAATTCTCAGAGTCTGACTCTGGGACGTTTTGAAACCTTAAAAAAAAAGACATTTTTTCAAAATCCATTCTTGACATATGACCAGTAATATCTGCAATATCTTTCTGAAATTCCTTCATCTCTTCCCTCATCTCAACTGCCCCTCCCTCCAACCCATCATTTTTTTGTTTATTTTCTGTTAAAACTTTTTGTGCCTCCAGTAATTCCAATTTTGTGCTTATATTGTCTTTCTGGATCTCTTATTTCCTTCATTATGCTTTGCAGCATCTCCTCTATTGTTGGTGGAGTGTCCTCTCCTGATGCTTCTTTCTGGAGCATTGTAAAAAATTTTGCCTGCTGTAGGGATGGGCTGGCCTTTGTAGAAGGTAGAGCGGAGAGTGATTTCCCCATCGGAGGCTTTTTCGCTGCCATTGTTAAAGTTTTAAGTTCTTGTGACAAAAGATGGCGTCGAAGGGCAGGCAGTCAGTGAAGTCTGAGAGAAGGAAAAGTCTGTATCAAAGTTCAAAATTTTGTACTGTTTAAAATCCAGAGAAACAATTGTATCATCCAATCCATCTAAAAAAAAGAGTAAAAAGGGTCGCAATGGGAGAAACACCGAGAGTCGCTTGGGTGGCTTTGATCTTGTAAAAGTGAAGGAATGTTCTCAAGTCAAAGAATGTTTATTGCTGGGAACAAAGAAGCGCCATCTTTCCGCCCCGTTAGCGGCAGTGAAGAATCAGTGAAAGTTTCATTTTAACTGTGGCAAGACTCGGATACAGTTTCTTTAGCCACTCCAAATATGGTAATACATTTCCCTTTCTTTAATGTTAGTTCGGATGTTTCACTTTCTCCTCCTCCCCGATCCCGGGGGGTGTTTTAAAATGCCGCTTAATTCCGAGGGGGTGTTTCTGGCAACTCCCCCCTCTATTCTTCTTTTCAAAGAGTTGAGTGCATTAAAGTCAATAACTCACAGTCCGCGCAGCTGTCCAGAGTCTCGGTGCGGTCCTCCAACTCCGGCATTTCAGCCCATTCTCCAAACTTTCGTTGTTCCAGCACTCCTTCAGAGAGAGGACTCTTCCCCCCGCATTCTGTCTTTCAGCTCCTGGAGCGAGATGGGCACAGCCTCCCCCCCCGACCGCCGTCTGGGTGGGGGCCTCCCACAGCCGCTCGTACGGTGGGGGCTCTCTACAGGAGCCCCCCTGCCCCCGAAGGCGCTCACCAAAAGAACCAAGCGGTGGACGTGTCAGAAAACACATCCGTCTCATCTGGAAGCTGGAAACAATCTCGATTAGATTGTTTTTGATCTCCATTTAAGGGGTTTTTTTTCCTTAAGTTTGGAACATAAAGAAGATATAAAAAGAAATATAAAGAGGGTTGTAACAACAGGAAGAAAAGCAGTAACACTGACACTTAGAGGCTGGAGGCTGGAAACATTGTTTTTTTCTTTTTTCTCTTTGATCATTTGATACTCAAGGTTTTTTCAGTTTGTTTACTGAGAGTGATAGTAGGAAGAGCACAAGTTGTTTATACAACTTTTCAGGAGTTCAGGAGTTCTATCACTAGTTACTGGAGGGAAGACAAAACCTTGACTTGAAAGATAATAATGAACTTGTTTGAAGTTTAATAAATAGCCTTGAATCCTATAGTGGCAGTGTCTGCAAAATTGGAAGAATGGTGCAAGAGGAAAAAGGAAAAGAAACTGTAACATTGCAAATGATTATGTTTGAAATTCAAAAAGTATTAGTTGTAACAGAGAGAATTGAAAAGAGATTGGAGAATATGGGATACAAAACAGAAAAAATTGATGGAAAAACTGAGGATGTTTATCAAATTAAGAAAGTGGAGGACGGAGTTCAAAAAATGGAAGAAAAAATTGAGCAAAGAGATAAGAAAATTGTGGATACTGACAACAAAGTGAGTGTGGTTGGTAATGGCAAGAGTGGAATATGGAAAGGGGAGATAGATGGATTGGAACTCTACCCCAGACTTCAAAGTATAGAAGAAGAAAAGAGAGAAAAATGGATGGAGATAAGGAGAGAAATCTTGACAGAAGCACCAGTGATAACCAAAGATAAGCTGATGGAAAGAGCAGATGGTGGGTTTCAAGCTTTTATGAGATACGAAAGGAACAACATGCTGCAAAGAGAAGTCCATACAAGGTCTACCAAGAAAGTAACTAGAACATTAATGCTACAAATGGCAAGAGATATAAGACTGCACTACTACTGGACAGATACAGGTTGATGCAATGAAAATGTTTAATAAAAACTAAGCTAAATTTATTTATTAGTAGTATGTATAAAATGAAGTGATAATAGCTATAGTTAAATAATGATTAATAATGATAATAATGCATATAGATATATTAGTTTGATAATATGAAACTTTATATAAGATACCAATGGAGATTATGAGAGGAGGTTTAAAAGCTTGGTTATTAAATATAAGCAATCTTTATCCTTTTTTAATCTATAATATGTTATAAAGATGTATTGTTATTGGATGATTTTAGGAAGATCTAATAGAATGCCATTATATAATCTTATTCTAGATTTTGAATATCTATATAAATATTTTTATTTTATTTTATTAAATTTATACCCCGCCCTTCTCCAAACGGACCCAGGGCGGCGCACAGGAATACTAAAATACATACAAAATACATAAAAAATTTAAAAAACTTATTCGATAAAACCCTGTGCTAAAACCAAATTAAAATTCCCGAAATTTAAAACTAAGAGTCATTTTGGGGTTACGCTAGGCCGGCTAGATGGAACAAGTGTGTCTTTAAACATTTGCGGAAGAGGCGGAGGTCGGAGATGGTGCGAAGTTCAGGGGGTAAGTCGTTCCAAAGGGCTGGGCCCGCCACAGAGAAGGCTTTCCCCCTGGGTGTCGCCAGTCGGCATTATCCGGCCGACGGCACCCTGAGAAGGCCCTCTCTGTGGGAGCGTATCGGTCTTAGGGATGTATGGGGCAGGAGACGGTCTCGCATGTAACTAGGTCCCAAGCCATGGAGCGCTTTAAAGATGGTCGTCAAAACCTTGAAGCGCACCCGAAAGACCACAGGAAGCCAGTGCAGCTCGTGCAGGACCGGTGTTATATGGGAGCATCTAGGGGCTCCCGTAATCACCCGCGCGGCTGCATTCTGGACTAGCTGTAGCTTTCGAGTGCACCTCAAGGGAAGCCCCATGTAGAGAGCATTACAGTAGTCGAGTCGAGACGTCACGAGCGCTTGAGTGACTGTGCGCAGGGCATCCCGGTCCAGTAAGGGGCGCAATTGGCGCATCAGGCGTACCTGATGGAATGCCCCCCTGGCCACGGCCGCCACATGGTCCTCCATGGACAGCCGGGAATCCAGGAGGACACCCAAATTGCGCGCCCTCTCCACGGGGGCTGGTGTTTCGCCCCCAATGGCCAGAGTTGGAATAATCTGGCTGAACCGGGGTGCCGGAAGCCACAGCCACTCAGGGTTGAGCCTGAGTTTGTTACTACCCATCCAGATCCGTACGGCCTCCAAACACCAGGACATCACCTCGGCGGCATCGTTGGGGTGTTCTGGGGTGGATATGTACAGCTGAGTATCATCAGCGTACAGATGATATCCCACCCCAAAAACCACGGATGATCTCGCCCAGCGGCTTCATATATGTGTTGAATAGTAGGGGTGAGAGGACCGACCCCTGAGGCACCCCACATACGATGGGTCTCGAGGCTGACCTCTGCCCCCCTGCCAACACATATTGCGACCGACCAGAGAGGTAGGACGAGAACCACCGCAGAACGGTGCCTCCCAGCCCCAACCCCCCCAGTCGGCGCAATAGGATACCATGGTCGATGGTATCAAAAGCCGCTGAGAGATCTAATAGGACTAATATAATAGGAGGTCTAATAGGACTAGGATAGAGGAAAATCCTCTATCCCGCGCCCTCCAGAGATCATCAACCAACGCATAATCTTTTTGATAAGAAGGAATATTTCCTCCTTATTTCTCTAATCTTTTTCGGGATCTGTTTCAAAATGGCAATCTCAGTCTGTTGGTATATTAAGGGACCGTCTCTTTGTGCTCTCAGGATCCCATCCCTCGTTGACCTTCTTACAAATTTAATATGTATCTCTCTGGGTACCTCATTTATTCTGGCATATGCTGAGTTAATTCTATAGATCAGATCGATGTCCCCCCAAATATCTTCTTTGCTCTTTTTAGTGTAATCTGCTAACATCGTACACATTAATTCTTTTAAATCTTCAGAGGCAACTTCAGGAACATTTTGAAACCTTAAAAAGTAAGACATCCTTTCAAAATCCATCCTAGACATATGACCAGCTAAATCCACAATTTCCCTTTGAGAATTTTTTATCTCTCCCTTCATCGCAGTTTCCCCCCCCTCCAATCCATCAATTCTTTGTTTATTTTCCATTAGTGCTTTCTGTGTCTCCAAAAGTTCCAATTTTGAGCTAACATTGTCTTTCCGGATTTCTTTTATTTCTTTCATGATGTTTTGAAGAGTTTCCTCTATTGCTGATAACTGTGTAGCTTCCACCTCTGTTCCTTTGGATAACATTGAAGTAATCTTGGGTTGATGTGGCTGCTTTTTTGAAGCCATAATGAAAGTATTAAGTTCTTGTCACTAATATGGCGTCTGTTGGAGAGGTAGTCCGTGAGGTGAAGAGAGAGCAAAAGTCAATATCCAAATTCAAAGTTCAATTTGCTTACAGTCCAGAGAGAGAACAATTTTTAAAAGCAATCAAATAAGAAAAAGAAAAGAAGGCACATCTGGGAAAGGTCCTAATAATCAATTAAATCAATCCACTGTGAAAGAGTTCAGTCCCGAAGATGAGGGAGTGTCAGCAAATTTCAAAAGAAAATATTTCTTGCCGAGAACAAAGGAACGCCATCTTCCCCGCCCCTCTGGAAACCGCGGAGATCTAGTGAAAGTTCATTTCAATTGTTGCCAGACAGAGATAATAATAATAATAATAATAATAATAATTTTATTGTTTCTATACCGCCCCCTCTCCCCACGGGGACTCGGGGCGGTGCACAGGTAGCATAAAAGCAATATATAACAACAATAAATAAACAACAAAATTTAAAAGCCAATTAAATAGACCCTGTGCTAAAATCCCAATTAACTAAAACCTATTCTATAAAATCCCAAGGCAAGGAGGCTATCCCAGGCCGGCCAGGGATAGCCTCAGATACAAAGTATCATTGAGATTCTTAAAGTAAAAGACTTTCACTTATAGTTTAGAAGTCGGATGTTGATTCCTCCACCTCCCCAAGCTTGGGGAACATTTCAAAACGCCGCTTTGTTTTCCTTTCCGAGGAGGGGTTTTACAAACTCCCTCCTCCTCCTTCTTTTAAAGTGAAAGTTGAAAGCATTAAGTGAAAATCACTCACAATCCACTCTGTAGCCATGAGCCTCGGCGTTGCCTTCAGCCCCGGCTTTCAGCCCGTCTTAAATCTCAGCAGCTGTTCCGGCTCTCCATCGGCGAAGGGGACGAAAGAGGAACTCCCCCCCCCCACGACTCGTTCTCCGGCGCCTAGGGCGAGGCGGGAGCCACCCCCCGACCGCCGTCGAGGTGGGGGGACTCACTGCGAGCCGCCCGTGCAGTGGGGGCTCTTTACAAGAGCCCCCTGCCCCTGAAGGCGCCGCCAGAGCAACCAAGCGGCGGACGAGTCCAAGACCCGACCATCGCCTCCGGCTAACCGGAAGGAAGTCAGGCATGATCTGTTTTTGACAAACCCATGTTGGCTTTTGGTTATTACTTTGCTTGCTTCTAGGTGTTCGCTGATTCATTGCTTGATTATCTTTTCCAGAATCTTCCCTGGTATGGAGATCAGGCTGACAGGTCTGTAGTTTCCTGGATCTTTCCCGCCCCCCCCCCCCTTTTTTTTTTGAAGATGGGAAACATGCCAGCTCTTTTCCAGTCCTCTGGCAGTTCCCTGGTGCTCCAGGATATTTGAAAGATATAGTTCAGTGGTTATGAGATCTCGTCTGCCAGTCCCTTCAAGACCTTGGGGTGTAATTCTTCTGGTCCTGGTGATTTGAACTCATCTAGGGTAAACAGGTGCTCACTTACCATTTTCTTCCCTATTTTAACTTGTGTTCCTAATCTGTTTCTTGTGGTGCTGTTTTTGATAGCTTGGACTGTTTTTCCCCTTTGTGTAAAGACAGATACAAAAAATGAGTTAAGAAGTTCTGTTTTCTCCCAGTTGCTTGTAACCACCTTGCCACTTTCTCCCAGCAATGGACCAATTGTTTCCTTGACTTTTTTCTTGCTTTTAACTTGTCGGAAGAAGCTTGTTTTGGTTATTTTTTTACTTTTGTTGTAAGCCTTTGTTCATTGTGAGCCTTAGCTCTCCTCACTTCATCTTTGCAGGTTCAGATTATTTGCTGAAATTCTGCCTTAGTTATGTCCCCCTCTTTCCACTTTTTATACTTGTCCTTTTTGTCTTTCAATTCGTTAGAGCGTTCTTTATGCAGCCATGCTGGTTTCTTTTGAGAGTTATTATTTTTCTTCTTCATTGTTATTGTGCTAGACTGGGCTTTTATAATCTCACTTTTCAAAATTTCCCAAGCTTCTTGAGTTGTTTTCCCCTTGAGGAGTCTCATCCATGGAATCCTTCCCAAGCTCTCTCTAACTTTATTGAAATTAGCTCTCTTTAAAGTCCAAGACTCTAGTTTGACTTTGTTCTACTACCTGTGTTTGCATAATGTTGAATTCCAATATTGCATGATCACTTGCCCCCAAGGTTCCTGTAGCTTCAACACCTTCTATGATTTCATCTCTGTTAGATGAAACAGGGTAGGGTAGAGGCAGGGTAGGGCAGAGGAATTTGGATGTTATCTGCAGGATAAAATAGCTCAGATCCGGGGCGAGTTAGCCTCCAATTGGGTTGGTCCAGACGAGATGACAGAGACAGGTCTTGAGACCGTTATCTGGGCTGAGTTTGATCCTGTGACTCCCGATGGCATGGACAGGATGCTGCGGCAGCTAAATGCCACCACAAGGCTGGTCTCCAGGGAATTGTTAACGCTTCTTTGAGCGAGGGGTCTGTGCCAGCGGTCTTGAAAGAGGCGGTGGTGAGGCCCCTCCTCAAGAAACCCTCCCTGGACCCAGATGTTTTATCTAATTACTGTCCGGTCTTCAACCTTCGCTTTGTGGCAAAGGTTGTTGAGAGTGTGGTGGCACGACAGTTCCCCCAGCACCTGGAGGAAACTGCCTATCTAGACTCGCGCCAGTCCGGCTTCCGACCTGGGTACAGCACAGAGACGGCATTGGTCACGTTGGTGGATGATCTCTGGAGGGCACGGGATAGGGGTTACTCCTCTATCCTGGTCCTATTAGACCTCTCAGCGGCTTTCGATACCATCGACCATGGTATCCTACTGCACCGGTTGGAGGGGTTGGGGTTGGGAGGCACCGTATTACGGTGGTTCTCCTCCTACCTCTCCGACCGGTCACAGTTTGTGTTGGCGGGGGGGCAGAGGTCGATGTCGAGGCCCCTTACTTATGGGGTGCCTCAGGGGTCGGTCCTCTCGCCCCTCCTGTTTAACATCTACATGAAGCCGCTGGGCGAGATCATCCGTGGTTTTGGGGTAGAATTCCATCTGTACACTGATGACACCCAGCTGTACATTTCTACCCCAAACCACCCCAACGATGCCGCCGATGTGATGTCCCGGTGTTTGGAGGCCGTGCGGGTCTGGATGGGGAGGAACGGGCTCCGACTCAACCCGTCCAAGACCGAGTGGCTGTGGTTTCCGGCGCCGCAACATAGCCAGTTAGTTCCATTTCTGGCTATCGGGGGGGAATTGTTAGCCCCCACGGAAAGGGTCTGCAACTTGGGTGTCCTCCTGGATACCCTGATAAAAGCCAGGGGGGGCTTTTATCAGGTGCACCTGATACGCCAGTTGCGCCCCTTTCTGGATCGTGGCACCTTACAGACAGTCACTCAAGCTCTTGTCATTTCTCGCCTGGACTACTGCAATGCTCTCTACATGGGGCTCCCCTTGAGATGCACCCGGAGGCTCCAGTTGGTGCAGAATGCGGCCGCGCGGGGGATCTTGGGAGTTTCAAAATACTCCCATGTAACACCTCTCCTGTGCAAGCTGCACTGGCTGCCGGTAGCCTTCCGGGTGCGTTTCAAGGTTTTAGTGACCATCTTTAAAGCGCTCCATGGCAGTGGGCCTGGTTACTTGCAGGACCGCCTTCTACCACATACCTCCATTCGACCTGTCCGCTCTCACAGGGAGGGCCTCCTTAGGGTGCCGTTCGCTGGACAATGCCGGCTGGCGACGCCCAGGGGAAGAGCCTTCTCTGTGGCAGGCCCCGCCCTCTGGAATGACCTCTGGACTATCACCGACCTTCGCCTCTTCTGCCGGACTTTAAAAACCTATTTCTTCCATGTCTCAGGGGTTTTTTAGTTTGTAAATTGTTGTCTATTTTAGGGGGTACCAGGGTGGGGGGAGGGTATAGACGGATTGAGACGAGTAAGAAGGAAATGGGCCGGGCCAGCAGACGGCGGAAGGCGTCGGAAGGATCCACTGGGAGGGGGGAAATACGAGTCGTTTCCATGGAGGGCCTACCCATCCAGAGGGTTGCAGGGAGAGGCAGGTCCGAGGGGAGACAAGTTCTATCCTCCCGGTTGGAGGCACGTGGCCGTTTGTTGCAGACGGTCAGGTGCCACAACCCCCGCAGGCTAGGTGGTCAGGGAGTACAGTGCCAGGGCCCGCGGCTGATGTTCTGCAACGCCAGGTCCGTGGTCAACAAAGCCCCCCTCATCCATGACCTTGTGTCAGAGGGGGAGCCGGACCTGGTGGGAATTGCGGAGACCTGGTTGGGCCACGAGGGAGGACTCCCCCTCGTTGAAATGTGCCCGCCAGGTTACCGCGTTTTTCATCAGCCCCGGGCCCTAGGCAGGGGTGGAGGGGTAGCGGTTATTGTTAGGGAAGGTCTAGAGCCGAGAGAGACCATTGTGCCACAGACCACCGGTTGTGAGTCCCTCTGCGTGAAGTGGGGCCTAGGGAGGCAGTTGGGCTTGCTGGTTGTATACCTGGCTCCCCGCTATGTAACAGCAGCCCTGCCCGAGCTCCTCGAGGTGATCGCTACGATGGCAGTGGAGACCCCCAGACTGGTAGTCATGGGGGACTTTTAATCTGCCATCGGTGGGCGAATCATCGGAGGCAGCTCGGGAGTTCATGGCTTCCATGACGGCCATGGACATGACCCAGGTAATTCAGGGCCCCACCCACGAGGGTGGACATACGCCGGATCTAATCTTTGTCTCTGGCCAATGGAAGAGTGATCTGGGTATAGGGGATATAGTCATCACACCCCTGTCATGGTCAGACCACTCACTTCTCCGGCTCGACTTTCCAATCGCTACACCCCACCGCGGGGAGGCGGAACCTGAGTCACCTATTTGGTTCCACCCCAGGCGCCTGATGGACCCTGACAGGTTCCAGACGGCGCTTGGGCCACTTCCTGTATCCCTGACCCGCGCCCCGATGGAGGACCTCGTGGCCGCATGGAATACTGCGGCCATGGGAGCCTTGGATCGGGTCGCGCCCTTGCGGCCTCTCTTGCGGCGGCGAACCACCCTGGCTCCTTGGTTTACCGAGGAGCTAAGGGTGATGAAACGCCACAAGAGATGCCTAGAGAGGAGATGGATGCACTGCGCATGCGCGAAGAGATGGCGGTCTGCCTCTGAGCTCCGCGGGGGCCGCGGGGGCTCTTGGAAAATAGGGATGCCGCCCGACCCTCTTTACCAGCTTTTAGGGTCGGGCCCAGTAAGTGACCACCCTGGCTTACCATCGAGGCCATGGACGGCCTCCCAGGGTGAGTTGACGGCCAAGAACGGGGGTTTTGCTGACCGGAAGGCGCCGGTCAGCTGGAGACGCCGGGCGTTAGGCCGATGGCGGGCCGATGCCGGGCTTGTAGAGCCCGCCGGGGGAGAAAGCGGGGGAGAAAGCGGAGTGTTGGAGACCGGGCAGAAGGTCTGCTGGACGCTGGAGAGGCGGAGACCGGGCAGGAGGCTGGGCAGAAGGCTTGCCAGAAGGTCTGCCGAGGCGTGCCGAATGTCGAAGGCCGAAGGACGTGAGAGGCCGGGTTGCCAGAGGCCGGGACGCCAGGCTGGACAGAAGGCAAGCTGGGACTGCCGAGTGCGGAGGGCCATGGGGGGCCAGGACGCGGAAGGCCGGGATGCCAGCCTGGGAGGGACAACTGGCGAGGACGATCTAGGCCCGATAACAGCAGGGCCGTAGCCGAGATGACCCAATCTGGACTCCTTTATTTGGCCGACTCCATTAGTGTACCGGTGAGCGGGAAAATCGGAGGTCTAGCAGCCGGGAGCCGGGAGGCCGCATAACAGCTGGGCCGAGGCCTAAGAAGATCCAGGCTGAGGCCCTGTTCCCTACTGACTCTGCCCTGTTTAAACCAACTTAAACCAGGACCCACAAGGGGGGCCGGGAGATCTTGCAAGGGGCCCAACCATGTACCATCTTTGGCTGAGGCCTGAGGCTCTGGAAGAGTGGGACTGGACTGGACTTGCTAAGGCCACGCCTGTGATAGTGCACTTATGTGATCATGTGCACTTTATGCGATTATTTATTGACCATCATACCCAGGATTTTAACTTCTCTATACCGTATTATTGACTTACTGGAATTAATTAATTTTAACATCTATTTAATATTTATTGAATATATATTTTAACATCTTATTTAATATTTATTCTGACCATCCAAGCATCTCTGTACCCAATTGATTCCCTGCTGTTGATGTGACCCGTAATATATTCAAGGGCAGACCTAATCCTACTGCGGGAGTCCCCCCTCTCGCAGGTATGGCCCGCTGTGTTATCAAGGGCACACTTTGATGAGGGACTAATAAGTCAGGAGAAGTGGCGAAAGCGCAGGTGTAGGGGTTTTTTAGTTAAAAAATTGCTGTTTATTTTAGGGGGTACCAGGGAGGGGGGAGGGTTTAGACAGGTTGAGACTAGCCAGAAGGGAACGGGCCGAGCCAGCAGACGACGGAGGGAGGCGGATGGTTCCACTAAGAGGGGGGATACAGGGGTCGTTTCCATGGAGGGCCTACCCATTGAGAGGGTGGCAGGGAGAGGCAGATCCGGTGGGAGACAAGTTCTATCCTCCCGGTTGGGGGCACGAGGCCGATGGTTACAAACGGTCAAGTGCCACAACCCCCGCAGGCTAGGTGGTCAGGGAGTACAGAGCCAGGGTCTATGGCTGATGTTCTGCAATGCCAGGTCCGTGGTCAACAAAGCCCCCCTCATCCATGACCTTGTGTCAGAGGGGGAGCCGGACCTGGTAGGAATTGCGGAGACCTGGTTGGGCCACGAGGGAGGACTCCCCCTCATTGAAATGTGCCCACCAGGTTACCGCGCTTTTCATCAGCCTCGGGCCCTAGGCAGGGGTGGTGGGGTAGCGGTTATCATTAGGGAAGGTCTGGAGCCGAGAGAGACCATTGTGCCACAGACCACCGGTTGTGAGTCCCTCTGCGTGAAGTGGGGCCTAGGGAGGCAGTTGGGCTTGCTGGTTGTATACCTGGCTCCCCGCTATGTAACAGCAGCCCTGCCCGAGCTCCTCGAGATGATCGCTACGATGGCAGTTGAGACCCCCAGACTTTTAGTCATGGGGGACTTTAATCTGCCATCGGTGGGCGAATCATCCGGGGTAGCTCGGGAGTTCATGGCTTCCATGACGGCCATGGACCTGACCCAAGTAATTCAAGGCCCCACTCACGAGGGTGGACATACACCGGATCTCATCTTTGTCTCAGGCCAATGGAAGAGTGATCTGGGTATAGGGGACATAGTCATCACGCCCTTGTCATGGACAGACCACTCACTTCTCCGGCTCGACTTTCCAACCGCTGCCCCTCACCGCGGGGAGGCGGAACCTGAGTCACCAATTTGGTTCCGCCCCAGGCGCCTGATGGACCCTGATGGGTTCCAGATGGCGCTTGGGCCACTTCCTGTACCCCTGACCCGCGCCCCGATGGAGGACCTCGTGGCCGCATGGAATACTGCGACCACGGGAGCCTTGGATCGGGTCGCGCCCTTGCGGCCTCTCTTGTGGCGGCGAGCCACCCTGGCTCCTTGGTTCACCGAGGAGCTAAGGGTGATGAAACGCCACAAGAGATGCCTAGAGAGAAGATGGAGGTCTTCCCGTTCTGAATCCGACCGGACACAGGTAAGAGCCCATTTACGGACTTACATTGTGGCGCTGAGAGTGGCCAAACGTCATCATTGTGCCACTCTCATAGCATCCGCAGAAAACCGCCCTGCCGCCCTGTTTAGGGTGACCCGCTCCCTCCTCCAACAGAGGGTGCGGGAAGCCCCGCTACAGGGTAGAGCAGAGGAATTTGTGACTTTTCTGCAGGAGAAAATCGCTCAGATACAGAACGAGTTAGCCCCCATTGATGGCCCAGTGGGATGCCACGAGACAGATCTTGTTTGGGAGGAGTTTGACTCCGTTACTTCCGAGGATATGGACAGGTTACGTGGGCGACTGCGAGCCACCACATGTTTATTGGACCCGTGTCCCTCCTGGCTTGTACTGGCATCCTGGGAGGTGACACGAGGCTGGCTCCAAGAGGTTGTCAACGCATCCTTAAGTGAGGGTTCCTTGCCTGCTTCCCTAAAAGAGGCTATGGTGAGGCCCCTCCTTAAGAAGCCCTCTTTGGATCCAGCTCTTTTAACCAACTATCGTCCAGTCTCCAACCTTCCCTTCTTGGCGAAGGTTGTTGAGAGTGTGGTGGCACAACAGTTTCCCCGTCACCTGGAGGAAGTTGATTATCTAGACCCGCGCCAGTCCGGCTTTCGGCCCGGGCATAGCACCGAGACGGCATTGGTCGCGTTGGTCGATGATCTCTGGAGGGCCAGAGATGGGGGTTGTTCCTCCATCCTGGTCCTATTAGACCTCTCGGCGGCTTTCGATACCATCGACCATGGTATCCTATTGCATCGGCTGGGGGGGTTGGGGGTGGGAGGCACCGTTTTACGGTGGTTCTCCTCCTACCTCTCCGGTCGATCGCAATTTGTGTTGACAGGGGAGCAGAGGTCGACCCCGAGACCCCTCACATGTGGGGTGCCTCAGGGGTCGGTCCTCTCGCCTCTCCTGTTTAACACATATATGAAGCCGCTGGGTGAGATCATCCGTGGTTTTGGGGTAGAGTACCATCTTTACGCTGATGATACTCAGCTGTATATATCTACCCCAGACCACCCCAACGATGCCGTAGCGGTGATGTGCCAGTGCCTGGAAGCCGTACGGATCTGGATGGGAAGAAACGGACTCAGGCTCAACCCGACCAAGACCGAGTGGCTGTGGTTTCCGGCTGCCCGATTCAACCAGTTGACTCCATCGCTGACCATTGGGGGCGAACATCTTGCCCCAGTGGATGGGGCGCGCAACTTGGGTGTCCTCCTGGATGCCCGGCTGTCCATGGAAGATCAAGTGACAGCCGTGGCCAGGAGGGCGTTTTACCAGGTTCGCCTGGTTCGCCAGTTGCGCCCCCTATTGGATCGGGACGCCCTTCGCACAGTCACCCATGCTCTCGTGACATCCCGACTGGACTATTGTAACTCTCTCTACATGGGGCTCCCCTTGAGGTGCACCCGAAGACTTCAGCTGGTCCAGAATGCAGCCGCGCGAGCAATAATGGGTACCGCAAGGTATACCCATGTAACACCGCTCTTGCGCGAGCTGCACTGGCTACCTGTCGTCTTTCGGGTGCGCTTCAAGGTGTTAGTTCTCATCTTTAAAGCGCTCCATGGCTCGGGACCTAGCTATCTGCGGGATCGGATTCTGCCTCATACATCCTCCCGGCCGATTCGCTCCCACAGAGAGGTACTGCTCCGGGTGCCGTCCACTAGACTTTGTCAGCGGGCGACGCCCAGGGGAAGGGCCTTCTCTGTGGCGGGCCCAGCCCTCTGGAACGACCTTCCCCCCGACATTAGAACAACTATGGACCTCCGCTCCTTCCGTCAGAAATTAAAAACTCACTTTTTCTGCTTGGCCGGCCTAGGTTAGTCTCTGCCCGGGGATTAGGGATTGTTAATTTTAAATGTGAATTTTAGTGCAGGGATAGTCAAATTTAATCTATTTTTATTGTATTTATTGTTCATGTATATATTTTATGCTGTTTTATTCTTCCCTGTACACCGCTCCGAGTCCCCTAGGGGAGAGGACGCGGTTATACAAATAAATAAATATAAATATATATATAAACTCGGTCTGAATCTGACCGAACACAGGTGAGAGCCCATTTACGGACTTACCTTGTGGCGCTGAGAGTGGCCAAACGTCATCACTGTGCCACTCTCATCGCATCCGCAGATAACCGCCCTGCCGCTCTGTTTAGGGTGACCCACTCCCTCCTTCAACAGAGGGTGCGGGAAACCCCATTACAGGGTAGAGCAGAGGAATTTGGGATTTATCTGCAGGATAAAATCGCTCAGATTCAGAGCGAGTTAGTCTCCATCGATGGCCCAGTGGGATGCCCCGAGGCAGGTCCTGAGACAGTTTTGTGGGAAGAGTTTGACTCTGTTACTTCCGAAGATATGGACAGGTTACGTGGGCGACTGAGAGCCACCACATGTTTATTGGACCCGTGTCCCTCCTGGCTTGTACTGGCATCCTGGGAGGTTACACGAGGCTGGCTCCAGGAGGTTGTCAACGCTTCTCTGAGTGACGGTTTCTTGCCTGCCTCCCTTAAAGAGGCTATGGTGAGGCCCCTCCTGAAGAAGCCCTCTCTGGACCCAGCATTATTGGTTAATTACCGTCCGGTCTCCAACCTTCACTTTCTGGCGAAGGTTGTAGAGAGTGTGGTGGCACAACAGTTTCCCCGTCACCTGGAGGAAGTTGATTATCTGGACCCGCGCCAGTCCGGCTTCCGGCCCGGGCACAGCACCGAGACGGCATTGGTCGCGTTGGTAGATGATCTCTGGAGGGCCAGAGATGGGGGTTGTTCCTCCATCCTGGTCCTATTAGACCTCTCAGCGGCTTTCGATACCATCAACCATGGTATCCTATTGCATCGGCTGGAGGGGTTGGGGGTGAGGGGCACCGTACTGCGGTGGTTCTCCTCCTACCTCTCCGGTCGATCGCAATTTGTGTTGGCAGGAGAGCAGAGGTCGACCTCGAGACCCCTCACATGTGGGGTGCCTCAGGGGTCGGTCCTCTCGCCTCTCCTGTTCAACACATATATGAAGCCGCTGGGTGAGATCATCCGTGGTTTTGGGGTAGAGTACCACCTCTACGCTGATGATACGCAGCTGTATATATCTACCCCAAACCACCCCAACGATGCCGTAGCGGTGATGTGCCAGTGCCTTGAAGCCGTGCGGGCCTTGATGGGAAGAAACAGACTCAGACTCAACCCGTCCAAGACCGAGTGGCTGTGGTTTCCGGCGTCCCAGTACAACCAGTTGACTCCATCACTGGCCATAGGGGACGAACACCTTACCCCTGTGGATGGGGCACGCAACTTGGGTGTCCTCCTGGATACCCGGCTGTCCATGGAAGATCAAGTGACAGCCGTGGCCAGGAGGGCGTTTTACCAGGTTCGCCTGGTACGCCAGTTGCGTCCCCTATTGGATCGGGATGCCCTTTGCACAGTCACTCACACCCTCGTGACATCCCGACTGGACTACTGCAATTCTCTCTACATGGGGCTCCCCTTGAGGTGCACCCGAAGACTTCAGCTTGTCCAGAATGCAGCCGCGCGAGCAATAATGGGAACCTCTAGGTTTACCCACATAACACCGCTCTTGCGCGAGCTGCATTGGCTGCCTGTCGTCTTTCGGGTGCACTTCAAGGTGTTAGTTACCATCTTTAAAGCGCTCCATGGCTCGGGACCTAGTTATCTGCGGGATCGGATCCTGCCCCATGCATCCCTGCGGCCGATTCGCTCCCACAGAGAGGGACTTCTCCGGGTGCCGTCCACTAGGCTATGCCAGCGGGTGACGCCCAGGGCAAGGGCCTTCTCTGTGGCGGGCCCAGCCCTCTGGAACAACCTTCCCCCCAAAATTAGAACAACTACGGACCTCCGCTCCTTCCGTCAAAAACTGAAAACACACTTCTTCTGCTTGGCCGGCCTAGGTTAGTCTTCCGTCTTTTAATAGGGTTTTAGGGGTTTTTAGCGTAATTTTAATACAGGGGATTTTAGCGCAGGGATAATTTTTGTTTAATTTGTATTTTATCTTTTTATCTATTCATGTATTCAATATTGGTTTTTTAATTTCCCTGTGCACCACTCCGAGTCCCTTTGGGGAGAGGAGGCGGTTTATAAATAAAATATTATTATTATTAATATTATATTGCCGGCCTGGCATAGCTGCTACAACCATATTTATTAGAGCTGGGTTTTAAATTAATTGTTTTCTCTTTTTAGCACGGGTTAAACTGTTTAATTGTAGTTTTAAATTTTGTAGATTTTTATTGTTTGTATTTTTGGATTTTAAGTTCCTGTGCGCCGCCTGAGTCCCTTTGTGGGAGATAGGGCGGGATAGAAATTTAATAAAAGTAAAGTAAAAAGTAAAGTTAGTGAGAATTACCATATTTTTCACCTTTTTCCCCCAAAAAGAGGGCGAAAATCTGGGTGCGTCTTATACTCCGAATGTAGCTCTGCCCACCTGGTCCACGCATCGGTCCAGCGAGGGCGCAGAAGCTGGACATGGGAACAGGGCAGGCAGATCAGAGGCAGCCAGCTGATTGCTGGCTTGCCAGCTCTGCTGCTGGTTTCCTGGAGCATGCAGGCAGCGAAGGAAACCCGCGTTGTGGTCTCCTCCTTCTTCTGCCTCTGCACATTGAGGAGGCTGAGCAACAGCAGCAAGGCGAATGTGGACCTCCCGAGCCATGAGAAGCAGCTTTCAGCGATGCCCTCGGGGTGAAGACGTTGCGAGCAGGGAAGGCTTAGCCCCCTCAGGAGCCGCTGCCTGAAAAGCAATCGTGTAAAGAGCTGTGCACCCCCCCCCCCTCCTCCGCAGACTCGCCTTCTCTTTTTTTCTGGCCAGATCTGCCACCTGAAACGGATCTGGCCAGGAGAGAAGGCAAGTCTGCGAAGGAGGAGTAAGGGGCTACAGGACAATGTGCAGGAGCTGAATCCCCTTTCCGCCTGCTTGCCCACAGGCAAAGACAACACACACACACACACACCCCAATCCGAATCAGTCCTGATTTTTGGAGGGACAGCAGGCGGAAAGGGGATTCAGTTCCTGCGTGTTTCTTTCTTTACTTGCAAACCAGAGAGCCCGGGTGTGAAAGGAGGGGGCAGGGAAGGCTGGAGAGTCTCTGGGAGACTTATTCCTCTTCAACTTAAAGGTCACCTCCAGCTTGGCGACTGTGATGGCCAGGACGATCGCCAGCATGAACCAGTCCCTTCCGCCCTCCCTCCCCCACTCTGTCTCCAAATTTGCAGCAGCTGCTGCTCCTCATCTCTCCTGTCCATTTTGTGGAGTCGGGCGCCCTTTTCTCCTTTCCCATTAGTGCGGTGGCAGGGAAGGAGTCTCTGGTGGCTGCAGCAGTAGCAGATTCGCTGCTGCCAGCGGCTGGAGCACAACCCTGGCCAGCCAGCTCCGACTCTCCCTTCTCCGAGCATGTCCCGTGGTGGTTGCAGCTGGGCGGCGGGGCTCTTGCCATCACTGCTGTTCCTGCTGTTCCTGCTGCTCAATCAATCAATCAATCAAATTTTATTTGTATACCGCATCCTCTCCCCAGGGGACTCGGAGCGGTGCACAGGGTAAAATTTAAAATACTATAAAAATACATACATAGCATAAATACGATAAATAAAAACAGATTAAATTAAGATTATCCCTGCGCTAAAATTCCCAAGTTATAAGGTTAAGATTCCCTAACCCCCTAAAGGTAAAGACTAACCTAGGCCGGCCAAGCAGAAAAAGTGTGTTTTAAGTTTTTGACGGAAGGAGCGGAGGTCCGTAGTTGTTCTGATTTCGGGGGGAAGGTCGTTCCAGAGGGCTGGGCCCGCCACAGAGAAGGCCCTTCCCCTGGGCGTCGCCCGCTGACATAGCCTAGTGGATGGCACCCGGAGAAGTCCCTCTCTGTGGGAGCGAATCGGCTGTGTGGATGTATGAGGCAGGATCCGATCCCGCAGATAGCTAGGTCCCGTGCCATGGAGCGCTTTAAAGATGACAACTAGCACCTTGAAGCGCACCCGAAAGACGACAGGCAGCCAGTGCAGCTCGCGCAACACCGTAGAAGTGGTACTCTACCCCAAAACCACGGATGATCTCACCCAGCGGCTTCATATATGTGTTGAACAGGAGAGGCAAGAGGACCGACCCCTGAGGCACCCCACATGTGAGGGGTCTCGAGGTCGACCTCTGCTCTCCTGCCAACACAAATTGTGATCGACCGGAGAGGTAGGAGGAGAACCACCGTAAAACGGTGCCTCCCACCCCCAACCCCCCCAGCCGATGCAATAGGATACCATGGTCGATGGTATCGAAAGCCGCTGAGAGGTCTAATAGGACCAGGATGGAGGAACAACCCCCATCTCTGGCCCTCCAGAGATCATCTACCAACGCGACCAATGCCGTCTCAGTGCTGTGCCCGGGCCGGAAGCCGGACTGGCACGGGTCCAGATAGTCAACTTCCTCCAGGTGACGGGGAAACTGTTGTGCCACCACACTCTCTACAACCTTCGCCACAAAGGGAAGGTTGGAGACCGGACGGTAGTTAACCAATAATGCTGGGTCCAAAGAGGGCTTCTTCAGGAGGGGCCTCACCATGGCCTCTTTAAGGGAGGCAGGCAAGAATCCCTCACTCAGAGAAGCGTTGACAACCTCTTGGAGCCAGCCTCGTGTCACCTCCCAGGATGCCAGCACAAGCCAGGAGGGACACGGGTCCAATAAACATGTGGTGGCTCGCAGTCGCCCACGTAACCTGTCCATATCCTCGGAAGTAACAGAGTCAAACTCTTCCCAACAAACTGTCTCAAGACCCGCCTCGTGGGATCCCACTGGACCATCAATGGAGACTAACCCGTTCTGAATCTGAGCGATTTTCTCCTGCAGATAAGTCCCAAATTCCTCTGCTCTACCCTGTAATGGGGTTTCCCGCTCCCTCTGTTGAAGGAGGGAGCGGGTCACCCTAAACAGGGCGGCAGGGCGGTTATCTGCGGATGCTATGAGAGTGGCACAATGATGGCGTTTGGCCACTCTCAGCGCCACAATGTAAGTCCGTAAATGGGCTCTTACCTGTGTCCGGTCAGATTCAGATCGAGTAGACCTCCATCTTCTCTCTAGGCATCTCTTGTGGCGTTTCATCACCCTTAGCTCCTCGGCAAACCAAGGGCGCGACCCGATCCAAGGCTCCCGTGGCCGCAGTATTCCATGCGGCCACGAGGTCCTCCATCGGGGCGCGGGTCAGGGGTACAGGAAGTGGCCCAAGCGCCGCCTGGAACCCATCAGGGTCCATCAGGCGCCTGGGGCGGAACCAAATAGGTGGCTCAGGTTCCGCCTCCCCGCGGTGGGGAGTAGCGGTTGGAAAGTCGAGCCGGAGAAGTGAGTGGTCTGACCATGACAAGGGCGTAATGACTATATCCCCTATACCCATGCTGCCGTGAATGGACAGTAGCAGAGATGGCAAAAGCCCCGCCGGTGCCAGCAGTAACAGGACATGCTCAGTGAAGGGAGAGCCGGACCTGGCAGTGCAGGGTTCTGCTCCAGTCACCACCGCTTCTGCTGCTGTAGCCACCAGAGACTCCGTCCCTGCTGCAGCTCCCCTCTCTCTCCCTTTCCTCAGCCTCCACGCTATTCGGGCGGGGGGAGCAAGCAGCTGCCAGGCAGAAGGACCACCACACTTTCCAAATGGGTGGGAGGTTGAAGGGGCGACCACTTGCACAAGAGAAAGACTTCAAAGTCAGTGGAGGTGATGTGCGGCTGGCATGCCTTGTTCTGACTTTCCCTGGGTGCAAAATGCTTTAAAAAATAAAGGGTTTTTTTGTTTTTTTTTAAAGGGTTAGGGGTACAGTTTTAAGACTTGTGCACTTCAAGTGCCAGAGTTGAAGAATTGTAAAAAGTATATGTGGTTGTAAAAATTATTCTGCTATACTGATATTTTATCTATATAAATAAAAAGTTAACTATGAGTTTGTTCAAAACCGCTAATCTCAAAAACTACTGCAACAATCGCCACCAAATTTTCACACAACATTCCTTACAAGTGCAGCACCAATGATATGTACAGATTGTGTGGATGGCACACCGGTGCCAGGTACATGCCACACAAATGTACAACTGCAGCTCTTCTGTGTTTTCCTCACTTGCCCCACCCGCCTCCTTTTGCCCCTCCCACCTGGCCACTCGCAACGCCGACAGTCGCAACGCTCCCCCGCCGTCCGCCTCTATTTATTTATTTTATTTCATTAAATTTATATCCCGCCCTTCTCCACAGAGGACCCCCCCGACCTCACCACTCAAAACAGCAGTCGCAACACCCCCACGCCCCCACGCCCTCCGCCTGCTTCCGCCACCCCCCACCTCGCCACTCGAAACGCCGGAGCTCGCAACGCTCCCCTGCCCTCTGCCTCCTTCCGCCGAAGTGGTGAATGCTCCAACACTGGACGTTTTTAAGAAGACGTTGGATAACCATTTGTCTGAAGTGGTGTAAGATTTCCTGCCTAAGCAGGGGGTTGGACTAGAAGACCTTCAAGGTCCCTTACAACTCATTCTATTCCTTCCGCCTCCCCCCCCACCTGGCCACTCGAAACGCCGGAGCTTGCAATGCTCCCCCGTCCTCTGCCTCTTCCCCCCCCCCAACCTGGCCACTCGAAACACCGGCACTCGCAACGCCCCCATGCCCTCCGCCTCCTTCCGCCCCCCCACCTCGACACTCGAAACGGCAGCAGTAGGTAGGTAGGTAGGTAGGTAGGTAGGTAGGTAGGTAGGTAGGTAGGTAGAGGGAGAGAGGGAGAAATACAGTAGGTAGGTAGGTAGGTATCGAATCGAATCGAATCGAATTTTATTTATAACCCGCTCTCTCTCCCCGAAGGGACTCGAGGCGGGGCACAGGGAATTAAAAACAGTTAAAAAGAATACAAAATTTAAAACAATAAACGTACATAAATACTAACTAAAAGGCATATTAAACAGAAAACCCTGCGCTAAAATTCCCAAATATTTACTAAAAATCCCTAAACAATCAGAAGAGACTATCCTAGGCCGGCCAAGCGAAAAAGATGTGTTTTTAATTTCAGACGGAAGGAGCGGAGGTCCGTGGTAGTTCTAATATCGGGGGGAAGGTCGTTCCAGAGGGCTGGGCCCACCACAGAGAAGGCCCTTCCCCTGGGCGTCGCCCGCTGACAAAGTCTAGTGGACGGCACCCGGAGAAGTCCCTCTCTGTGGGAGCGAATCGGCCGTGAGGATGTATGGGGCAGGATCCGATCCCGCAGGTAGCTAGGTCCCGAGCCATGGAGCGCTTTGAAGATGACAACTAACACCTTGAAGCGCACCCGGAAGACGACAGGCAGCCAGTGCAGCTCGCGCAAGAGCGGTGTTACGTGGGTGGATCTAGAAGCACCCATAATTGCCCGCGCGGCTGCATTCTGGACTAACTGAAGTCTCCGGGTGCACCTCAAGGGGAGCCCCATGTAGAGAGAGTTACAATAGTCCAGTCGGGATGTCACGAGAGCATGAGTGACTGTGCGAAGGGCGTCCCGATCCAATAGGGGGCGCAATTGGCGAACCAGGCGAACCTGGTAAAACGCCCTCCTGGCCACGGCTGTCACTTGATCTTCCATGGACAGCCGGGCATCCAGGAGGACACCCAAATTGCGCACCCCATCCACAGGGCCAAGATGTTCGCCCCCTATGGCCAGCGATGGAGTTAGCTGGTTGAATCGGGTAACCGGAAACCACAGCCACTCGGTCTTGGACGGGTTGAGTCTGAGTCCGTTACTTCCCATCCAGATCCGCACGGCTTCCAGGCACTGGCACATCACCGCTACGGCATCGTTGGGGTGGTTTGGGGTAGATATATACAGCTGAGTGTCATCAGCGTAAAGATGGTACTCTACCCCAAAACCACGGATGATCTCACCCAGCGGCTTCATATATGTGTTGAACAGGAGAGGCGAGAGGACCGACCCCTGAGGCACCCCACAAGTGAGGGGTCTCGAGGTCGACCTCTGCTCTCCTGCCAACACAAATTGCGATCGGCCAGAGAGGTAGGAGGAGAACCACCGTAAAACGGTGCCTCCCACCCCCAACCCCCCCAGCCGATGCAATAGGATACCGTGGTCGATGGTATCGAAAGCCGCCGAGAGGTCTAATAGGACCAGGATGGAGGAGCAACCCCCATCTCTGGCCCTCCAGAGATCATCCACCAACGCGACCAATGCCGTCTCGGTGCTATGCCCGGGCCGGAAGCCGGACTGGCGCGGGTCTAGATAATCAACTTCCTCCAGGTGACGGGGAAACTGTTGTGCCACCACACTCTCAACAACCTTCGCCAAAAAGGGAAGGTTGGAGACGGGACGATAGTTAGTTAAAAGAGCTGGATCCAAAGAGGGTTTCTTAAGGAGGGGCCTCACCATAGCCTCTTTTAGGGAAGCAGGCAAGGAACCCTCACTTAAGGATGCGTTGACAACCTCTTGGAGCCAGCCTCGTGTCACCTCCCAGGATGCCAGTACAAGCCAGGAGGGACACGGGTCCAATAAACATGTGGTGGCTCGCAGGTAGGTAGGCAGGTAGGTAGGTAGGTAGGTAGGTAGGTAGGTAGGTAGAGGGAGGGGAGGGAGAGGGAGGGGAAACCGAGGCAGATAAGGAAGGGGGTCGCTGAGAGGGTCTATGAGGGGAAACTTTTTCATTTAACCAAACTTGGCCACAGCAACGCTTGGCGGGTACAGCTAGTTTATTATAAATAAATAATTTATATTATATTATAAATTTATTTCCAAGCGGAGCTTCTCTTTCTCTCTCTTCCTCCTTTCTTTTATTCTCCCTTCTTTCTTTCTCTCCTGTCTTCCTCTCCCCCGTACCTTCTCCCTCCCCCCCCACGCCAAGGGGAGTGACAGACGGCGAGCGGGTGGCTGCAGGCTGAGGCGGCTGAGGCTGAGGGACCTCCTTCGGGCCCCTCTCACTAGCCTTTTGCCCCACACGCCTCACAAGTTGCCCTCGCTCACTCAAGCGCCTGTGCATGGGGTTAAGGCCACGAAAAGGAGACCCCAACCACACACCCACAGCTTGCCGCACCCCTCTGGCTGGGTGAAGGTGTGTGAGATGGGAGGCGATCGGTCAGTCTCCCCCTTCCTCCTCCTCTCCTGCTCTTCTTCCTCCTCTTCCCTTTGCTTCCTCCTGTTCATTCTTCTTCCTCCACTTTCTTCTCCTGAGGTAAAGCCACCAAAGCCCCTGCCAGCGCCCCTGCCTGTGGCAGCGGCGGTGGCGCCTCCCCCTCTGCTCAGAGCACCTCAGCTGGGATCCCACATTACCGCTGCTGCCTCCTCCGCCACCGCTGTGCTTTTGAGGAACCATGAGGCCTTTCTTTTCCTGCTTCTGCCCCCTCCGCTGCCTTCCTACTGCACCTTCCTACCGCGATGTCCGCACCTGCCGTCCAGCTCCTGCCCCACAGGCAAAAAAGGCCTCATGGCTCCTCAAAAGCACAGCGGCGGCGGAGGAGGCGGCAGTGGTAATGCGGTGCCCAGCTGAGGTGCTCTGAGCAGTTGGCAGGTGCCACCGCTGCTGCCACGGGTGGCGGCGCCAGCAGGGGCTTTGGTGGCTTTATCAGCAAGCGGCTAGGAGTGGCCGCCCACAAAGGACCTCCCAACTATTAGAAATCACTGCGCACAGTTTGAAACTGCTGCGTGGTGATTTCTAGTTACGTGCGCAGCCGCGCAGCCGCACACCTTAGAGAGAACATAGGCCACCCTTAGCATTCCTCTGCCACCACCCCCTTGTCTCTTACCGCCCCCCTGCCAGCCCTCTTGCCTCTTACCACCTCCCTAAGTGATCCCACCGCCCACCAAAATGGGTACCGCCCACTTTGGGAACCACTGCTCTAATTCAATATTATAGCTAAAGTTTTGCACCCATTTTATCATTTGTTCTTTCACAATTTCCTCTTCCATTTTATACTTCAGGAGAAATTTATATATTCTCCCTATCATCTTTCTATCTGAGCTTTGAATAATTTTATCCAATTCGTGTGGTTCTGTTTCAATGTCATATAAATTAGTATCATTATCGTATTTTGTTTTGATTTGGAAGTACGTTAGCCAGTCAACTTTCATGTTTTGTTCTGCCAATTCTTCAATTGTTTTCAAATTTCCCTGTCTGTCAATTAGGTCTCTGTATCTTAGCATTTTGTTCATATCTATAAAATTTGGATGAATTGTCCTTTCTGTCGGTGATAGCCAATTCGGGATTTTCACATAGTGAATTTTTTGATTTTGAGCCAATTTTGCAATAACGCTCTTCTAACTAAATGTTTTTGAAAATATTTGTGTGTTCTGTTTTTATCATCCCATAGGAATGTATGCCAGCCTGCTTGCAAATCATGGCCTTCTAAAGTCAAAATTCTTTTATTCTTTAGCTCTATCCAATCCTTCACCCATGTTATTGTTACTGCTAATGCATATAATTCCCAATTTGGTAGTGCTAAACCTCCCCTCTCCTTGCTGTCTTGCATTGACTTTAGTTTAATCCTCGCTTTTCGTCCCTGCAAAATGAACCTAGCAGTTATTTTGTTTAATTCTTGAAAGAAGGTTTTACCCGGATTAATAGGTGTGGCTTGCAGCAGGAATAAGATTCTTGGTAAAATATTCATTTTGATTGTAGCTATACATCCCATTAGTGATAGCTGAATATTTTTCCAATTTTCTAAATCTTTCTTTATTTGTGTCACTATTTATTATAATTATCATCTTTAATTGTGGAACATTTTGCCGACACCCAGATCCCCAAGTATTTCACTTTCTTAGATACTTGCATTCTAGTTGCTACTTCCAGTTCCTTTTCTTGCTTTTTTGTCATGTTCTTGGTTATCATTTTTGTTTTGTCTTTATTGATCTTTAGTCCTGCCACTTTGCCAAATTCTTCTAATTTTTGAATTAATTTCAGACGAGATTCTAATGGGTCCTCTAGAACAAATACTAAGTCATCGGTATAAGCTTGGGCCTTAAATTCTTCATTTTTAAGTCTTATCCCTTTTATTCCCTAGTCTTTCACAATTTCATTTAATAAAATTTCCAAAGTTAATATAAACAGCAAAGGAGAGAAGGAGCATCCCTGTCTGACTCCCTTTTTTATTTTGATCTTCTCTGTTAGTTCTCCGTTCATCAGAACTTTGGCTGTCTGACTGTTATAAAGTCCTTCTACCATTTTTGTAAATTTATCTCTGAATTTCATCTTATCCAATAGTGTAATTATAAATTTCCAGATTACATTGTCAAATGCTTTTTGTGCGTCAAGGAAAATCAGTACCATTTGTTTTTCTGGATGCGCCTCGTAATACTCTATTATGTCTAGGATGACTCTCGTATTATTTTTAATGTGTCTGTGAGGTAAGAATCCATTTTGGTCCAGGTGTATTCGTTCATTTAAAACCTGTTTAATTCTTCCTGCCATAATTGCTGCAAATATTTTATAATCGGAATTTAGTAATGAAATTGGCCTGTAATTTTGAATTTCTTGTAAATTGGTTTCTTCTTTCGGGATTGGATTTTCTTGGATTTTCTGCATGGAATTTTGCTATAAGGTGATCAGCCTGGATATTTCTACTTTTCACCCAAGATGCCTCCCATAAGTGGTAACTCTTCCATTTGATTAAGTATTGGAGTTGTCTCCTGTGCCACCTTGAATCGAGGATTCGTTGAACTTCATAATGGGTTTGGCACCCTATGACCATAGGGCCCGGGGGCTCCCGGGGTAGCGGCCACAGGGTGGATCCAATCACGGGTTTCAAGAGGCTGCTATGAAACGATTGGTGTATCTTCCCCAGCAACCGAGGAACTTTCAATTGCACTGTGACTGGGTTGATGATCTTTACTATGGGGAATGGTCCCACAAATTTTGGGCCCAGTTTTTTGCTAGGCAGTTTTAATCTCAAGTATTTTGTGGAGAGGTAAACCTTCTCTCCCACCCGGAATGGCTGTTGTGGAGCCCGGTGTTTATCTGCCTGTTTTTTATAGGTTTGTGCCGCTTTAGCCAGTGCTTTTTTGACATTTTCCCAAGTTGCTTTCAGCATCGACTGTTCATATAACTATCCACATCTTTCTTTATGCCAGGCCACCAGAATTGCCTCCGGGCTAAGTGTAAAGTCTTTAGGAACCCAAAGGGGCCTGCCAGTTTGGTGTTGTGGCTCCTCTGGAGAACTAGGGTACGTATGAATTCTGAAACATAAAGTTTCATCACCTTCCATGCAAAGTCATCTCTTTTTGTCAAGATGTGTTGGTTGTTTTGGAACCAGGGGTCTGCTAGCAGTTCAGTTTTGAGTCTCGTGGTTAGGTCGCTTGTGGGTTGGCCTTGCTGGTCACGGCGTTGCCCCCTGGTGGTTACTTGGGCAGCTGTTTGAGTAGAAGGAATAATAGCATCCACTACGTGCTCCCGTTCGCATTTCTACTGAGGCATGCGGGAGTGGGCGTCAGCTAGAAAGTTCCTCCCTCCTGGAATGTGCTTTAGTACAAAGTCGAAGTGATTTTTGTGGTCTGTCCAGACTTCAAACGGTTTCTGGCTCCCTTCCAACAGGTGTCTCCAGGTTAGCAGTGCCCAACTCACTGCAAAAGCCTCCTTTCCCCACGCGGCTCATTGTCTCTCTGTGTCTGTGAGCTTGCGGGAGGTGTAGGCACAGGGTTGTAAGTTTCCTTGGTTGTTTCTTTGGAGTAGCACCGCTCCCACTGCCACGTTGCTGGCATCTGCCTGGATCACGAAAGGTTGCTCGAGGTCAGGATGCTTCAGTACCAGCTCCTTTGCTAACATTTCTTTTAGTGTTTTGAACGCCTCTTGGCAGGTTAGATCCCACTGTAGGGGTTGTCCCAGATGAGGTTTCATGGTGCAGCGACCCATGGCTTGGCTGGCTCAATGAATCACCTTGCTAAGTTTTTGTCTATGTATTTGCACATCTCTTGCATTTCCAAGGGCATCATGGTGTACAGTTTGGGCTTGAGTAGTTTTGCCCCGGGGATGATTTTGATGGCACAGTCCGTCTCACGGTGAGGAGGCAGAACATCACACTCGGTCTCGCTGAATACTTCTGCGAGGTCCTGATATTCCATCGGAATCAGTTCGGTCTCTGTGGTTTTGTCAGATGTGGTTGCCAGTTGTTCTTGTGGGATCTTTTGGGGAGTTCCTGTGTAGGTGGTGTTTCTTCTTGCTGGTGTGGGAGGGGTTGGGGGCCCCTTGTTATCCTAAGTCTGCGGGTACCCCCTTGCCACCAGATGGTTGGTCCCCACTTGTCTAGCCAGGAAAGCTCCAGTATGACTGTGTCTGTCATTTTGGGGACTATTATGAATCGAATTACTTCCCAGTGATCCGCTAGCTCTAGCCTCACTGGTTCAGTCAGGTGGGTGGCATAGGCTCCTTCCATTAGGGACCCATCAACCTGCTCAAACCAGATTGGGTGGGCCAGGCTTTTTCCTCTGATCCCCAGTTTCAGGACTGTGGTTAGGTTGATCAAGCACCTTATGCAGCCTGAGTCTATTAGGGCTTGAAAATCCCCCTGGTTTCCTGTTTTGGGGGCTGTGAGGCGTATTGGAAAAAGGAAAGGGTGAATTGGTTCACTCACCATTGGGTCATTTTCTCCCTCATCCTCGCTGTCATATGATTCTGGTGACTGGTTGCTGTTGCTTGGGGTTCCACTACTTTTGCCTGAAAAGGAAGGGGCCTCTGCAGCCTGGAGGGCTTTCCCAGATGTGTTGGTGGTCCATTTAGGACCTTGTTCTGGTTGTGCCCTGGGCGGTGGGTCTGGCCTTGGTTTTGGGGCTGGGGTTGGGCATGCAGCTGCCATGTGGCCCATCCCCCCGCATCGGTAGCATTTCAGCAGACTTCGAGGGAGGGCTGGTTTCAGGGCCTGCTGTGGTGCTGTGGTTGTCCACGGCTGGGTGGTCTCAGGTCAGGTTGACCTCTCTCTTTTGTCCCTGGTTGCTTTCTCATGTCGTTGGTGCGCAGCCCGCTGTCGACTCTTGTTGCTACTCGGAACTACTCAGAGAGTTGATTTGGGATGTCGCACTATGTGGTTACCTGGGCAATTTGCTTGTCCAGGTTTGTTCTGAAAAAATGCACGAGCAACCGCTCTGGTAAAGGGAGTAACTTTCCTATGACCCTCCTAAATTCATGGATGTGCTCTTTGATGGGGCGGCCCCTCTGCTTTAGGTTGCTGAGTTCCTTTTCCGCATGTGAGAAAAGCGCAGGCTAAGGGGATTTTTAACCAAATTCTTGATTCGGATTTTAGGGGGTTCCAGGGTGGTGGGAGAGTTTACTCAGTCTGCTAAGCCGGCCGGCAGAGCCGATAGGGAGGCAAGTAGGTCAGAGAAGGGGGGGGGGATTAAGGGTCGATCCTACAGAGGGCTTATCGATCAGAACGGTCCTGGGGAGGGGTAGGGGCGGTGGGAGACAGAGAGCACATTATCTGTTGGGGGAACGGGGCCGCTGGTCAACAAAGCCCCCTCATTAATGACCTTGTGTCTGAGGGGGAGCCGGACCTGGCGGGTATTACGGAGACCTCGTTGGGCCAGGAGGGAGGAACTCCCCTCGTTGAAATATGCCCACCAGGTTACCGAGCATTTCATCAACCAAGGGCCCTAGGTAGGGGTGGGGGGTGGTGGCGGTTATTGTTAGGGAAGGTCTTGAGCTGAGAGAGACCACTGTGCCTCAGACTACCGGTTGTGAGTCCCTCTGCGTGAAGTGGGGCCTAGGGAGGCAGTTGGGCTTGCTGATTGTGTACCTGGCTCCCCGCTACGTATCAGCAGCCCTGCCCGAGCTCCTTGAGACGATCGCCGAGGTGGCGGTTGATACCCCCAGACTGCTAGTCATGAGGGATTTCAACCTGCCATCAGTAGACGAGACATCCGAGGTAGCTCGGGAGTTCATGGCCTCCATGACGGCCATGGACCTGACCCAAATAATTCAGGGGCCCACGCACGAGGGGGGGCACACACTGGATTTAATTTTTGTCTCTGGCCAGTGGATGAGTGATCTGGGAGTAGGGGATTTAGTCACCATACCCCTGTCATGGTCAGACCACTCTCTCCTTCGGCTGGACTTTCCAACCGCTACACCCCACCACGGGGAGGCGGAACCAGAGACTCTAAGATGGTTCCGCCCCAGGCGCTTGATGGACCCTGAGAGGTTCCAGATGGAGCTTGGGCCATTACCTGTGACCTTGACCCGCGACTCGACTGAGGACCCAGTGGCTGCATGGCATAGTGCGGCCATGGGGGCCTTGGACCGGGTCGCGCCCTTGTGGCCTCTCACGCGGCGACGAACCACCCTGGCTCCCTGGTTTTCCGAGGAGCTGAGGGGGATGAAACGCCGCAAGAGACGCTTAGAGAGAAGGTGGAGATCCACACGGTCCGAATCTGACTGAACACTGGTAAGATCCCACTTGAGGACGTACCTAGTGGCGATAAGAGTGGCCAAACGCAATTATTGTGCCACTCTTATCGCATCCGCAGATAACCGCCCTGCTGCCCTGTTTGGGGTGACCCGCTCCCTCCTCCAACAGAGGCCACGGGAAGCCCCTTTGCAGTGCAGAGCAGAGGAATTTGGAGAGTATCTGCAGGATAAAATCGTGCAGATTTGGAACGAGTAGCCCTCCACAGAAAGTAGACTGGAGGGATTATCCGAGGCAGGTCTTGAGACAGTATTATGGGAGGAGTTTGACTTTGTCACTTCCGATGATATGGACAGGTTATCGAGGAGACTAAAGGCCACCACATGTTGGCAACGCCAGGTCCGTGGTGCAAAAAGCCCCCCTCATCCATGACCTTGTGTCAGAGGGGGACCCGGATCTGGTAGGTATTACGGAAACCTGGTTGGGCCACGAGGGAGGTCATCCCCTCGTAGAAATGTGCCCACCAGGCTACCGAGCCTTTCATCAGCCTAGGGCCCTAGGGAGGGGTGGGGGGGTGGCGATTATGGTTAGGGAAGGTCTTGAGCCAAAGGAGACCACGATCCCCCAGACGACCGGGTGCGAGTCCCTCCTCGTGAAATGGGGCCTAGGGAGGCAGTTGGGCGTGTTAGTTGTATACCTGGCTCCTCGCTATGCAACAACAGCCCTGCCCGAGCTCCTAGAGGTGATAGCCGAGGCGGCGGTTGAGACCCCCAGACTTTTGGTCATGGGGGACTTTAACCTGCCGTCGGTAGGCGAAACCTCTGGTGCAGCTCGGGAGTTCATGGCTTCCATGGCAGCCATGGACCTGACCCAGGTAGTTTTGGGCCCTACCCACGAGGGTGGACACACCCTGGATCTCATCTTCGTCTCGGGACAGTGGAGTCGTGATCTGGGAATAGGGGATTTAGTCATCACACCCCTGTCATGGACAGATCACGCTCTCCTTCGGCTCGACTTTCCGATCGCTACACCCCATCGCGGGGAGGCGGAACCGGATATTCCTATATGGTTCCACCCCAGGCTTCTGATGGACCCGGTAAGGTTCCAAAGGGAGCTTGGGCCAATTCCTGTGGACTTGCCCCGCGACTCGACTGAGGACCTAGTGGCCGCATGGTTAAGTGCGGCCACGGGGGCCTTGGACCGAGTCGCGCCCGAGCGGCCTCTCTTGCGGCGACGATCCACCCAGGCTCCTTGGTTCACCGAGGAGCTTAGGGAGATGAAGCGCCACAAGAGACGCCTAGAGAGCAGATGGAGATCCTCTCGCTCCGAAGCCGACCGAACACTAGTGAGAACCTACATTAGGACTTACCTGGTGGCGATAAGAGTGGCCAAACGTGAGTATTGTGCCACTCTTATTGCATCCGCAGATAACCGCCCTGCCGCCCTGTTTGGGGTGACCCGCTCCCTCCTTCAACAGAGGCCGCGGGAAGCCCCTCTACAGGGTCGAGCAGAGGAATTTGGGATTTATCTGCAGGAGAAAATCACTCGGATTCGGGGCGAGCTGCCCTCCATCGACAGTGGTCCAGCTGAGCGGTCCGAGGTTGCTCTTGAGACACCATCTTGGGAGGAGTTTGATTTTGTTACTACCGAGGATATGGACAAGTTGTCAAAGAGACTTAGGGCTACCACATGTTTATTGGACCCGTGTCCCTCCTGGCTTGTACTGGCATCCTGGGAGATGACACGAGGCTGGCTCCAGGGCATTGTCAACGCATCTTTGAGTGAGGGGTCCTTGCCTGCCGTCTTGAAAGAGGCGGTAGTAAGGCCCCTCCTCAAGAAGCCGTCCCTGGATCCAGCATTACTAGAGAACTATCGTCCCGTCTCCAACCTTCACTTTTTAGTGAAGGTTGTTGAGAGTGTGGTGGCCCAACAGTTTCCGCGACACTTGGAGGAAGTTGATTATCTAGACCCGCGCCAGTCCGGCTTCCGACCCGGGCACAGCACCGAGACGGCATTGGTCGCGTTGGTTGATGATCTCTGGAGGGCGCGGGATAGAGGATATTCCTCTATCCTAGTCCTATTAGACCTCTCAGCGGCTTTTGATACCATCGACCATGGTATCCTATTGCGCCGACTGGGGGGGTTGGGGCTGGGAGGCACCGTTCTACGGTGGTTCTCTTCCTACCTCTCTGGTCGGTCGCAATATGTGTTGGCAGGGGGGCAGAGGTCGGCCTCGAGGCCCCTCGTATGTGGGGTACCTCAAGGGTCGGTCCTCTCGCCCCTACTGTTCAACACATACATGAAGCCGCTGGGCGAGATCATCCGTGGTTTTGGGGTGGGATATCATCTGTACGCTGATGATACTCAGTTGTACATATCCACCCCAGACCACCCCAACGATGCTGTTGAGGTCATGTCCCGGTGTTTGGAGGCCGTATGGATCTGGATGGGTAGTAACAAACTCAGGCTCAACCCGTCCAAGATTGAGTGGCTGTGGCTTCCGGCACCCCGGTTCAGCCAGATTATTCCAACTCTGGCCATTGGGGGCGAAACACCGGCCCCCGTGGAGAGGGCGCGCAATTTGGGTGTCCTCCTGGATTCCCGGCTGTCCATGGAGGACCATGTGGCGGCCGTGGCCAGGGGGGCTTTCCATCAGGTACGCCTGATGCGCCAATTGCGGCCCTTACTGGACCTGGCTGCCCTTCGCACAGTCACTCAGGCCCTCGTGACCTCTCAACTCGACTACTGTAATGCTCTCTACATGGGGCTTCCCTTGAGGTGCACTCGAAAGCTGCAGTTAGTCCAGAATGCAGCCGCGCGGGTGATTACGGGAGCGCCTAGACACTCCCACATAACACCTATCCTGCGCGAGCTGCACTGGCTTCCTGTGGTCTTTCGGGTGCGCTTCAAGGTTCTGACGACCATCTTTAAAGCGCTCCATGGCTCGGGGCCTAGTTATATGCGAGACCGCCTCCTGCCCCATACATCCCTCAGACCAATACGCTCCCACAGAGAGGGCCTCCTCAGGGTGCCGTCGGCCGGACAATGCCGACTGGCGACACCCAGGGGGAGAGCCTTCTCTGTGGCAGGTCCAGCCCTTTGGAACGACTTACCCCCTGAACTTCGCACCATCTCTGACCTCCGCCTCTTCCGCAAGTGTCTTAAGACACATTTGTTCCATCTAGCCGGCCTAGCGTAGCCTCCTATACTGACTTTTAGATAGTTTTTAAATTTGGGGATTTTAATCTGGTTTTAGCACAGGTTCTATTGAATTAGTTTTTTAAATTTTATATGATGTTTTGTATGTATTTTAATTTTCCTGTGCGCCGCCCTGGGTCCGTTTGGAGAAGGGCGGGGTATAAATTGAATAAATATAAATATATTGGACCTGTGTCCCTGCTGGCTTGTACTGGCATCCTGGGAGGTCACACGAGGCTGGCTCCAGGAAATATTGAACGCTTCTCTGAGTGAGGGGTTCTTGCCGGCCACCTTGAAAGAGGCGGTGGTGAGACCCCTCCTCAAGAAGCCTTCCCTGGACCCAGCGTTGTTGGTAAATTACCGTCCGGTCTCCAACCTTCACTTTTTAGCAAAGGTTGTAGAGAGTGTGGTGGCACAGCAGTTCCCCCATCACCTGGAGGAAATTGATTATCTGGACCCACGCCAGTCCAGCTTCCAACCTGGGCACAGCACCGAGACGGCATTGGTCGTGTTGGTGGATGATCTCTGGAGGGCTCGGGATAGAGGTTGCTCCTCTATTCTGGTCCTATTAGACCTCTCAGCGGCTTTTGATACCGTCGACCATGGTATCCTATTGCACCGACTGGAGGGGTTGGGGGTGAGAGGCACTGTTTTACGGTGGTTCTCCTCCTACCTCTCTGGTCGGTCGCAATTCGTGTTGGCAGGGGGGCAGAGGTCGACCTCGAGGCCCCTCATGTGTGGGGTACCTCAGGGGTCGGTCATCTCGCCACTCCTGTTCAACACCTACATGAAGCCGCTGGGTGAGATCATCCGTGGTTTGCGGGTAGAGTACCATCAGTACGCTGATGACACTCAGATGTACATATCTACCCCAAACCACCCCAACGATGCCGTTGAAGTGATTTCCCGGTGTCTGGAGGCCGTACGGGTCTGGATGGGGAGTAACAAACTCAAACTCAACCCGTCCAAGACCGAGTGGCTGTGGTTTCTGGCGTCCCGGTTCAGCCAGTTGACTCCAACACTGGCCATTGGGGGCGAATTATTAGCCCCCGTGTAGAGGGCGCACAATCTAGGCGTCCTCCTGGACTCCCGGCTGACCATGGATGACCATGTGACAGCCGTGGCCAGGGGTGCGTTCTACCAGGTGCGGCTGGTCCACCAGTTGCACCCCTTACTTGACCGGGACGCCCTCCGCACAGTCACTCAAGCACTTGTGACATACCATCTAGACTACTGCAATGCTCTCTACATGGGGCTCCCCTTGAGGTGCACCCGAAGGTTACAGCTAGTACAGAATGCGGCCGCGCGGGGGATTATGGGAGCCTCACGGCATTCCCATGTAACACCCCTCCTGCGCGAGCTGCACTGGCTGCCTGTGGCCTTTCGGGTGCGCTTCAAGGTGTTGATAACCATCTTTAAAGCGCTCCATGGCACGGGGCCTAATTATATGCGAGACCGTCTCTTACCTCATACATCCCTTCGACCGATTCGCTCCCATAGAGAGGGTCTTCTCCGTGTGCCGTCGGCTGGGCAATGCCGGCTGGCGACCCCCAGGGGAAGGGCCTTCTCTGTGGTGGGCCCAGCCCTCTGGAACGACCTTCCCCCCGAACTCCGGACCATCACCGACCTCCGCCTTTTCCGCCAGCGTCTGAAGACGCACTTTTTCCATCAAGCCGGCCTAGCCTAGGCCCCCGAGACCATCCTATCAGACTGTGTTTTAAATTAACATAATGTTTTAATTAGTGGGATTTTAGTGAATTTTAGCACAGTGTTTTCTAAATTTAATCAGTTTTTATTGTTGTAGTATTTATGGTGTCTTTATTTATGTATATGTATATACTTGTTTTAACTTCCTGTGCGCCGCCCTGAGTCCCTTCGGGGAGACAGGTGCGGGATAAAAGTCAAATAAATATAAAATATAAATATAAATATATGGGTCCTCCTCCTCCCCCTCCTCAAACCTGGCCTCTAACAGTTGCAGAAAGTCATCTATGTCTTGCAGTTGGGGGGGCTCTCCTCTTGTTGAGGGCTGCTAGCCATTCCCTTGCTTCTCCCTCTAGACCCTGTGTGATGCTATTCACCATGGCTCTGGGGAATGGGTAGAGGTCCCCATAGCGTTCTAGGTGGATATCAGCTGAATCAAGGAATAGTTGATCTGAGTCTCTGTCAAACGTTCCCCTGAATTGGGGCAGGTCGTTCAGCCCTACTCCTCTGCCCTCCTGCCGGCCTCTGTATTCTTGCACCTGATATGGCTGGTCATCTTCTTCTCCTATAGTTCGGAGACATGGAGGGTGTTGCCTGCTCTTGGCAGCCTGCCTGTTGCATGGGAGAGGCTCCTTCTATTGGGTGGAGGAGGGGGGCTGTGCTCCAGTCTGCATCTCCTCCCCTCAACAGGATCAGATGTCCCTCCCCGCTCGTTTGGGTGGCATGATGACCCCTCATCAGCAAGGGTGGTCTATTTAAAATCCTGCCTCTGTTGCTCTATTGCACTCTCCAGGGATTCCATCTGGGGCTTTGGGAGCCTGGCTCGTGCCCAGTCCCACCTCCAGTCCACCCTTGATAGCTTGCTTGAGACCCTGCCCTGTATCTGGGGACTAGGGCAAGGGAATTTCCACCAGTACTTATCTTCTCTTGCTTCTGCTTCTGAGAAAGGCATCGCTGCTTGTCATTGCCGCATACCTCCAGCCTCAATCAATCTCCTGTTGCCTGATTTTCCCTCCAAGCAGCCCAAACACTGGGGGAGTGCTCGGAGAGTCGGGATTCAGGAAACCTGGAAATCTTTTTTAAAAGTCAGTTTTGGCTCTCTGTGAATTTTCCTTCCCTTGCCAGCCTGATAATAGTCATGGCAACGCTTTAGAAGTTGACAAAGGCATTGTAATATGCGAGGCCTATTATAACTAGGCGGGGCCTAGTTATATGCGAGACCGTCTCGTGCCCCATACATCCCTTAGACCGATACGCTCCCACAGAGAGGGCCTTCTCAGGGTGCCGTCGGCCGGACAATGCCGACTGGCGACACCCAGGGGAAGAGCCTTCTCTGTGGCGGGCCCTGCCCTTTGGAACGACCTACCCCCTGAACTCCGGACCATCACCGACCTCCGCCTCTTCCGCCAATGTCTAAAGACATACTTTTTTCATCAAGCCGGCCTAGCCTAACCTCCCATGGGGACTGTAGAAAAGTTTTAAATTGGGTTTTAATTAATAATTGGTTTTAGCACAGGTTTGGGATTTAATATATATTTTAAATTATTTATGTTCTATTTTTGTATGTTTTTTAAATTTCCTGTGCGCCGCCCTGGGTCCTTTGCGGAGAAGGGCGGGATATAAATGTAATAAAATAAAATAAATAAATAAATAAATAAATAAGTAATGCACAACAGGTGATTAAGAGAACAATGACTATGCCTGCCATGGTCATTATTAGGTTCTTAACAAGTGGAAATCAGGCAGCCTTCCTGTCAGTCAATGCCACCAGTCTTTCCATTCGTCCATGGGTGGGGGTGGGGGGGGTGTTGCAGCTACCTTTGCGATGTGTGTAGTTCAGCTGTGGAATTCCTCCGATTTGTCCAGAATATGCACACAACATTGTTGTCCAGGTAGTGCATACACATCTCCTTAGGATGCCAATATCATATCTAGAGCCATCCTATTATGAACTGTCATTGTCTGAATGGCTTCTTGTTCTTTTGCTGCAGCAATAAAAAAACTCCCCAGGAAGACGGAGTTACGCCGCGCCGACACAACCGGAGGTCTCTATGCTGCAGAGACCCCGGTTTAACTTTTGTTGCCCCCTCGGTTCCATAGGAACCTAAACCGTCCTGGAGGGATGGTGATTACGAAGCAAGCCTCGCTGGTCACAGGGGTGTCGCAAAACCCCTGTTTGACACGAGGGAAAAGCTTCTGAAGGGCGACAAATAGGCAGCCCCCCGCAGGCGGATAAGGCGTCGGGAAAGCTTCGGAACGGAAGAAACTGTTTGAATTGAAAGCGTAACACCGGGAAGGTATTCTATCTTTTTTCTTGAAACATCTTGCTAAGGAAACTTTTTTTTTCTTTTTATTAAAGCCTTGAATTTTGAAATAAGCGGTGGATTTAATTGAATGGAGAGATTTCTGCTTTTTACAGAATTTTTTGAAATGGCGGATTGAAGCGCAAGAACAAAGCCATTTCTGTTTGCACTGAAAGTGATTGGATTATTTCTGGCCTTTTTATCTTCTCTTCCTTTTAATTTACTCTACCTAAGATTTTGAATCTGGGATTACTTTTACAATTTTAATAATTATTTTTGAAGTTTTATTCCTCCTCTTGATAACAAAGGAAAATTGAAACATTGTTAGGCTACTCTGTTTCATTGTATTGCCCCTCGAGTTTGTTGGTGGATACTTATGAGCAGTTATGTTTTCTGATGCACTGAAGAAAGAGTAAGCCAATGAACAGGGAGGCACTTAAACCTAACTTTCATTAACTTTCACTATCTTTTGGATTTGCCAATATGACCCGCGCCAGTCCGGCTTTCGGCCCGGGCATAGCACCGAGACGGCATTGGTCGCGTTGGTCGATGATCTCTGGAGGGCCAGAGATGGGGGTTGTTCCTCCATCCTGGTCCTATTAGACCTCTCGGCGGCTTTTGATACCATCGACCATGGTATCCTATTGCATCGGCTGGGGGGGTTGGGGGTGGGAGGCACCGTTTTACGGTGGTTCTCCTCCTACCTCTCTGGCCGATCGCAATTTGTGTTGACAGGAGAGCAGAGGTCGACCCCGAGACCCCTCACATGTGGGGTGCCTCAGGGGTCGGTCCTCTCGCCTCTCCTGTTTAACACATATGTGAAGCCGCTGGGTGAGATCATCCGTGGTTTTGGGGTAGAGTACCATCTCTACGCTGATGATACTCAGCTGTATATATCTACCCCAAACCACCCCAACGATGCCGTAGCGGTGATGTGCCAGTGCCTGGAAGCCGTACGGATCTGGATGGGAAGAAACGGACTCAGGCTCAACCCGACCAAGACCGAGTGGCTGTGGTTTCCGGCTGCCCGATTCAACCAGTTGACTCCATCACTGGCCATTGGGGGCGAACATCTTGCCCCAGTGGATGGGGCGCGCAACTTGGGTGTCCTCCTGGATGCCCGGCTGTCCATGGAAGATCAAGTGACAGCCGTGGCCAGGAGGGCGTTTTACCAGGTTCGCCTGGTTCGCCAGTTGCGCCCCCTATTGGATCGGGACGCCCTTCGCACAGTCACCCATGCTCTCGTGACATCCCGACTGGACTATTGTAACTCTCTCTACATGGGGCTCCCCTTGAGGTGCACCCGAAGACTTCAGCTGGTCCAGAATGCAGCCGCGCGAGCAATAATGGGTACCGCAAGGTATACCCATGTAACACCGCTCTTGCGCGAGCTGCACTGGCTACCTGTCGTCTTTCGGGTGCGCTTCAAGGTGTTAGTTCTCATCTTTAAAGCGCTCCATGGCTCGGGACCTAGCTATCTGCGGGATCGGATTCTGCCCCATACATCCTCCCGGCCGATTCGCTCCCACAGAGAGGGACTGCTCCAGGTGCCGTCCACTAGACTTTGTCAGCGGGCGACGCCCAGGGGAAGGGCCTTCTCTGTGGCGGGCCCAGCCCTCTGGAACGACCTTCCCCCCGACATTAGAACAACTATGGACCTCCGCTCCTTCCGTCAGAAATTAAAAACTCACTTTTTCTGCTTGGCCGGCCTAGGTTAGTCTCTACCCAGGGATTAGGGATTGTTAATTTTAAATGGGAATTTTAGTGCAGGGATAGTCAAATTTAATTTGTTTTTATTGTATTTATTGTATTCATGTATATATTTTATGCTGTTTTATTCCTCCCTGTACACCGCTCCGAGTCCCCTAGGGGAGAGGACGCGGTTATACAAATAAATATTCGATATTCGATACATAGGAGAGGATACCATAGAAAATCAAAAACGTTTGGCTGAAATCTTGAATGTCTTAGAACAAAGTAATAAAAGTAGAATAGATGACACGTTGGATAAAATTTTATTTACTCTATCAAGCGAAGACCAATTAAAGACTTCAGAAATTAAAGAAATTTTTAAAAAGAGGGAAAAGATCAAGATAATGAACTTATTTCAAATGAAGAAAATGATGATTATGCTAATCGATTAAATGTTGGAGAATCTATAGAGAAGGGGAAAACCCAAAAAGAATCTGAGGGATTTGGACCCCAGCTTGACCGCCAAGGAAAAGAAAAAGGAAAAGAAGAAAAAGGAGAAATCTCACCAGGTATACTCCTCCCATTTAAAAACAAACAATATGTAAGGATAGGAGCTGGTCAGCGTTATGATTTGACAATTTTATGGAATAATAAAGTGCAAAAAGAAGCCGATGAAAGACCCGGAAAAGGAAGCAAAAAGAGATGGAGACCTCAAATAACAGAAGAGACAAGTTTAATCTATTATTGGAAAGACACTGGTTGATAAGGAAAATTACTATCCTTTGATGATTAATAACTAGTTAGATTGTGTTTAAAATATCATTGAAGGATTATTAGTTAATTAACAGTTAATAACAATTATAGACACTTGTAACAAGATTAACCTATAATAAATGTTTTAGTTAATGACATATATTTACTTATCTACAAATGAAAAGTTATGAATATAAGATTGGATATAAATAAATTTAAGGTGGTATTAGATATCATTGAAGAATCACAAGAACAAAATTATGAGTCATACGAAGATACTGGTTGATAATGGAAATTGTTATATTTAGATGATTAATAATTAACCAATTAGTTAGATGGTTATAGAATGTTGTTGAAGAATTATTAATTAGTAAATAACTACTTATGAAACTCAAGATTGTTTCATATTATTATTGAATTTATATTGGTATGTTGGGATTAAATAAGGGATGTTAATAGGTGGTCAGGTTCTAAAGACACTCTTAAAGAAGAAATAGATTGATGTTGAAATATTTGATGAGAACTGTGGGATATTGATATTAAGGTACATGATACATTTTTAAACTTAAAATTTATAAAATGAGATTACTTATGAACAATAACCACTCTAGAGATGCACAGAATTTATGAATACCCGGTTAGCATGTCTTTTAAAGGACACAATTTAGGGTGGACTTTTCCTTTTTAAATCTATCTTTTTTCCCCTTTTTTTTGTTTTATAAATAGAATGCCATTACATAGTCATACTTATATATAAAAGGAGGTTAAAATAATTCGTAAGATCAGGGTTGCGATACAAGAATTGTAACAATTGATATGGAAAATAAGTGATAACTACTGAAGAAACTTATAGAAACTTGTGATTAATTGATACATTCTTTTTTTTATATTGAAAAAGTTTTATTGGTTTTACAGTTTTTCAGTAGGGTAGGGTAAGGGATACAAAGAAATTTTGAGAGCATTCACGTCAAAGTCGTCGGCCCTACCGGGACATCAAAATAGATCATTAACAAAACATTTTCCGCACACTACAAAGTGAAAGCAAGTACATATTTCTAAGTTCTCAATTCTATGCTGTCAGTCATTTACAAAAATCCAGATGCACATGTTATACAATATTACTCAAAAAATCAAGGCAAAGTTATTTTTTAGATCTAAGTCTCTTGGCAATTGTATCTTCTATCTCTCCTTCCAGGACCCCAGCGGGCGGGGCCGTGGCCCCCCCTGCCCCCCCTGGATCTTCCCCCAGGACAGAGGAATGTTTTTTAAGAAAGGCTTCCGCCTCAGCAACTGTTTTAATCCTCACTCTTCCTCCTTCCCAGAACACCAGCATCCCTTCGGGCGTCACCCACCTGAACCAGATCCCGTGGTCAAACAATTTTTTGGACAAGAAGGAAAATTTCCTTCTTGCTTCTCTAATCTTTCTTGGAATCTGCTTCAGGATGGCAACCTCCTTTTGTTGGTAAATTAACGGACCTACTCTATGCACTTTCAAGATTTCCTCTCTGGTTGACCTTCTAACAAATTTAACATGTATCTCTCTGGGTACTTCATTTATCCTGGCATATGCAGAGTTTATTCTGTAGGCTAGGTCAATGTCCCCCCTGATCTCATCCTTAGGTTTATGTAAATAGTCTGCTATAATTGTGCTCATGAGTTCAGGGAGACATTCACCAGTTTCCTCAGAAACATTCTGAAATCTCAAAAAATATGTCATCCTTTCCATATCAATCCTAGACACATGCCCATTTATTTCCACAACCTCATTAGTAACATTTTTAATCTCTCCCTTAGCCCCCGCCAGCCCCCCTTCCAGTTCTTCATTCTTCTGTGTGTTCTCCAGCACTTGTTTCCGTGTGTCCAATAATTCTTTTTTAAAGTTGATATTTTCTGCCCTCTGGGCCTTAATTTCTTTTTTTTTTATATTGAAAAAGTTTTATTGGTTTTACATTTTTTCTATAGGGTAGGGTAAGGGATACAAAGAAATTTTGAGAGCATTCACGTCAGAGTCGTCGGCCCTTCCGAGACCTCAAAATACACAATAAAAAAATAACAAAAAAAAAGCATTTTTCATAACACTACAAGGTAAAAGCAAGTACATATACCTAAATTCTCAATTCCATGCTGTCAGACATTTACAAAAATCCAGAAAATATTATGCAAAATTGTTCAGGAAAATCAAGGCAAAGTTATTTTTTCGATCTAAGTCTCTTGGCTATTGTATCTTCTTTTTCTCCTCCCTGGCCCCCAGCGGGCGGGGCCGTGGCCCCCTCCGTCCCCCCTGGATCTTCCCCCAGGGCAGAGGAATGTTTTTTAAGAAAGGCTTCCGCCTCAGCAACTGTTTTAATCCTCACTCTTCCTCCTTCCCAGAACACCAGCATCCCTTCGGGTGTCACCCACTTGAACCAAATCCCATGATCAAATAAAATTTTAGACAAGAAGGAAAATTTCCTCCTTGCTTCTCGAATCTTTCTAGGAATCTGCTTCAAGATAGTGACCGTTTTTTGTTGGTAAATTAAAGGGTTCCCTCTCTGCGCCTTCAAGATTTCCTCGCTGGTTGACCTTCTAACAAATTTCACATGTATCTCTCTAGGCACTTCATTTATCCTGGCATATGCTGAGTTAATTCTATAGGCTAGGTCAATGTCCCCCCTGATCTCATCCTTAGGTTTATGTAAATAGTCTGCTATAATTGTGCTCATGAGTTCAGGGAGACATTCACCAGTTTCCTCAGAAACATTCTGAAATCTCAAAAAATATGTCATCCTTTCCATATCAATCCTAGACACATGCCCATTTATTTCCACAACCTCATTAGTAACATTTTTAATCTCTCCCTTAGCCCCCGCCAGCCCCCCTTCCAGTTCTTCATTCTTCTGTGTGTTCTCCAGCACTTGTTTCCGTGTGTCCAATAATTCTTTTTTAAAGTTGATATTTTCTGCCCTCTGGGCCTTAATTTCTTTTTTTTTTATATTGAAAAAGTTTTATTGGTTTTACATTTTTTCTATAGGGTAGGGTAAGGGATACAAAGAAATTTTGAGAGCATTCACGTCAGAGTCGTCGGCCCTTCCGAGACCTCAAAATACACAATAAAAAAATAACAAAAAAAAAGCATTTTTCATAACACTACAAGGTAAAAGCAAGTACATATACCTAAATTCTCAATTCCATGCTGTCAGACATTTACAAAAAATCCAGAAAATATTATGCAAAATTGTTCAGGAAAATCAAGGCAAAGTTATTTTTTCGATCTAAGTCTCTTGGCTATTGTATCTTCTTTTTCTCCTCCCTGGCCCCCAGCGGGCGGGGCCGTGGCCCCCTCCGTCCCCCCTGGATCTTCCCCCAGGGCAGAGGAATGTTTTTTAAGAAAGGCTTCCGCCTCAGCAACTGTTTTAATCCTCACTCTTCCTCCTTCCCAGAACACCAGCATCCCTTCGGGTGTCACCCACTTGAACCAAATCCCATGATCAAATAAAATTTTAGACAAGAAGGAAAATTTCCTCCTTGCTTCTCGAATCTTTCTAGGAATCTGCTTCAAGATAGTGACCGTTTTTTGTTGGTAAATTAAAGGGTTCCCTCTCTGCGCCTTCAAGATTTCCTCGCTGGTTGACCTTCTAACAAATTTCACATGTATCTCTCTAGGCACTTCATTTATCCTGGCATATGCTGAGTTAATTCTATAGGCTAGGTCAATGTCCCCCCTGATCTCATCCTTAGGTTTTTGTAAATAGTCTGCTAAAATTGTGCTCATAAGATCAGGGAGGCATTCACCAGGTTGCTCAAAAACATTCTGAAATCTCAAAAAATATGTCATTCTTTCCATATCAATCCTAGACACATGCCCACTTGTTTCCTCAACCTCTTTAGTAACATTTTTAATCTCTCCCTTAACCCCCACCAGCCCCCCTTCCAATTCTTCAGTCTTCTGTGTGATTTCCAGCGTTTGCTTCCGTGTGTCCAATAGCTCCTTCTTGAAAATGATGTTTTCTGCCCGCTGGGCCTGAATTTCTTGAACCAAAGTTTGTATAACAGTTTCAAGAGAAGCCATCCGTTGTTCTAAACTTGTCAGTGCTGTTTCTTGAGCCATCTTAACTGTTAGAGTTAGTGCCACCAAAATGGCGTTTTCAGGGTGGGGCTGGTGAGACTAACCGGGAGCCAAAAGTTCAGATCAAGGTTGGAACGTTGTAAAATTCAGGAACCAAGAGAGAGACAATTTTCCAACTCAATAGTTATAATAACGAAGGTAATCCAGAAAGGAACCACAAATCCAACAAGAAAAAAATTCTTCATTAATATCCAGAGAGAGTCCCAATTGTAAAAAGACGCTGGAAATTTTCCATAATTAAAATAGTCAGGCAGGGACAAAGAAAAGCCACTTTCCACCGCCCATCTCAGAGCCCAGAGGAGAGAGTAGAAAAATAAATTATTTTTTTTTAACCAACCAGACCTAGACACAATGTTGCAAGTAGCCGCATACCACTTTCCCTTGTTAGAGACAGTCCGGATTTAAGATTTCCGCTTTCTCTTCCAGAGAAGCCATTTTAAAGTGCCGCTTAAGTCCGAGGGGGGGGTTTTGAAAACAAACACCCCCCTCCCAGTCCATTCAGCCTGGCTGGCAGCAAGGAAAAAAAGTCTTTTTAAAACTCACTCTCCCTCGCAGCTGAAGCCTCGGCAAGCCTTTCGATATCTTCCGCTCAGCCCTCTTCATTAAAGTGAATGGCGCCAACAGCCGTTGGCGAAGGGAGAACCCCCCGCAGCATGTTCTCCTTCACCTAAGCCGCGGCAAAAGGGTCGCCTCCCCCACCGCCATGAGGGGGGGCGTCCCTGCTGAGCCGGCCCTACGGGAGACCCCCAAAAAAGGGGCGTCTCGCCCCCGTGGGGGGGCAGAAAAAGCAACAAAACGGCGAGCGAGCGCTAGGCTTGCTCGTCGCCGCAGGAGCCGGAACCGGAAGTCTGGGCCTTAATTTCTTGTACCAAAGTTTGTATAACAGATTCAAGAGAGGCCATCCTTAGTTCTAATTGTGGATTAGATTGTGGATTGGTGGACCTGGCCGAGGACGACCCAGGAAGATCGCTAACATCTGAACATCTGGAGTGAGTGCACGGGACTGGAGGAGGTGGCTGACAACATCTGGGCCTTTAGAGGGCAGTATTCTACATCAGGCCGCATGATGGACTAATTAGCCAGGCGGCACTAAATACGAACTAAGCCCCTTTTGGTCGGAAGGACAGATGGATGGGGCCTGTAATGGGACTGGATTCGATCTCCCCATCCATAAGACTCTGGATTCTGACTTTACCCCCCACCCTGAAGAATATCCTTGCACTTACCCACTTTATTTGCTTTCGGACTTGTGTTTGTTGCCTTCCTGGACTTGGACTACCTCTGAGGTTCTTAACACGTACTCTAGGCGCGACCTCCTTGACCTGCGGGAGTCTCCCCTCTCGCAGGCCTGGCCCTCCTGTCTAACACGGGCCCACCTCGATGATGGATTGATTATTCCTGAGAGGTGGGCGAAGCGCAGGTTGAGGGGTTTTTTAGGGAGGTTTTTAATTAGGATTTTAGGGGGTTCCAGGGAGGAGGGGGGAGGGTACAAACAGTCAGAAAGAGAGGGCCAGGCCAGCAGGCGACGGAGGGAAGCGGAAGGATCCGTGAGGGGGGGGGGAAACACGAGTCGTTCCGACGGAGGGCATTCCCATTCAGAAGGTCGTGGGGAGAGGCAGGTCCGAGGGGAGGCAAGTTCCATCCTCCCGGTTGGGGACACGTGGCCGTTGGTTACAAACGGTCAGGTGTCACAACCCCCGCAGGCTAGGTGGTCAGGGAATACAGAGCCAGGGCCTGAGGCTGATGTTTTGCAACGCCAGGTCCATTGTCAACAAAGCCCCCCTCATCCATGACCTTGTGTCAGAGGGGGAGCCGGACCTGGCAGGAATAGCGGAGACCTGGTTGGGCCACGAGGGTGGACTCCCCCTCGTTGAAATGTGCCCACCAGGCTACCGCGCTTTTCATCAGCCCCGGGCCCTAGGCAGGGGTGGTGGGGTAGCGGTTATTGTAAAGGAAGGTCTTGAGCCGAGAGAGACCATTGTGCCACAGACCACCGGTTGTGAGTCCCTCTGCGTGAAGTGGGGCCTAGGGAGGCAGTTGGGCTTGCTGGTTGTATACCTGGCTCCCCGCTATGTAGCAGCAGCCCTGCCCGAGCTCCTTGAGGTGATCGCTACGGTGGCAGTCGAGACCCCCAGACTTTTAGTCATGGGGGACTTTAATCTGCCATCGGTGGGCGAATCATCCGTGGTAGCTCGGGAGTTCATGGCTTCCATGACGGCCATGGACCTGACCCAAGTAATTCAAGGCCCCACCCACGAGGGTGGACATACACCGGATCTCATCTTTGTCTCTGGCCAATGGAAGAGTGATCTGGGTATAGGGGATATAGTCATCACGCCCTTGTCATGGTCAGACCACTCACTTCTCCGGCTCGACTTTCCAACCGCTACTCCCCACCGCGGGGAGGCGGAACCAGAGTCACCGATCTGGTTCCGCCCCAGGCGCCTTATGGACCCTGATGGGTTCCAGACGGCGCTTGGGCCACTTCCTGTACCCCTGACCCGCGCCCCGATGGAGGACCTCGTGACCGCATGGAATACTGCGGCCACGGGAGCCTTGGATCGGGTCGCGCCCTTGCGGCCTCTCTTGCGGCGGCGAACCACCCTGGCCCCTTGGTTTACCGAGGAGCTGAGGGTGATGAAACGCCGCAAGAGATGCCTAGAGAGAAGATGGAGGTCTTCTCGATCTGAATCTGACCGGACACAGGTAAGAGCCCATTTACGGACTTACATTGTGTTTTCTGTTTAATATGCCTTTTAGTTAGTATTTATGTACGTTTATTGTCTTAAATTTTGTATTATTTTTAACTGTTTTTAATTCCCTGTGCCCCGCCTCGAGTCCCTTCGGGGAGAGAGAGCGGGTTATAAATAAAATTCGATTCGATTCTAAGCTTGCCAGTGCTGATTCTTGTGCCATGATTAGCTGTTAAGATCCGTGCCACTAAAATGGCGTTTTTTGGGTGGGGCTGTTGAGGCAAGTCAGGAGCCAAAAGTTCAGTTCAGGGTTGTAAAGTTCAGGAACCAAGAGAGAAACAGTTTTCCAGATCAATAATTATAATAACGAAGGCACTCCAGAAAAGAAATCACAAATCCCAAAAAAAAAAATTTCTTCTTTAATAACCAGAGGGAGTCCAAATCGCAAAGAGACGCTGGGAATTTTCCATAAGTAAAATAGTCATTCAGGGACAAAGAGAAGCCATTTTCCACCACCCAGACTCAGAGCCAGAAGGAGAGAGTGGTAAAAAAAAATGTTTCAAATCAGCCAGACCTAGATACTTTGTTTCAAAAACAAACCGCAGATCACTTTCCCTTGTTTCAAACAGTCCAGATTAAAGATATCCGCTTCCTCGCAGCGAGGAGCCATTCTTAAGTGCCGCTTTAGTCCGAGGGGGGGTTTAACAAGCAGACACCCCCCTCCAAGTTCTTTCAGCCCAGGCTGACAGCAAAAAAAATGTTAAACCACTCACTTTCACCCTCGCAGCCGAAGCCCCGGGAAGCCTTCCGACTCAGACGGCCAGCTCTCTCCATGTTTTCAGAACGATGCCGCCCGCCATTGGCGAAGGGAAAAACCCCCGCAGCATGTCCTCCTCCACCTAAGCCGAAGACAAGGGTCGCTTCCCAGCTGCCGCTGGGGGAGGACGACCCAGGCAAGCCGGCTTTACGGGAGACCCCCAAAAACGGGGCGTCTCGCCCCCGTGGGGGGGCAGGAAAAGAAACAAAGCGGCGAGCGAGCCCTAGGCTCGCCCGTCGCCGCTGGAGCCGGAACCGGAAGAATTGATACATTCTTAAAAATGTGTAACCTGTAATGAAAGATGGCTTTTTGATGTTTCTTTTTTTCTGTGAAGTTTGTACTATCTGTGTTTATGTAAAATAATTAAAATTATAATATTATTAATAAAAAAACTCCCCAGTCTCATTAGGTAGGATTTCCTCCACTGCTTGTATATGATACAAAGCATTATTGGGGGACCAGAGCCCATGGAACAAAGTAAGGGGTTGGTAGTTCTTCAGGCACTTTCTGGATTGTTCAAGGTCCCTATGGTTTCTAATCTTTCTTTCAGGTAAAGTGGGTATAATATAGGTGTGGGGGGGGGGGAAGAGCACAGATACATAACGAATCATATGGTCTCATCCTGACAGTTGTTAAGTCTATTTCTCTTAATGTGTTAGCCTTCACACACACACACCAATCAGCTAGTGGTAATAATTGGGTAACTCTCCTAATTCTAGTGTGGATAGCTACAAATACCTTTTGGGGAAATTTTCTAATTGAGAGAACACATATGGGAGATCGCAGTTCTCCTCTCACACAACTATGGTTCCAGAGGCTTTTGTTTCCAGAACAATAACTTTAGTCCCAGTACTTCTACTGAGGAACTCACAGGCTGCACAGTCCAAGAATCAGGAATGGCAGATCATGGGTATTTTTTCACTCTGGAAGTGATCTATCCAAGATGCCAGGCCTTCCACTTTTAGTGCTGTATGGGTGGTCTGAAGCACTTGAAATGGTCCCTTCCACTACTGATCCGAGGAGGTTGTTGGTCCTCACGTCTTTACAAGCACCCAGTCTGCAGGCTGAAATTGATGCACTGGATGATCTAGTCCAGGGTATTGGTTTTCCTGCAGATAACAGGAAAGAAAATTCATAACCCCAGCGAGTTGTCTTACATATTGGCACAAGGTCAGTTCGCCCACCAGTGGGATGGACCTCTCCTCTGCCTTTAGGGAGGGATGTGGTCACCCAAGGGCTTCAAAGGGGCTCAAACCTGTTTGCCTAAGAGGTGCAATTTGAAGCATTAGCAATGCAAGTGGCAAGGCTTGCGCCAAGTCAGGTGAGCTTCCTGGCACAGATTAGCTAGGTGTCATTTTAATAAATCATTACATTTTTCTACCATAGGACTAATTTCTGGGTGGTAGGCTGTGTGAAGTTTGCATTTGATATTTAACTGTTCACACAATTGTGGTACAACCTAAGCTGTGAAATGCGGGCCAGAATCAGATGATATATTATTTGGCAGCCCAAACCTAGGAATAATTTCTTTCAGTAGAACTTTTACTACTTCATGGGCTTTATTAGTCCTGCAAGCAAAAGCCTCAGGCCATTCTGTGAAGGTACATATGAGTACCAAAACATACTTAAAACCTTGCTTTCTTGGTAATTCAGTGAAGTCTATTTCCCAAACTGCCCCTGGATAGTTACCTTTAAGTTGGACTCCTAGGGGTGGGTGCCTGGCCACTTTTGGATTATTTCTGGCACAGGTCAGGCAGGCTGCTACAGCTTGGGAAGCAGCAGAATAAAGACCCTTGCCTACTGCATAGCGTGTCACAAAGTCTACCAGGGCTTTTGGCCCCCAATGTGTGCTAGCATGTATTTGTGATAAAAGAATCCTTAGAGGTGTATTTGGTAGAATAAATTTGCTCTCTACCCCCATCACCCATCATTCCCCTCCTTGCCTCCGATAATTTTAAAATTTGTGGCCTATATTTAACAGTTGAGTCTCTTGCATTAAATAATCCTCTTTCCTTTCATAAGGCTCCATGGGCATGCAAGACTCCAAAGGCATATTTGCTATTAATGTTTGTTGGCATTATCTAATCCATTCAAATATGTTCCCATCCCCCCTTTAACAGCCTCAGAAAGGGGCTTGACAATAAATCAAAAAATAAGGATCCAACTTCTACAAAAACCAGCCATCCCCAAGAATCCCAATTGTTTTCTATTAACAAAGGGCTTTAATAGATTGCTTCCCTCTTTAGGCTAACAGTCTCTGCTGTCCTGTAGAGATGCCATACCTTAAGTTTTCACCTCCTGCTGTGGAATTTGGGCTTCAGTTTTTTCAGGCACATTATAGCCTTTCCTGAAGCCCCAACAAAAGTTATCTCATCCATCAGAGGGCGGAGCGAAGCCGCGCCGACACAACGCAGGGTCTCAGCACTCTGAGTCCTCCGTTGGATTTTTGCCGCCCCTTGGTCTGTAGGTGACCTAAACCGTCCTAGAGGGACGGCGATGAGGGAGACAAAGCCTTGCTGGTCACAGGGGTATCGCAAAACCCCTGTTTGACCCAAGGGAAGAGCTCCTGCAAGGCAGCAAAAAGGCAGCCCCCCAGGGAACAAAGGCGTTGGCAAGCTCCGAAAGGAAAGAAATAAGCTGAAAGGGAGAGTACCAGACCAGGAAGGTATTATATCTTTTTTTGAAACATTTTGCTGAAAGAAACTTTCTTTTTTTAGTAAACTAAAGCTGTTAAGCGGTCTGAGGGATGTATGGAGCAGGAGGCGGTCTCGCATATAACTAGGCCCCGAGCCATGGAGCGCTTTAAAGATGGTCGTCCAGGACCACAGGAAGCCAGTGCAGCTCGCGCAGGATTGGTGTTATATGGGAGTGTCTAGGCGCTCCCGTAATCACCCGCGCGGCTGCATTCTGGACTAGCTGTAGCTTTCGAGTGCACCTCAAGGGAAGCCCCATGTAGAGAGCATTACAGTAGTCGAGTCGAGAGGTGACGAGTGCTTGAGTGACTGTGTGTAAGGCATCCCGGTCCAGTAAGGGGCGCAATTGGCGCATCAGGCGTACCTGATGGAACGCCCCCCTGGCCACGGCTGCCACATGGTCCTCCATAGACAGCCGGGAATCCAGGAGGACACCCAAATTGCGCGCCCTCTCCACGGGGGCCGGTGTTTCGCCCCCGTGGAGAGTATATTTTTTACTTTCGTTTTAACAACAAAGAAAAAAGAAAATCTGTTGCATTGCCACTGGAGGTTGCTGATTGGTCTGTATGAGACAATTTTTTTTTTTCATTTGAAGTAGCTGTGAAAGAGGCTGTGGCTACAAGGCATGGATTGTTTACAACAGCTGCTTTTTGATAACTGACTCCAATATTCTCTCTCGGAAAACACAAGCAGATAAGAGAGGCCTGAGACCAGGGTGGCAGTGAAAGCTAAACTTTATTATTTTTTGGATTTGTCAACATGGTTCCATATCCAGAAGAGGATACTTTAGAAAATCAGAATGCTTTGGTTGAAATTTTAAATTTTCTGAAACAAAGTGCAAGAAGAATTGATTAAAAACTGGATAAATTGTTGTCTGTTACATCAAGCCATGGGTTGGAGGCTCCAGAAGAGAACTTTGCCAATGGAAATCTTGGAGAGAATGAAAAGAAGGAAATTTTTAAAAGAGACTTTGAGGAATGTGAGCCCCACTTTACTGGTCAGGGAAAAGAAGAGGGGAAAAAAGAATTGAAGACAGATGAAAGAGAAGAAACACGTCTGACATTTAAAGACAAACAACGTGTAAAGATAGAAACTGGGCAGCGCTATTATTTGAGAGTTATACTGGACAATAGAGTGCAAAAAGAAGTTTATAAAAAACCTGGAAAGAAGAATAAAAAGAGATGGGAGCCACAAATGGCAAGAGAGATAAGTCCAACTCGATACTGGAAAGACACTGACTGATAATGGAAATTGTTATCCTTTGATGATTAATAATTAGTTAGAGAATATCATTGAAGGATTACTAGTTAGTTAATAATTATTCATAAAATTTAAGACTGTTTTAGATTATTATTGAAAAATCTATATAGGTGTATGTATGTATGTTGGGAATAGACAATGGATGCCATTATGTGGTTGTGTTTTAAGTACATGTTTGAAGAAGAAAATAGACCAAATTTGGAATATTAGATGAGAATTTTGGTGTAATGATATTAAGATATATGATGATTTTTTTGATTTAAAATTTATAAAATGAGATTATTTATGAATAATAATCATTTTAGAGATGCACAGAAGTTATGTGTGGCCGGTCGGTATGCTTTTTAAAGGATACAATGCAGAGTGATAGTTTTAGTTTTAGTTTTATTTGATTTATATACCGCTCCTTCTCCATCAAGATGGACTCAGGGCGGTGCACAGGGAATTAAAATCAGCAATAAATAACAATAAATACAATAGTAATATCTAAAATGCAATTAAACTTAGAACCTGTGCTAAAATATTCCCATTAAAATTCTAAAATCCATTTACTTATTGGCTAAGATTGTGTCGCGTCTGAGCTCTAGCTCTAAGCTAGACCGGCTTGCTGGAATAGATACGTCTTAAGTGAATGGCGAAAGAGGGGAAGGTCTGTGATAGTACGAAGTTCAGGGGGTAAGTCGTTCCAGAGGGATGGCCCTGCCACAGAGAAGGCTCTTCCCCTGGGCACCGCTAGCTGGCATTGACCGGCGGTTGGCACCCTGAGGAGCTCCTCCCTATGGGAGCGGATCGGTCGCTGGGAGGTGTGCAGCAGGAGACGGTCCCGCAAATAACTAGGCCCCGTGCCATGGAGTGATTTAAAGATGGTAACAAGCACCTTGAAGCGCACCCAGAAGGCCACAGGCAGCCAGTGCAGCTCGCGCAGGAGAGGTGTTACATGGGAGCTTCGGGATGCTCCCAGAATCCCCCGCATGGCCGCATTCTGCACTAACTGGAGCCTCCAGATGCACCTCAAGGGGAGCCCCATGTAGAGAGCGTTACAATAGTCTAGGCGGGACGTGACGAGTGCTTGAGTGACAGTGCGGAGGGCATCCCGATCAAGGAAGGGGCGCAACTGGTGTACCAGATGTACTTGGTAAAAAGCCCCCCTGGTCACGGCCGTCACCTGGTCATCCAGGGATAGCCGTGAATCCAGGAGGATGCCCAAGTTGCGGGCCCTTTCCACGGGGGCTAGTGACTCGCCCCCGATGACCAGCGATGGAATCAGCTGGTTATGCCGGGACGCCGGGAACCACAGCCACTGGGTCTTGGATGGGTTGAGCCGAAGTTTGTTACTTCCCATCCAGACCCGCACGGCTTCCAGACACCGGGACATCACTTCGACGGCATCGTTGGGGTGGTTGGGGGTAGATATATACAGCTGAGTATCATCAGCATACTGATGGTAGTCTACCCCACAACCACGGATGATCTCACCCAGTGGCTTCATATAGGTGTTAAACAGGAGTGGTGAGAGGACCGACCCCTGAGGCACCCCACACGTTAGGGGCCTCAACGTCGACCTCTGCCCTCCTGTCAGCACAAATTGCGACCGACCAGAGAGGTAGGAGGAGAACCACTGTAATACAGTGCCCCCCAGTCCCAACCTCCCCAGTCGGTGCAGTAGGATACCATGGTCGATGGTATCAAAAGCCGCTGAGAGGTCTAACAGGACCAGGATAGAGGAATAACCTCTATCTCTGGCCCTCCAGAGATCATCCACCAACGCGACCAATGCCGTCTCGGTACTATGCCCGGGTCGGAAGCTGGACTGGCGCGGGTCTAGATAAGCAGTTTCCTCCAGGTGCCGAGGGAACTGCTGTGCCACCACACTCTCAACAACCTTCGCAAGAAAGTGAAGGTTGGAGACCGGACGATAATTAGTTAACAATGCTGGGTCCAGGGAAGGCTTCTTGAGGAGGGGTCTCACCACCGCCTCTTTCAAGGCGGCCGGCAAGAACCCCTCACTCAAGGAAGCGTTCACTATTACCTGAAGCCAGCCTCGTGTAACCTCCCAGGAGGCCAGTACCAGCCAGGAGGGACACGGGTCCAATAAACATGTGGTGGCATTCAGCCGCCTCGGCAACCTGTCCATGTCTTCGGAGGTAACAAAGTCGAACTCGTCTCATAAAACGGTCTCAAGACCCGCTTTGGATGGTCCGCCCAGATCCATCTCAGTGGAGGCCAACTCGTCCCAGATCCGAGCGATTTTATCCTGCAGATAATCTCCAAATTCCTCTGCTCTGCCCTGCAAAGGAGCTTCCCGCGGCCCCTGTTGGAGAAGGGAGCGGGTCACTCTAAACAGGGCGGCAGGGCGGTTATCTGCGGATGCGATAAGAGTGGCTAGATAGCTACGTTTCGCCACTCTTATCGCCACTAGGTAGGTCCTCAAATGGGACCTAACCCGTGTTCGGTCGGATTCGGAGCGAGTGGATCTCCACCTGCTCTCCAGGCGTCTCTTGCAGCGCTTCATCACCCTTAGCTCCTCGGAAAACCAAGGGGCCAGGGTGGATCGGCGCCACATGAGAGGCCGCAAGGGCACGACCCGGTCCAAGGCCCCCATGGCCGCACTATTCCATGCGGCCACTAGGCCCTCGGTCGAGCCGTGTGTTAGGGTTACAGGTATCGGCCCAAGCTCCGTCTAGAACCTCTCTGGGTCCATCAGGCACCTGGGGCGGAACCATCTTGGTATCTCTGGCTCCGCCTCCCCACAGTGGGGTGTAGCGGTTGGAAAGTCAAGCCGAAGGAGAGAGTGATCCGACCATGACAGGGGTTCGATGACTAATTCCCCTACTCCTAGATCACTCAACCACTGGCCAGAGGCAAAAATTAGGTCTAGTGTGTTTCCCCCTGTATGCGTGGGGCCCTGAATTACTTGGGTCAGGTCCATGGCCGTCATGGAGGCCATGAACTCCCGAGCCGCCTCGGATGTCTCGCCTACCGATGGCAGGTTGAAGTCCCCCATGACTAAAAGTCTAGGGGTATCAACCGCCACCTCGGCGATGACCTCGAGGAGTTCGGGCAGGGCCGCTGACACGTAGCGGGGAGCCAGGTACACCACCAGCAGGCCCAACTGCCTCCCATGGCCCCATTTCACATACAGGGATTCACACCCGACTACGTGAGGCACAGTGGCCTCCCTTGGCTTAAGACCTTCCTTAATAATAACCGCCACCCCCCCCCCTACCCTGGGCCCTAGGCCGATGTAGAGCAAGGTAACCCGGCGGGCACATTTCTATGAGGGGTACACCTCCCTCGTGCCCCAACCATGTTTCCGTAATACCCACCAGGTCCGGGTCCCCCTCCGAAACTAGATCGTAAATGAGGGGGACTTTGTTCACCACGGACCTGGCGTTGCACAGCATCAGTCTGGGGCCCAGGCCCTGTAATTCCCCACTTCCTAGATTGCGGAAGGAGCTCAGGGGGTCGGGGCGGGTGACCGCTTGTAAACAGCGGGTACGCCCCCCCCGACAGTTGACACGGCTCCCGTCATACCTACCCCTCCCTAGGACCGTCCTGATGGAGAGGCCCTCTACGGAATCGACCCCCACCCCCCTCTCTATATCAGACCCTCTACCCTCCATCTCGCCGCTGTCAGCCGGTCTAGCAATCTGTCCAGTTAAGCCAGAGTAAATGAACCCACCCACCACCCTGGGACCCCTTAAAACCCAGGTTAAAAAACTAACTAAAAAGCCCCGCAGTTTGTGTTTTGCCCACCTCTCTTGGCTGATAAGCCCCATCCTTGAGGTGGGCCGTCGTTAACTCTGAGGGCCATACCTGCGAGAGGGGGGACTCCCGCAGGGAAAGGAGAGTAGCCCTTGAATACATGGGAAATAAAATAGTGGTGCAGGAATGAGATCGAATCAATTAGCCATGAGGGGAAAAGTTCCTTGCAGATCTAATACAAAGGGGGGGGGGGAGCATCACAATGGGAGGACTTAGATAATTCATAGTTCCAGAGTTCGATAGATAAATCAATATAGGAGATTGAGATGACAATAAAGTCCTCAGGCAGGAGGGGTGGGATAGGGGGCTCAGTAGTCAATAAGAGGAGAGTACATAGAGGTCCAAAAAGGTCCATGTCCTAGAGCCACTAGGTCTGTAATTAAGTTAAGTCCGGCGGGGAGGATGGAGTAGGAAGGCCAGGCCTGGATGATAAAAAGGCCGTGCAAAAGGCCCAGTCATAAGCCCGGCCCCGCAGTTGAAAATGCAGTTGGAAATGGCGCCCCGTCACAGTCTCCATCTTCTTCCCCTTCTGAAACCCCCGCATTTCAGAAGGGGAAGGGGATGACTTTTCCTTTTTATTATTATTCTTAATTTTATTCTTTCTTTTTCTTTGTTTGTCTTATTAATAAAATGCCATTATATACTTTTACTTTACATGTAAAAACAATTAGTTAAATTAAGGTTGAGATATAATAATTGTAATTGACATGAAAAGCAAGTGATGATTATGGAAGAAATGCATAGAAATTTGTGATTAATTGACACATTTTTTATAATTTGTAATTTGTAATGAAAGATGGCTTTTAATGGTTTTTTTTGCTATTTTTGTTTTACAGTATCTGTGTTTGTTCAAAAATAAAAAAAAAAATTACCCCCACCCCCACCCCCCAAAAAAGGTATCTCATCCATAGTCCGAGGAGCACTAGGTCTGTTAAGGACAGATCTACTGGCTTCTGTATCTATTAACATCTTATGTTTAGATCCCCCAATTTGGACTTCCACAGAGGTGGGTTGGGGGAGCAACAGCTCCCTGCCCCTGGCTTCTTCACTCTTCTTTTTCTGCTTGCATGGCTATAACCACCAGGCATCCACACTTCCAATATTCTTCTTTTCTGCATATAGCACCTTTCCTCTTCCATGCCCATGCTACTTTCAGATTCCCTGAACTCCCACTCCTCGCCACCTCTTCCGGTATGTCCCCCTTCCTCCCACCTTTTCCTGCCTAAGGGCATCTGCTAGGAAGATAGCATTTCGGCGAGCCTTCTGAATTTCTTTCTTATTTCTTCTTACCCTCCATTAAGCTATCTCAATCAATTCTGAAATGTCTTTCCACAGATCTCCTTCTACTTTCTGTAACTTTATTGTAATATCATCTGCTGACTTCCCTATAAAAATCATGTTCATCATTTTCTGATTATCTGAAGCTTCAGGATCCTGATGGACCCGATAAGGTTCCAAAGGGAGCTTGGGCCAATTCCTGTGGACTTGCCCCGCGACTCGACTGAGGACCTAGTGGCCGCATGGTTAAGTGCGGCCACGGGGGCCTTGGACCGAGTCGCGCCCTTGCGGCCTCTCTTGCGGCGACGAACCACCCGGGCTCCTTGGTTTACCGAGGGGCTTAGGGAGATGAAGCGCCACAAGAGACGCCTAGAGAGCAGATGGAGATCCTCTCGCTCCGAAGCCGACCGAACACTAGTGAGAGACCATATTAGGACTTACTTAGTGGCGATAAGAGTGGCCAAACGTGAGTATTGTGCCACTCTTATTGCATCCGCAGATAACCGCCCTGCCGCCCTGTTTGGGGTGACCCGCTCCCTCCTTCAACAGAGGCCGCGGGAAGCCCCGTTACAGGGTCGAGCAGAGGAATTTGGGACTTATCTGCAGGAGAAAATCACTCGGATTCGGAGCGAGCTACCCTCCATCGACAGTGGTCCAGTCGAGAGGGCCGAGGCTGCTCTTGTGATACCATCTTGGGAGGAGTTTGATTTTGTTACCACCGAGGATATGGACAAGTTGTCAAAGAGACTTAGGGCTACCACATGTTTATTGGACCCGTGTCCCTCCTGGCTTGTACTGGCATCCTGGGAGACGACACGAGGCTGGCTCCAGGGCATTGTCAACGCATCTTTGAGTGAGGGGTCCTTGCCTGCCGTCTTGAAAGAGGCGGTAGTAAGGCCCCTCCTCAAGAAGCCGTCCCTGGATCCAGCATTATTAGAGAACTATCGTCCTGTCTCCAACCTCCACTTTCTAGTGAAGGTTGTTGAGAGTGTGGTGGCTCAACAGTTTCCGCGACACTTGGAGGAAGTTGATTATCTAGACCCGCGCCAGTCCGGCTTCCGACCCGGGCACAGCACCGAGACGGCATTGGTCGCGTTGGTTGATGATCTCTGGAGGGCGCGGGATAGAGGATATTCCTCTATCCTAGTCCTATTAGACCTCTCAGCGGCTTTTGATACCATCGACCATGGTATCCTATTGCGCCGACTGGGGGGGTTGGGGCTGGGAGGCACCGTTTTGCGGTGGTTCTCATCCTACCTCTCTGGTCGGTCGCAATATGTGTTGGCAGGGGGGCAGAGGTCGGCCTCGAGACCCCTCATATGTGGGGTTCCTCAGGGGTCGGTCCTCTCGCCCCTACTGTTCAACACATATATGAAGCCGCTGGGTGAGATCATCCGTGGTTTTGGGGTGGGATATCATCTGTACGCTGATGATACTCAGTTGTACATATCCACCCCAGACCACCCCAACAATGCCGTCGAGGTTATGTCCCGGTGCTTGGAAGCCGTACGGATCTGGATGGGTGGTAACAAACTCAGGCTCAACCCGTCCAAGACTGAGTGGCTGTGGCTTCCGGCACCCCGGTTCAGCCAGATTACTCCAACTCTGGCCATTGGGGGGGAAACACCGGCCCCCGTGGAGAGGGCGCGCAATTTGGGTGTCCTCCTGGATTCCCGGCTGTCTATGGAAGATCATGTGGCAGCCGTGGCCAGGGGGGCGTTTCATCAGGTACGCCTGATGCGCCAATTGCGCCCCTTACTGGACCGGGGTGCCTTACGCACAGTCACTCAAGCACTCGTCACCTCTCGACTCGACTACTGTAATGCTCTCTACATGGGGCTCCCCTTGAGGTGCACCCGAAAGCTGCAGCTAGTCCAGAACGCAGCCGCGCGGGTGATTACGGGAGCCCCCAGATGCTCCCACATAACACCGATCCTGCGCGAGCTGCACTGGCTTCCTGTGGTCTTTCGGGTGCGCTTCAAGGTCTTGACGACCATCTTTAAAGCGCTCCATGGCTCGGGGCCTAGTTATATGCGAGACCGCCTCCTGCCCCATACATCCCTCAGACCGATACGCTCCCACAGAGAGGGCCTCCTCAGGGTGCCGTCGGCTGGACAATGCCGACTGGCGACACCCAGGGGAAGAGCCTTCTCTGTGGCGGGCCCTGCCCTTTGGAACGACCTACCCCCTGAACTCCGCACCATCTCCGACCTCCGCCTCTTCTGCAAGTGTCTGAAGACACACCTATTCCATCTAGCCGGCCTAGCGTAACCTCCATACTGATTATTAGATAGTTTTAAATTTGGGATTTTAATTCGGTTTTTAGCGCAGGGTTATTTATTAGAATAAGTATTTTAAATTTTGATATATTTTATATATTTTGTATCTATTTTAACATCCCTGTGCGCCGCCCTGGGTCCATTTGGAGAAGGGCGGGGTATAAATTTAATAAATAAATAAATAAGTGTATTGCCTGAAATCCTGGTATATTCTTTCAAGAAAAGTCCTCAGGACTCTCATCTTTTTTTTTTTTTTGCCTTATTTCATATACTTTTGCAAGATTCTTAATTTAGGGAACTCCATTTTGGATTCCATGTAAGACAAAAGATTGAGAATTCTGTAGCTTTATATTGTCCCCATCATCATCCAGATCCCATTCTGGTTCCATGAGGGAAGCATTCCCAGTGGCTGTCATTCTCATGCTTCGTCTTCTTTTTTTTTCCTTTTTAACTGCTGCTCAACTGCCCCCCCCCCCCCAAGTCTCTGTTCCTCTGGTGTTAAAAGGACATTCATCAATGTCTGAATGTCTGCCCAAATGGGGTTATGTGTCCTTATAATAGATAAGAACAGAGAGTGCAATTTCTCTGGGTCTTCCCTATAACTGGAATTTTGTTGCTTCCAGTTATAAAGGTCAGAAGTAGAAAATGGTGTGTAAACTAGCACTCAACAGAATCTACTTCCTCCTCCTACCACTATATTTTCTCTGGGTGAACCTGCATCTCCGGTTTCAGTTTTGAATGAGATTGGATGTCACAAGAGTCACTCACTGTTTGCTTACGTTGTTCCTCAGCCTCCCCCCTTCTCCTTGTCTGGGATGTCCCATTCCATGAGTAACTAGGGGGTGGCAGACCAGTCTCAGAGTCCTCCAGTTTAACGGGAGGAGTACTGGGTTTCTTTATAAGAAAGGGTATCAAAATAATTAACCCCTTTCATAGTCTGGGTATGGGGGGGGGGTCAACACACAAGCATTTGCACATCAGCATACTTACACATTTATCCTCCATTCAAACTGCTTGCATAAAAAATCCACATACAAATATTTCCTTTCATACTTTGTCCAGGCAAACCAATCATTATCATTATTTTAGGGAGCTTTCACAAGCCAATGAGCTCCATTTTTTCCAAATCCTTTTTTTAAAAAGTAAAATAATAATAAAGTGTTTCTTTTTAATTGTTATTAAAGGGTCTTGCTTCTCTCCCAAGTCTTGGAAATGACACAACATAGAAACACCTATACACTACCTCCACAGTCCTCTAACAGAAATGGACTATTAAGAAGTTTCACGAATAAACTCAAATATTGTATCTCTCTCTGACTCTTGTTTCTGCAATATTGCTTTTAGTTGCTCAATAAGTCCCACATTATGAGGTCCCTGAAATGGCCAAAAATCACCTGGATTGTCCAAGGGAAGTTGAGGCCAGACAGACATATAATAATGAGAAAAGACTGCCTTTGATCAATATATCTACTCCTCCTAATATCTCAGAATTAGGCAAAATACAACCTACCAGCAAATCTTTGGGCAGCTTCCCTTTTGGCAACTCTGTTGCTCCTGGACTGGATGGGACCCTGGGACGTCTCCTGTCTGTTCTTTGCCTTTGTTTGCCTCTTATTTAGGGCTGGATCTCAGGCGGATACCCCTTATCCCCTGGGGCATCTCCTGTCCAGTCCTTACCTTTCCTCCACATCTTGCCTCTTTCTGTTCCTCTACCGGTGTTTGTTCCTGCCCCTCACTTTCTTCAGGGCTTCAGCCTTTGAGTTCAATTAAGAAGACACCAAGGAGCTTACCGAGGCTGGATGTTCATTTAGACAGTGGTTCATAGCATCCAATCAATCCACTCTATGCATCAGTGAGACATGAGGATCTCTGCATCATCCCTTGCTTTTCAGAGTACTCAATCACTGTCAAAAGACTCTTGAGCCCTGAGGGCGCCTGGCAGTGCAGAAACACACAGTCTTGATCACTGATCGGGAGTTTTATTTCAGAGCAATCACACACCTTTCAGCCACTAAGTCTTACCCATCCAGGGGCCCTCCTCTGGTAGTCTTTGGTGTCTTCCAAATGAATCCAGGCGTGGAATCCCGAACAAGCCCCCAGAATGTTGTCCTCAATTTGGGTCTGAGCCTGGTGCCAAAGCCAATGAAGGACACCAGACACGAGGTGCAGGTTTTCTGATTGCTTTTTATTGGAGTACTCCAAGGAAAAGTGTTCCTGGTCAAAAGGCCAAGAACCAAGAACAAAGGATTAAGTAAGCTTTGTACATTTTCACTAAAAGAGAAGGTGTGACAAGGTGAGATAACAAGAAATATCATCTAATAAACATTTTAGTAATAATTCTACAATTTGTTCTATTGGTCTCTAGCTGTCCCTATCCCTAAGCCTTGGCTAATGAATGCCCCAGGAGTTATCTAATATGCTTTTCATTTGCTGCAGGCCATCCCTAACTTTTAGCTGAGGTCTGCAAGTTGTCTAACTACCCATAATTGCTACAAGCTTTACACATGCATCTTTCCTGTTGGTAAGTGTTGTGTCCTGACAATAGAGGTTTCCACTCCAGTCCGCACCTGATGGAGTAACTTGATTGGCCGGCACCTGTGCTGGCTGTGATTGGTCGATTCGTACCGGCGGCTACCTTTAAAAAGGGGCTGCCACCGGCTGCTTGTTACTTGAGCTTTACCTTGCCAATAAAGAGCTGAATTCACTCCTAGTGTGTCCTTCCTTTACCCGATCTAACACTGGCGACGAGGGTGGGATCGGGAGGCAACTAGGCAAAGAGTGAAGCACCTCAACTAGGCAAAGAGTGAAGCACCTCAGCAAGCAGCCAAGCCAGCAGGGACATGGAACCAGCAGCCACGGCGAACGCATGACCAGATGGCAGCATGAACCAGCAACCCACCCCAACCTCAGCTCCGTTCGACCCAGCGACCGAAGACTGGGAGTTCTATATGATCCAGTTCGAGTGCTACCTGGAAGCCCACGACCTGGGGAACCTCACAGAGAACCGGAAGAAGAATATGTTCCTCAGCTACTGCGGCCGAGACGTGCTAGCTACGGCAAAGGACCTGTGTGAGCCAACTTCTCTACAGTTGGTCACCTGGTCAGCCCTACAGCAAGCCCTGAAGACGCACTACGCCCCCAGGTCATCTAAGTCGGTGAGGTGATACGCGTTCCACACCAGGAACCAGAAGGACAGCGAGACCATAAACCAGTATGTGTCCGCCCTCCGCCGAGCCGTGGCCCATTGCAAGTTCAGGGACCTGGACGACCAGATCTTCAATCGAATCATCCTGGGCTGCCGAGACCCGAAACTCCAGCGGAGGCTACTCTCAAAGAACAATCTAACCCTGCAGATTGCTCTGGATGAAGCCAGAGCCTCAGAAACCGCTGACCGGTCAATGCACGCCATCCGACCTGGTGGGGCAAGGAACCTCAGCCAAACGGCAAGCGTCCATTTTGAGGACACAGAGCCAGCTGAGAATGTGGAAGATGCCGAGATTTTCTATATGCGCAGTGACAACGGCAGGCCAGCGCGGAAATTCGAATCGCACTACCCTCCCTGTGGCGGCTGTGGGGAAGACCACCCCAGAAAGCAGTGTCAGTTCCGGGAGGCGTTCTGCCAACGGTGCGGGAAAAAGGGCCACATCATGAGGGTCTGCACGAGCAATCGACCCACAGAACGGCCCATGGCACCCTGGCAGGCAGGAGAACACCCCGTGAACACCCCCAGACGAAGCCACCAACGCAGAGACCAGAACAGAGGGCTTGTCAGGTCCAACAGATCCACACCGAAAATGACCCCCGACCCATGATCCACATGTCCATTGGCCAAATCCAGACAAGGGTACCCAAAAAGCTCAGGGTACTAGTCCTCATTGAGGGGGCACCGTGTGAAATGGAGATCGACACCGGATCATCCATCACCATCATGTCCTGGGACGCCATCCGCCATGCCATTCCAGGACTACGAAAACACCAGCTGAAGGAACCCTCCCTGGGGGTTAAGGACTACCAAGGGAACCGTCGTCAGAGAAGGTGTCTTCACTTTTTTATTTTATTTATTTTATTTTATTAAATTTATACCCCGCCCTTCTCCTTGTTAGGACCCAGGGCGGCGCACAGGGATGTTAAAATACATACAAAATATATAAAATATATGAAATTTAAAATACTTATTCTAATAAATAAACCCTGCGCTAAAAACCGAATTAAAATCCCAAGTTTAAAAACTATCTAATAGTCAGTATGGAGGTTCACGGTCGAACACGAGGGGTTCAAGGCAAGGCTACCCATCATGGTGGTCAAGAACAGACTGCAAAGCCTGCTGGGACTGGACTGGCTTGAGACCCTGGGTCTGGAAGTCACCCGAGTCAACTAGATCCACACCGGCCATGACAATGAGGGCAGAGAAGACTACGCTGAGCTGTTCAAGGAGTTTGAGGAAGTCTTCAGTCCTGGCCTTGGTAAGTACACGGGGACCCCTATCTCATTCAATCTAGACCCCAAAATTGCCCCACTCTGGCTCAAACCCAGGAGAGTGCCTTTCGCCCTCCAACCCAAAATTGATGCAGAATTGGACAAATTGATCTCTCAGGGGATCTTAGAGCCAGTGGACCACGCCCACTGAGAAACGCCTATCGTTACCTGTTAGGATATTCAGCCTTATATTGGGTTGACAATATATATGAGTCTATGTTCTTAAGGAGTTATGTAGCTTTAAGAACTGTGTTTGAATTCTGATTAGCTGTGAGTCTCAGCTCTACCATAAAGCAAGCTCAGAATCACAGTCCGTCCCTTTTCGATTCCCTTTCGATTCCATTCCTGTGCTTACTGTTTGCCGTTTGAGGAGCTAAAGCTGAATATTGAAGAAGGAGGAGGATTTGTTTTGCATCACTGTAAGATAACTCTGTTTGGTGAAGGACTGTTATTATTTTGAGAAGTAAGAATCTTTGGTCGGAAGAAGCATTTTAGTTGCTACAAAGTAAAGACTATTTATTTTCTTACTATTACTGTTTTAGAGTTTGTTTGTGGTTTGAATTGAATTGAATTGAATTTATTGGACTTCTAGACCGCCGTTTAAGCAGCGTATCTCTTTACTGTCCGGTGTATTACACTATTCCGCATTTATTTGCTAACACTGGTTAAGGCAGGGGTCCCCAACCTTTTTTGCACCAGGGACCGGTTTCATTTTAAAGAAAATTCTGCGGACCGGCTGGCCTAGAGGAGGAGGAGGGGAGGGGGAACAGGCGGCGCAAGCGCACGCGGGGGGGGAGTCGGCTCACTTGGCCCTCTAGGGCAGTGGTGGGCAAACTTATTAGTCAATAGAGCCAAATATCAACAGTACCACTACTGAAATTTCTTTTGAGAGCCAAAAGGTGTGGCCTGTTTTATGGGAGTGGCTCAGTTGTCATGTAACCCAGTGGGCGTGGCCAACTTGGAAAATGTGGTGAAACTCACTTAATGCTTAGCAACCAAAATTTTGGCATCAATTGTGGTCATAAGTTCTTCCTTCCTTCCTTCCTTCCTTCCTTCCTTCCTTCCTTCCTTCCTTCCTTCCTTTCTTTCTTTCTTCCATTTGTGGCTGGTCTTTGGTCTTCTGAAGATGGTAAAAATGGATTTATGGGCACTCGTTATATATAAAGGCAGCCCATGACTCTTTGGGATGCTGGTTTGAATCCAGGAAATGACTCAGAGGATGTGATTCCTTTGAAATGACCACTGGGAGAAAAATAGATCTTTAACCTGGTTAACCAAACAGGTAGCTTGAGGTGGAAGGAAATAGGAAAATAGATTTATTTCCTTTCCTTTCCTTCCTTCCATTGCCTCCCTCCCCCTTCCTCCCTTCTTTCCTTCCCTCCCTCCTACCCTCCATCCCTCTTTCTTTCTTTATTTCTTTCTTCCTTCCTTCCTTCCTTCTTTCACCCCTCCCTTCCTCCTCCCTCCCCCTTCTTTCCTTCACTCCCACCCTCCATTCATCTTTTTCTATTTTTCTTTCTTTCTCTTTCTCTGTTTCTCTCTCCCTCTCTCTCCTCCTTCCACCCATCTCTGTCACTCTGTGTGTGTGTGTGTGTGATTACCTCTCTCCCTCTCTCTCTCTCTATTTCTGTCTCTCTAAGTCTGTCGCTCTGTGTGTCTGTCATTCTCTCCCTCCCCCCCCCCCCCCGGGAAGCAGCAGAGTGGAGGTTATCCCGCAACGAGCGGACGAGCGGGCGGGCGGGCGGAGGACCCGAGCTGCTGCTACCTTAAGCGTCGCCGAGGCCGTCCGGGCACCACACGTGGCTGGAACGGAGGTGGGCGTGCGCGCCCGGATGGTGCTTAAGGTAGCCGCAGCTCGGGTCCTCCGCCCGCCCGCCCGCTTGGGATGAGGCAGCCGCAACCTCCTCACTGACATGCTGGCCCCCTCCGGGTAGCCCCGGAAAGTGCGTCACGGTGGCTGCTCCCTCCTCCTCCTCTCCGGCCCTGCGGCCCGGTTCTTATGAAGCCGCGGACCGGCACCGGTCCGCGGACCGGGGGTTGGGGACCCCTGGGTTAAGGTACCAGAGTTGTAACACTGGTTCTGAACCCAGAGTTGCTAACATAGGTTATGGGCCCAGACTGCACAGTGTAATACTGGTTACAGTTATAGAAGAGTTGCTAGACACAACAAACTACTCTGGTGAAGATGGCACAAGTCCAGGGTCCTAATTTGTCAGTTATTAGTCAGCTGGATGGCACCAACTACATTTCCTGGTCCACCAAATGCAGTCTGCTGTTGCGCAGAGAGGGGCTATGGGAGGTTGTGGCGAATCCACCGGACGTGACTGCCTGGAAGGAGGATAATGCCGATGATGCCAGAAAACTTGCAGAGTTTAAGCAAAACAACAAAAGGGCACTTTGCATCATACGTAGGTTTAATGCTTGATGATACCCAGCTAGTGCATATTCGGGGTGAAGTTTCTGCTGCAAGATGCTGGGAGAATTTAAAGAGACTGTATGTTCGTGACACTGTGGGAGCACACATACATTTAACCCGAAAAGTGTTTAGGACAAAGCTCAGCAAGGAAGGAGACATGTTAGGTCATATTAACTGCATGAAGGACATGTTTCAAGATTTGCAAGAAAAGGGACTGAATTTTACAGAACAACACCAGGTGTACATATTACTCTCATCATTGGATGAAAGCTACGACGCTGTAGTAACGTCATTTGAAGTGCTGCCTCAACAAGACCTTACATTAGCCAACGTCTCTTCGAGTCTGTTAGAAGAGTCAAGATGGCGAGTGGAAAGGCAACAACTTAGAGCTGAGCCAGACACTGTTGATGTAAATGTAAATGTAAATAACCATGTGTATACTGTAACATGTTTTAATTGTGGGGAAAAGGGCCATATAGCTAAGTATTGTAAAAGAGGTAAACCACAAAACATGGTTAGAGAGAGGAAACACAAATGTAATGTAACTATCTCTAGTAAGGCATCAGTGAACCACGATTTGTGGGTTATTGATAGTGGAGCCTCACTATGCATCACTAGAGATAGAGGGAATTTTAGAAAAATGTGTTCATCTAGTAACAAGGTTTCTTTAGCCAATGGATGGAAGTTAAAGGCAGTTGGGGAAGGAATGGCTAAATGTAAATATGTACAGGAGGAATTGCATATGCTGTATGTTCCTAAGCTAAAGTTTAATTTACTGTCTGTTAGAGTTTTAGTTAAGCTAGGATATACAGTAACATTCAAGGAGAATGAATGTTTAATAGAGAAGGGTGGAACTAGGGTAACTGGGAAACTGAAAGATGGCTTATAGGTGCTAACTGATAATCATGTAGCAAATGCTGTATGCTCAAACATAAGGCCACATGATGAGTGCATTCACCTTCTACACAGACGTTTAGGCCACATTAATTTTCAGAAGCTTAAACAAAACTGGTTAATGGGTTGAGGTTGAAACCATGTGACAAATATCTGAATTGTAATGTGTGTAACAAAGAGAAGAGCAAACAAACCCCTGCAAACAGGTTTAAGATGACGAAGCCACTAGAAGTAGTGTTTGCTGATCTTATAGGCCCAATGAAGGCTAGTTTAGGGGGAGCTTGCTATGTACTTAGTATAATTGATCATTATTCAAGGTACGGGTTTTGCTATCTGCTTAAAAACAAGGCTGAAACATTTGAGAAGTTTAGGAACTTGATAAGGTTTGCTGAGAGAAAAACAAAGGGAAAAATTGTAACCATAGTCACTGATAGTAGTACAGAGTTCGTGAATAACAAGGTTAAAACCATGTTAGGTACACTGGGGATAAAACATAAGTGTTCTGCTCCACAACACAAAGCATATACTGAAGAAAGAAGTCAAACTCTGCAGACCATGGTAAGAACCATGTTGGCTGATGCAGGTTTACCGATAGCTTTGTGGGGGGAGGCAATGTTATGTGCAAATTGTCTGCTAAACAACATTGTGAATTCTACTACAGGTAAAATTCCATACACATTATGGCATGGCAGAAAACCTGATCTGAGTTATATTCACACGTTTGGGTCACCTGCATGGGTGCATATACCATCACAGTTAAGACAAAAGGGGCAAAGTAGAGCACAACAGTTAATCTTTGTGGGTTACAATGCAAACCATAAGTCATACAGATTTTGGAAGAAAGGCACAACAAGGATGATTCACAGTACGAATGCAAAGTTCATGGAACATTTAAACTGGGATAAACTGGAAAATGGAAAAGAAATAATTTTTGAGTCAAAAACTGAAAATACACATGTAGAGAGGGAAAAAGCAGTAGAGACTACTCAGGAGGAGGTAGATAAGCAGGAATATATAAAGGTGGAGAGTTCATCCACTAGTCCTGAACTACCAAGGAGGTCAAAAAGAGAAACCAGGCCACCTGATCGTTATCAGGCGACTCTGGTCTATAAGAAAAATAAAGGTTTCAGCAACGGCGTATCTGCATGCACTGTGAGAGCATATGATATACATGCAGAGGTTACTGGGTAATGAAGAAGATAAACAACATAACTGATAGTTTTTAAGGAAGAGTAAATAAGGTTTTAGAAAATCTGGGTTTGTGAAGTGTAAATCAATTATTGGGAGGTTTAGGTATTAAAGTAAGGTGTCCAATTACTAGATGTGAGGACAATCAAGCGGCTATACTAATGGATACAAATATAACTGTAAAGACAAGATCGAAACACACTGAACTTAGGTATGTAAATATGAGGGAGTGTTGTGATGCTTATGATTTAAGAATGTGAATATTGATCAACCCAAGGGGGAGTATGTTAGGATATTCAGCCTTATATTGAGGTGACAATATATATGAGTCTATGTTCTTAAGGAGATATATAGCTTTAAGAACTGTGTTTGAATTCTGATTAGCTGTGAGTCTCAGCTCTACCATAAAGCAAGCTCAGAATCACAGTCCGTCCCTTTTCGATTCCCTTTCGATTCCATTCCTGTGCTTACTGTTTGCCGTTTGAGGAGCTAAAGCTGAATATTGAAGAAGGAGGAGGATTTGTTTTGCATCACTGTAAGATAACTCTGTTTGGTGAAGGACTGTTATTATTTTGAGAAGTAAGAATCTTTGGTCGGAAGAAGCATTTTAGTTGCTACAAAGTAAAGACTATTTATTTTCTTACTATCACTGTTTTAGAGTTTGTTTGTGGTTACAGCAACGTATCTCTTTACTGTCCGGTGAATTACACTATTCCACATTTATTTGCTAACACTGGTTAAGGGACCAGAGTTGTAACACTGGTTCTGAACCCAGAGTTGCTAACATTACCCCAGGAATGCCAGATGCATCAGTCTGCATATGCGCTGACTAATGGTGCACTCTGAACCTCACCCTACAACAAAGCGCCTACCCGGTACCAGTCATCCAACACTTCCTACATTCGCTGGGCCCGGTAAAGGTCTTCGCTAAATTGGACTTAACGCAGGCATACCAGCAACTGCCAGTAGATGGCGCTGCAGCGGAGGCTCAAACCATAGTCACTCACAGGGGGGCCTTTAGATGCACCCGCCTACCAGGGGTGGGTTCCTAAGGGTTCGCACGGGCTCCCGCGAGCCCTTTCGTCAAATTTACCGATCCCGAGCGATCCGGTTGGACGGTGGACCCGGAAGTAAGTAGGTCCCCCGCGCACGTCCACGCCCCTCCCCACCAAACTCGCTGGCCAGTGGTGGGAAGAAGTTGTGGAGAGGCGTGGGCGAGCGCGTGGAGGAAACCAGCAACGAGAGCAAAACCCCCGAAAGAAACAAAAGGAGGGAGAGGGCGCAGTGCACCATCTGAGCCCGGCACAGCACGGGGCAGACTTCCTGCATTTGATGGGAAACAGCTGTGGCCGACGCAGAGAAGCAAGCCCAGAGCAACGCCGAAGCAAGAGCAACAAGCCGTGCAGGAACAGCCTCCGCCGCCGCGACAAGAGCAAATGTCCCCTTTCAGAGAGCGAGCAGCTCTCTTCCTCGCTGGCGGGCGGAAGACCGAGCCCGGATCTTAGCACTCACCGAAAAGGGCCTCCTCGGCCTGTCCATTGAGCAAGCTCTGGAAGGCAGCCTGGAGCAGCGCCTGGAAAGCTCGAAGCTCGAAGCCACCCGGATCAGCCAGGATCTGTAAGCCGCTTTGCACAGGCTCCGAAAGCTCCATTGTGAGCCGAGCTGTGACCTTCGACACGCCGCCCACGTGATAGCCGCGCTCAGCTGATCCTGCAGCCGAAGGAAAGCGATGGCGGCGGCGGCCGTTTGTTGCAGATCTGGATGGGTGACTCCGGCTCTGCTTCTTTGCTGTGGGCTGCCTGTACTAAACCCTAACCCTTTCCCTGCGATCCCATCCGCCCGTTTCCATTAAGCTCTCCGGTAGTGTTGTATTTCCTATCTCAAATACAAGGTCAGCCATCTTCCTTTTCTTCTCGGTGAAAAAAGACTTGTATGGCTACATATCTTACATTTTAACCTTTTAAAGGATCGCGGTCGCGATGCAATAGAGGAGGAGGATCGAAACCTTAGTTTCGATTCTTATATGGAATCGGCCCGGAAAATGATTCAAACAGCGTGGCTCTGAACGCTCAATAGGTTCCTCCAAGCACGCAACAGGCCTTTTGTTTTTCGTTCTACAACTTTGGAGTTGAATTTATGAGCAAAAAAATTTATATGTTCTGAACGGTAAAATATATCGTACACCTCTAAAGACATTGCGAATTAAAAATGATAACGGTCGTTAAATACCTCCTTTCATTCTCCTGCGTCTGGCTGTTATTATTTACATAATATTTCTTAGTCTCTTTTATATGCTGGCAGAACAAATCTCTTATAAATGGCCATATTTCCTTATTTTCTTTTCTCTGAATAATACAAATATTTTTGCTACCATTTATCACTGTCTAAAAGATTACAGCTATCATTTATCATTGTCTAATAGGTTAGTTTTATGTAGAACATTAAGGTAAAGGGCAAGGCATTTTTTCATACAGTATGTTTTCTTCTGTAAGTTCACTCATACTCTGTAAATATGAAACTTTACTGATTTTTTAATAAAGATACCATTCTACTGGTGTATCCTGATTCATTTGCATTTAGGTTTGCAAAGTTAATTAATTCATATAGTAACACAGTAAGAAGTATCCTTGAGAATTGGGAGAGTAAGATATGTTCAAATTATATCTATATCTCTATCTATCCATCTATCTCTACTTACTTACCTACCTATATTTTGGAACTGTACTCCTAATTAAACTATTATGACTAAATTAGTTGAGTTGAACATATAATTATGAAAACATTAAAGCAAGTTGACAGTTTGATTATTGTAATTAGAAAAATGTTATAAAACATTAAAAATCAAATTATGAGGCACATTCAAGAGAGAATATTACCTGTTTCTTGCTAGAGTTTGGGTGAGTGAATGTAGACGGCTAACGCAATTCCCCTTATGTCACCTCTGTAAATTTCAATGTGGATTTTATAAGGGATTTATATATATATTTATTTGTATGACTACTCAGTTTGTTGACTTTTCAACACTTGGCCAATCATGGAAAGCAGAGTGTCCTGACTGATATCTGGAGGGGTGGCCAAGGAAATTGCTTGATTGTAGGCTTTACTAGAAAGGTGAAATGAAGAGGGCAGTGGCAAAATACTTCCAAGAAAACTATACCAATATGTCCATGAGAGAACTTGTTAAAGAAAACATTTTTGGTTGTGGTTGTTCTAAATAAGTAACTTGGTAGAAGCCTACTGGTGAATAACTAAATTGAGTTATAAATAGCAATATCTGCTATTTTCTTGTAGATGTGTGAATTCATCATTATTTGTTTTTTTATTTTATACAAACCTCAGGTATCATTTGATCTTTGTTATTTATTTGTTTATTTCTTCATATTTCTAGTAGACCTGTTATAAACAGATGGCAAGGACACTGAATAAACGTTGCTATACAAAATAATTCAGGCTGCTTTGGGGAGCCAACCC